>PJEM01002158.1:94518-249851 GCA_004023845.1 Helogale parvula
CGCCCCAACTCTCTCTCCCTCCTCCGCTCCCCCTGGTTCTCCATTAGGCCTCTCCTGTTTTCCTGCTAGACCTATGAGTGCAAACATATGGTTTCTGTCCTTCTCTGCCTGGCTCACTTCACTCAGCATGACACCCTCAAGGTCCATCCACTTTCCTACAAAAGGCCATAACATCCAGTTTTAATCAAAGCGCTCCCCGTCAACTTCTAGAGATTCTGAGTATCTTGGTGATCTTGGTCTCTGCCTTTGTTAGTGTCACTGATTTGTTTGAACAAAGCCCATATGATATTTTAGTCTTGGTTACTCTTCGTTCACTCATTCATTTTCATTTATCAGTTTGGGGAGCAAATTCACTTTTGTTTTTTGGATTTTTAGATTATCGGGCGCTCGAAGCTTTCGCTGTTCCTCCATCTGAAGCACATTTCCTTCTTTGGCATTCTTCAGCGTCCACACCAACATTTCCATTAACTATCTGCACGTTCATAGGACACAGTTTAAATGAGGTACAAACTGCTTTTCAAATTTTGCACTGAGGAAAATGGCGACCATTGACTCAATTACAGGTAAATTGAGTTTTGCAATCTTTTGTGTTTATTAAATAGATTTCAACCTAATATCTGCAAATTTTCAAATTTCTCAGTGCTGATTTCTCTCATGAAGAAAGCACATTGAACTGTTCTCCAAAGTGTTTTTCTGCCTCTAAGTTGATTAAAAGGTTTTGTTGACAATCCTTGCAATGACCGTGATGTTTGGAGAAACTTTATGAAATTCATTGGTGGCATAGAGGTGGGTGCCCACTGAACAAAGGGCCCAGTTTGATTCATACTAATACTCGTTCATTGCATGTCACTTCACCTAAATTTCTCTGACGTTTCTTTAGAACTCAGGATAACCATCCTTACTGAGAGCATTTTGATATCTCAGCCTCAACTGACCTGTCTCCACAAGGGGCTGAGTTGCTTTTTAATCATATACTTTTGTTTTCCCTTTACAAATGGAATACATTTCTTGAGCATTTCATTTAAAAGTATTCAATAACCGTTAAAGTGCTGCAAGATCTGTTTCTTGATAGAGGATAGATATATGCTTGTATTCTGTCTGTGGTAATTCACTGAACTGTATACTTACACTGTGTGCACTTTTTTTGTATGTGTAACTCCATTTTTAAAAAGTTAAAGAAAAAACACCACCACTCTAGGTTACTATGTGGTAGTTTCTACCAGACTAATATTCCAGTACACCTACCAAAAATAATTAAAAACCATGAGTAAAAGACAACAAAGCATCTCTTTGAAGGCACTGCAGAGCTGGCCCTGAGGAATCTCTTTAAGTGAGAATGAAGTTAGGATTCCACTTCTGTCCCAGGAATATTTGGTGACTCTCAGAATAGATGGGAGAGGTTAAGAAGTCATCAGAGTTGTGAGCATCACACGGAGCTAACATGCAAAAGCTGGTGTTCAGGATTGGCATGGCTTATGTCCATGTTGGAGGACTCAAGCTTCTGGAGCAAAGGGAGGCACAACGTTGTGCCCCTGACACTTGGAGGTTTTCCCTTCGGGGCAGTTGCTCTTCAGGCAATAGGTTAAAAAACCAAGCTGGCAGTGGGGAAACGGCAGGCTACATATGTGCATTTCTAGCTCTGTCTGCCAAGAAGGTCTAGAAAGTGATTACCTAGAAGCACTGGGTACACCTAGTGCCCAGATCTTGATGTCTAAATACCATTCTGCAATACGAGGAAGCGGGGATGCTTGGAAAAGTGGCCAGTTCTGGGGTCAGGGCAGAGAAAATACAACAGGAACCCGGTACATTTTGTGGTGCCGGAAACTAAGCAAATAGATTTTAACAAGAAAAAAAAAAAAGCATGTCTTTCGGAAGGGCACATAGACACAATAACTCACTTGAAGGACCCCTCCGTGGCCGAAATAGGTAATTTGAATATTAAATAATGATAGTATTACATTTTAGCCTATAGAATGAAAGAGATCTGCATGAACCTCTTCTGCTATAAATGGATAACTGAATGAAAATTAAATGGTGAAAAAAAAGACTTTTACTTACGTTAGAAAAAATGAAGAAAATAGAAAGTCATTATTAAACAAACACCACAATAGTTCCTGCAGACAACGTCGTTGGATGCTGAAATTAGTGGACCAAAGTATGATGAAAAACAGAATGTTTCCATATTCTTGAAGTATTTCCCCCATGTACTTATTAATTACAAAGAAAAAATGTGAAGAAACCTGGCAGATCCCACCTCAATCATGTGATCAAGGTGAATATCACCCAGTAATAAGATGTACGAACAATCCATGATGCACTGAAAAGGCACATCACACATTCTTCAAATGTGCCCAAGAAATGAAAAATGATGAAAGACTGAACATCTGCTAGATATTGAAAGAAACTGAGGAAATATGACACTCAAAGGTCTTGAGGCTTCCTGGACATTACTGAAAAAGTAATGAAAATTCTAGTAAGGTCTGTAGGTTAGTAAACGGTTTTGTACCAATGTTAATTTCATGGTTTTGCCAATTATACTATGGCTATGTAAGATATTAACATTGGGGGAGCTTCAGGAAACAGGAGAACTCTATCATTTTTTGAAGCTTTCTGTAAGTCTAAAACTATTTCTAAATAAAAAAATTAAAAAAGTAATGTCACAGAATGTATCATCAAGCAATTTATTCATGAGAGTTTTGATGCTTATGTTTAGAAACGTCTAGGACGCCTGGATGGCTCAGTCAGTTAAGCATCCAACTTTGGCTCAGGTCATGATCTCATGGTTCGTGAGTTCAAGCCCTGCATCGGGCTCTGCGCTGACAGCTTTGGATTCAGATTCTGTGCTTCCATCTCTCTCTGTCCCTCCCCCACTTGGTCTCTGTCTCTCTCTCTAAAGAAAAATAAATAACCATTAAAAAAACAATATTCAGAAAGATCTTATGCTGTAGTGTTCTAAGCCTAAGGTCAATCAACCTTTGCTAGATGGTAGATATTTCAGACTTTGAGGGCCATGTGGTCTCTGTCACAGATACTCCACTGTGTCATTGTAATGTGAAAATAGTCATAGACAAAATGTAAACAAATGGGCAAAGCTATGTTCCAATAAATCTTTATTTACAAAAACAGGTAGTGTAAGGACGCAGGTCTGAATTCAGCTTCTCAGAATCATTAGACAATAGAAGGGCACACATTGCCCAAGGAAGGAGGGACAACCCTTGTAACACCCAATTAGGAAAGGCCAGCTAACACCTTTAACATTTCTAAGGGCAGGCCTAAAGATAGAAGGTATAGATAATCACCTATTTCTTCTATTGCTTGAGGCTAGTCATGCCCTATGTGAGGGTCCTGGGCCCACTCTCTAATTGGTCAATACTCTAAATGTTGTGATTGGCTCCCACCAAAAGTAACAATGTATGGCTAAAGTTACTGCTGATATTGATAGGCGATAGTGATTGGGTCCTGCCAAAAGTAACGAAGACTATAGACAATGTGAATGGTTAAACCTGCTGTCAATAATACTGTATAATAATGATTGGACCACTATACCTGTGTCACAATTTCCTGTAACTCCCCCTTCCCAAGCCCGAAAAGGCCCTACCCCGCCTTTGTTCGGGGCTCTCCACATGGATCCACTGCATTGGTGAAGTCTGTGAGCCTGAGCTTATAAACCTGTAATAATAAAGCCCTTTGCTTTTGCATGTATGACTCGGTCTCCCTGGCGGTCTCTGGTTTTTGAGGACAATATTGGAAACTTGGGTATAACAGTAGTAAAATGGATTTGGCCCAGGGGCAGTAAGTTTCCAATCTTTTTCCTTGACCAAGATCAGGATATGTCATTTGATTAACAGTTTATCAGAGTCATTGCAACAGGGAATGAACATTTCTTCTGCTAAACCCAAAGATGCTCATGAATAATAAAGTGCTCTAATTATTGACTTTAAATGTAAAACAAGAAATTTGATATTTTATTTTAATATAATTAAATAATGAATTCTCTATTCTTTCCAACTGACTTTCTACTTTATATTATGCTATTTTATACCCTATTTACCTTACTTAAATTACAGTGCTTAATATTGTAATCCTTTATGTTCTTTCATAGTAAATTAAATTATAGCATAAAACATAAATTGGATTATGGTTGTTTATCCTTGGAAAAGTGGGAAGTGTGACACATTTTATTATATTTTAATATTATAATAACAAAAACATTAATTTAGTTTATGTTGCTTTTCCTTCCAAGAAAATGAAAATAAAAAGTGTATCAATTATTTACAGGAGAGGATTTAGTTAGCATTCCTAAGGGCACTATAACAAGGGTATTTAATTTATATTTTAACAGTTTTGAAGAATGATCTAAAGATCTGAGAAGACTCATGTTTGAACTATACAAGGATGAATATTTTTCAAGACATTCGGGCAGTGCTGTGCAGCATGTAATTTATGCAGGTCCAGGAACAGACCCTGAGCATGCACTGAGTTTACCTGGGAGGCAGAGGGAACTCCGATGTGATCATTGGAGATGATGATAGGGATGTGATCAGGCAGCCAACAAAGGGCGCCACACCAAGCCGGCCACCATGTGAGTGAACGGACTTTAATCCCACTCGGATGCTATGACAGTCAACAATTATTGGCTGTGAGATGCTCTGAAGAGTGGTCATTCCCCAGACCCCTGGCTCACTGTATGCACAGCAAATCAGGCTACAAGAGCAGGATAAAGCCCACGTGCAAAGAGATGCAGGTGCTGGCAACACGGAGTCAGGCCAGGTCATCTGAAGTATGAGGGGGTGTAGATAGGACACAGACAACATCTACTGCAGTGTACTTAACTGATGAACCTGGCACACCAGCTTTTGATGCTTAGGAAATTTTCCATGTTATTTTTCCTACTCTTTTGCTCTTTGGGGCAGGGAAGAGAGCAAGTCTGTTTAATGGTATATTTCTATTTCCTTCTTCTCCTTCTTCCCTTCATCCCCTTCTTCTTCTCCACCTCCTTTTTCCTCTTCCTCTTGCCCTTCCCCTCCTCCTTCTTCTTTCCTTCCTCCTCCTCCTCGTCCTCCTCCTCCTCCTTCTTCTTCCCCTCACCCTTCCTCTTCTTCCTCCCTTTTATATTCTTTCCCTTCCTCCTCCTCCTCTTCCTCCTCATGCGCCTCCTCCTTCTGCTCCTTTCCCTCCCCATCCTCTTCTCCTCCTCTTTGACCTCTTCTTCCTCCTCCTCTTCTCCTTCTTTTTAGTTCCTGTAAATTTAATTATCAAAAAGTTGATTATATAGCAGCAAAGAGACACGTTTTCCGTTGTACATGACGTCACTTTGCATCTGCAGCTCATCTTCAAGCTCCATTATATCTTTCCTTAGTTGAGAAAGTACTTTTTTGTTGGAAAGGACGGCCCAAGATAGCCATGAGGCTATGCACTTAGGGCAGTACAGTGCTGAGGAGGGCTTCAGGATTGTCCTGCAGAGAACACATATGAAGGTACCTGAGAGCTCACGGAGGTCTCCAGGCGAGGCTTGAACCTGAACCCATACACCTTGCTCCCTGGAGCTCATTAGTGTTTCTTGTTGCAAGTGATTTGATGGAGCACATTGTTCTGGATGCTGTTGGTATCTGTGAGTCCAATTTATTTCTTTACCATATTTAACCTATAAGTGCACCAGGAAGAAAATACATTAAAGGCTACCTCACTTTGAACCATTAACCTGGACAGATGGCAGAAAAGAGAATTCCTTCTTCATTTCAGAAAACAACGTAATAACTCAGTTTGACTACTGAATGTAGAGCCCATGATATTTAACTTAGATAAGATAGGTTTAGATAAAGAGCAAGTTATCCTCTGAAAAAAAAGGAAAAGAGAATTTGGAGTTGTGTTGTGTTTATGCCCCTAAAAGATGAAAGAGAAGAAAGGGAGAGAGGAGAAAAGAGACAAGAGAGAGGTGTCCAGGGGAAGGGGGGAACTGGTAACATAGCAGCAGGCTGGAGCCTCACGAAGGGCACATCCACTGAGAAGTTCCTTGTGGTGGAGACCAACCAATAAATTTATGGATGTAGTGATATTTTACATGCAATTTAAAATGGTCTTCATCTGTGATGCAATTATTTACTCTGACCCAAAATACCTTCAGTAAAAAATCTAGTACAAACAAAAGCTTTGGCTGGTAGAATTTGGGACATGAAGATAAAATAATCACAGTACCATATAAAAGAGTGGCAGCATGACGAGCCATAGTTAAGGGCCAAGATATTTACGCTCTGCCTCCTCTCAGGAGCAGCTGTGAGACTGATAAACTTCTTTTCAGTAAGAGATTCCATGGAAGGGACACACAACATTGTGGGGTTTGCAGACTCCCAAAAAAATACCACTTAGTAATGTCAAATATTCTATAAAATGACTGGTGTGGACGCTTTTAAAAGTCAGTGTTGTTGCGGTGCCTGGGTGGCTCAGCTGGTTAAGCATCCGACTCTTAATTTTGGCTCAGGTCACGATCCCATGGATCGTGGGATCAACCCCGGTGTCTAGCTCTACTCTGGCAGCTGGGGGCTTGCTTAGGATTCTCTCTCCCTCTCTCTCTGCCCTTCTCCCACTCACTTTTTCTCTCTCCCTCTCTCAAAATAAGTAAATAAACTTTTAAAAAGTCAGTGTTAAAACAGGAAAGGACATCCGAAGGAATGGAGAACTTCTTTTTATGACTCCTGCACAGGAGGAGAGCACCTTCAAAAGCACTGCTTTGAGGCACTTCTGCTGGCAAAGGATTTTATAAATTTTGGAGAATGGAGCAATTGTAGCAGCAAATGACTGAGACATTGAGAACAAGACCGAGAGCAGATTTCCAGGCACTCTGACCTATACTTTTTCAAAACAAGATATCTGGTTGACATGAGCAAGGAAAAAGGATTCCTCTTGTTTCCCCATGAAAAATGAGTGGTCATTTCTCAGTGACTGACATCAATGTAGGGCCACGTAGAATTTTCTAGCTGAGGTATCTAAGTAAAATTCTATGAGATCAGGGAGGTTCAGGATAGTTCAGGAATATACGGTATTTCAATGGCATGAGAGACTAAATAAATCAATGTGCTGTAAACTCTCTGTCCTACATTTAGAAATATAATACCAAATATATTGAGCAAATCTTAATTGGATCTTTACATAAATAAAAGAAACCAACTAAAAAAGATATTTTGGGGGCAATTAGGGTGTTTTTAATAAAGCCTCTATATTATATGATGTCACTGACCTAACATAAGTTTTATTAGAAGTGATAACAGTATTGTAGTTATGTAAGAAAATGTTTTTTTTATCATTTAAGAGATGTACATGCTAAAATATTTAGGAGGAATAGTAATGACTTTACCAGAAAATATGTTTGTGTGTGTGTGTGTGTGTGTGTGTGTGTGTGTATGTATGTATGTGTGTGTTAAGATAAAGGAAATATGGAAAAAGGATAATTGGTCATTCTTGGTAAGGGTGTCATGTGTTCATAATACTATACTTTCTTCCTGACTATAGGTTTAAATATTCCCTTTTTTTTATGTTTATTTTTGAGAGACAGAGATAGAGAGAGAGAGTGAGGGAGGAGCAGAAAGAGGAGGAGACACAGAATCTGAAGACAGGCTCCAGGCTCTGAGCTATCAGCACAGAGTCCAATGCAGGGCTCGAACCCATGAACCGTGAGATCCTGACCTGAGCCGAAGTCAGACGCTTAACCCACTGAGACACCCAGGCGCCCTTCAACCTCGATTTCTAATTTAAAAGAAAAAAGTGAGATACAGTGAATTAATTCTTTTTAAATGGAAATAACATCATGATGGAAGTGAATGAGAGACAAAGATGACTTAAGTCAGGACAACTGGTGTTCCTACACACAAGCACAGAATTTAAAAAGCCCAGAGATGGAGAACTAAAAATTCCTGTTGAGATATAGGATTACTTTATCAGCAGCTTTTTAGTTACATTCAAATTAAAATGGGCAGTTCTTATCCCTGATTAAAATTGTATCATCAAAAGTTCTGTCTTCAAAAGAAGACAGAAAGGCAAGGAAGGCTGTTGTCAAGAGTTTTGTAGACCAGGGGCATTAAATCCCAGATGCTTAGGCTGTGAAATATCAGAGGAGTCATCCAAAGGATGACATTAAGTAGAGGTATCCATGGACTAAATGAATAGAGAGAGATTTATGTTGAAGTGCTGTTTTTTTTTTAAGTTTATTTATTTATTTTGAAAGAGAGAGAGAGACAGAGAGAGAGAGCACAAGCGGGGGAGGAAGAGAGAGAGGGAGTGAGAGAAAATCCCAAATAGCTTTTCCAAGGCTGGCACAGAGCCTGATACAGGGCTCAAACTCATGAATCATGAGATCATGACCTGAGCAGAAATCAAGAGTAGAACGCTCAACCGACTGAGCCACTCAAGTGCCCCTGAGGTGCTATTTCTTGAATTAGTATTTTGAAGGTGGAACAGTTTTCAATGATAATTTAAAAAAGAAGAAGTGTAGATGCGAAGTTATACAAATAAAGGAATTTCAGAATTGAGGCTCTTCTGTGATGATGTCACTAGCAGTCACTCCCAATGGCTATCTGAGAAAGCAGTCAGCTTAGGAGAGAGTTGTGTGAAAAGGGCATTGTATTTTGTAGGGATTTAGGAAAATATTTCTGAGTAAATACAATTAGAAATTTGGGGAAGGTATGGGAGAACATGAAATAAAAGGATACGTTTTGATCGACTGAAAAACATTTATCCAATTCTTATCTAAGCATGCAACTTTCATAACTTCCTCATTAACTGTACTGTACTTTTGACTACATTTTAAAAGTCGATGTTTGTCCATCCATCTATATGAATGTATTGTAGTTATTAGATATCATACTCACATTAAGAATCATTTTAAGGAGTACTATATACCCACATAAACATCTTAAAAGTTCTTACAGAAATTTTGAAACAGATTATTGTAATTTCAGTAAAACTTTTCCTTTGGTTGATTCCTAATTACAAACAGAGTATTTGTTTTGAGGAAAGAGATAATTTATTTTAAATCTAATATCTATTAAGAGCAAGTTGGGAAAATGTATTGGCATGTTGAAAATACAAGGTATATTTCTACATGTAAAAAATACAAAAAGAAAATACTTTAAACACAAAAGGAAATGTTTGGGTAAAAGCAATCATTTTTCTAAGGAAGGAAATTTTATGTTAATTAAATTACTCAATTTAACTTTCAAGTATAAGTAATTGGCAAAATGTGAGTATCAAATCAAGTTAAAATTAGCAATATATAAATTTATGTATTTATGGTGTTCATTTAAAAATTCTTTTAACCTTGGATTTACTCTCTGACCATATACAATCTAATTAGCAATAACCACAATGCACTTTATATATCTGAAAAATACTTATTTTTAAAAATTTACTCTTCCCATCTTACTGATTAAATTTGTTCTTTAATCTACAAAAGCACAAAATGTATTTATTTTTGAAGCTCTAGATCATTTGGCTGATTCAATATCTGAAAACCAATTAATGTAATCCATCATCAGCAGACTAAAGGAGAAAAATCACATGACCATATCAATAGATATAGAAAGAACATTTAATAAAAGCCAACATTATTCAGGATGGCAACATTTAGCAAACTATGAATACAGGGGAAATTTCTCAACTTCATAAGGAAGTTTTACAGAAAAAAACTACAGCTTAATGGAATGAGTAGATAAGCCACAGACAGGAAAATAAATATTTGAAGAAGACATATCTGATAAAGGACTCTTATCCAAAATATACAAAGAACTACTCTTAAATTTCAACAATAAGAAAATGAACAACCCAATTTAAAAACTGGGCAAAATACCTTAGCAAGAAGGATACCCAAATGGCAATTAAGCATATTAAAAGATGCTTGACATCATATGTTATTAGGGAAATGCAAATTAAAACAACAATGAGATACATATCTATTAGAATGGATAAAGTCCAAAATTCAAAAATAAAAAAATACCCAAAATACTGACAATACCGAATGCTAGTGAAAATGTGAACTGACAGGAGCTTTAATTCATTAGTGGGGATGCAAAATGGTAAAGCTACTGCGTTTGGCAGTTTCTTATGTAAGTAAACATACTCTTAACATATGATCTAGTAATCACACTCATTAGTACTTCCCCAAGTGAGCTGAAAACCTATGTTCACCCCATATCCTGCACACAGATATTTATAGCAGCTTTATTTATCATTATCGAAATTTGGAAGCAACCAAGATGTTGTTCAGTAGGTGAATGGATAAATAAACTGTGGTACATTCAAATAATGGAATGTAATTTGGGGCTAGAAAGAAATGAGCTATCAATCCATCAAAAATAGGAAGGAGCCTTAAGTCCATTGAAGAGGTGAAAGAAGTCAATCTGGAAGGCTATATATTGTATCATTCCAACTACGTGACATTCTGGAAAAGGCAAAACTATGGAGACAGTAAAAAAGATCAGTGGTTGCCCGGGATTTGATGGGGAGGAATGAAGAAAAAGCAGACAATGCTGATTCTTAAGGGCAGTGAACATACTCTGTATGATATTATAAGGATGTTTACCTGCCATCACATACTTGTGCAACCTACAGAATGTACAGCATCAAGAGTGAATCATGACAAAACTATGAACTTTGGGGGGTATTGATGTTAATATAGATTCATTGATTGTGACAAATGTACCATTCTTTTGGGAAATTTTGATAGTAAGGGAGGGTGTGCATATGTCAAAGAACTGGATATATGGGAATTCTGTGCTTCCTACTCAATTTTTCTGTGTGAACCTAAAACTGCTAAAAAATCTATTTAAATATTGATAGCTAACAAGGGTGCCTGGGTGGCTTAGTCAGTTGAGCATCCAACTCTTAATTTCAGCTCAGGTTATGACCCCAGGGTTGTGGTATTAAGCCCCACATCAGGGTTCAGGCTGAGCAAGGAGTCTGCTTGGGATTCTCTTTCCCTCCCTCTACCCCTCTCCCCTGCTTGTGCTGTCTAGAATGATAAAATAAAATAAAATAAATGCTAATTATACTTAATTGTACTGCAAAATAAATTGCTGGAATTTTGGTTGGACTTTCACTGAATATGTAGATCAAATTGAAGAGAACTATTTAAGTATAGAAATTATACTTAATTGTGAGAAAAAAATGCTTTCTTCTTGGGGGGGGGGGGAAGGCCAGGATACTTCCCGTCACTACTCCTATTCATCATCAGACTATAAGTCCTAGCTAGTGTGATAAGATAAGAAAAGGAAATACAATGTATCATAATTGGGAAGGAATAAGTACAACCGTCTTTATTTGCAGTTGACGTGATTGTCTATGTAGAAAATTCTAAATGATTGACAAGAAAAATACCCTGAAAAAGTTCTGCAACTAATTGGTGATTATAATAAGATCGCAGGATACAATCTTATGATACTAACGTCAACTATTTTCATATGTACCGGTAAAGAACTCTTGGAATTTGAAACAAAACAAAACAAAACAAAACAAACAAGCAAACAAAAAACCAATACGATTTATATTAGCACCAAAAAAGGAAATACTTAGGTATAAATGTAAAAATATGTGTAACATGTATATGAGGAAAGCTACATAACTCTGATGAAAGAAATCAAAGATCTAAGTCAGTGGAGAGATATTCCATCTTCATGGATAGAAAGATTCAATATCTAAGATGTCAATTCTTTCCAATTTGATCTACATATTCAGTGCAAGTCCAACCAAAATCACAGCAATTTATTTGACAGATATCATAAAACCTGATTCTAATATAGTTTGGAAAGACATAAGACAGAATAGCCAACAATTTACTAAAGAAGTACAAAGTCAGAGGGTAGTCACTGAAAAAAAATTTTATGCTGTTAATCCTAACATAACCACTAAAGAAAAATAAAGACATATAACTAATTACCTATTGATGGACATACTTGGAATTTTTAAAACTTCCCAGAATCTTTAATTCAAAAGAAAGAAGAAATAGCCTGGTTAAAAAAAAATAATAAGTGGGGAGGAGAGGGAGCAGGGAACAGAACGGATGGAGAAAATAGAAAAATGACTGTAACAATGGCAGCTTTAAAGGTGACTACATAAATAATTGCATTAAATGCCAGCATTCTCGATGTCTCAACTGAAAGACAGAGATTTTGCTACTGACTTAAAGATGTCTGCTAGTTACGTACAAAGGCATATAGGTTGGAAGTTAAAAGCGGGGAGGGAAGGAGTAATGAAATAATAAAAGGGGTCAATTCACTAAGAAAACATAATTTTCTTCTATGTATCTGATAGTCAAGCTTCAAAATACAACAAAAATAATAAATTTAAAGAAGAATTAAACCCATGTACAATTAGAGTTTAAGACTTTAATTTTCTCTCAGTAATTTATACCACAAGTAGACAGATGATCGATAAGGGTAAAGAAAACCTAAAAACAATATAACCAGTTTGATCTAACTGACATTAGAGGAACTCTCGTCGACGAAAGAAGATGGACGCATGAAAAGCTTATCAGCATCTTTAGTCATTAGGAAAATGAGAAACAAACCATAGTGGAAAAACACTGCAAATTAGAATAACACACACACATAATTGACACTACCCGATGCAGATGAAAATGTCAAGGAACAGGAACTCTTGAAATTGCTAATGTGGATACAAAGTTGAACGATCACTTTGGCAAGCAGTTTGGTAGATTTTTATACTTTGACGTATTAACTTTGATTTAGCAACTGCACCTGTAGATTTCTACCCAAATCAAATCAAAGTGTATGTCCGCAAAAAGCATCTTTGCAAATGTTGATAGCAGCTTTTCTTCAATAATAGTCCCAATAAGCTACTCACCAAGTGATGACTGGATAAATAGAGATGCCTCCATACAATGGAATACTATTCAACAATAAACATGAAAGCCAACGATACATGCAGCCATACAAACGAGCCTCTTACCCATTACTGTAAGTGAAGGAAGCAGACACGCAAGGTTACATGCTGTTGGATCCCATTTATATGATATTTTAGAAAAGACAAAATGATAGGAAACAAAAAGCATAGCAGGGGTTGGTTAGGGCTGAGGGTTGTGTAGAAGAGACTATCAGGGGGACGAGAAAAATTTGAGATCGTGGAAATCCTTAACTTCCCAACTGTCATGGCGGGTGTGTGGTCGCACATATTTGTCAAAACAGATAGAAATATACACCTAACAAAGTAAGCTGTGCTTTTTGTAAATGATACTGCAAAACAAAAACAAAAACAAAAACAAAAACAAAAACAAAAAAATATACACCCACAGAACTGAATTAAAAAAATAAGAAGGGAAAATGCAGAGGAAGAGTGGGAGCAGCCCCTCCCCCACGGCGGAGGCTTCCTGTAGGGTCTGAAGGATGATGCGTAGCAAGAAGTCGGACAGCACGCGCTGAGGGATGAATGAAGGAGAAAGAGTCCACAACACACTTCGACTCACTTCAGGTCTCAAAAGCTCTGGCAGAGCAAAGAGCAATCGCCCATCCTCCCTTCTTTTTCTTTCTTTCTTTCTTTCTTTCTTCTTTTTGACATGATGCCCCCCTTTTTTAGAGACCACAATACAGGCTTCCTATTCTAGTCTATGTCCAGTGGAGGCCATATCTGATTTGGCGATGTCTTTGTTTACACAAGCTTTAAGTGTAAAATCATTAAAAACCAAATAAAATAGAAATCATTTTCTATTTATAAAAAATTTCCGAGGAAACAGGAGACTGTGGGTTTTTGTGTGCCATGGAATCAAAATTCTAATGCATGAATAATATTCAAAGGGTTGATAAGCTGCCATAGAAGGCCTAATTTGTTTCAAGCCACAGAATTTAATTTCTCATTAAAAAAATAAGAATATTAATATACTCCATGCAGTGTTCTCTTGTGAGAATTAACTGATATTATGGATGTAAATTATCTGAGACTCAGAGAAATTTAGCAGTTTGCTTAAGTTTACCCTGCATAAATGACAGATGAGGGATCTGGCACTAATTACTAGTCAACCTTGTTAAATACATGTGGGAAGACGTTGAAAATCACGGCTCTTAGGAGCTGATTTTTTTTATAGGTTCAACTGAGTATGCTTTACTGTGACTTCACACAAGGAAATTCACTATAATCCCTTTACTAGTTCCCTAATAAACACACACACACACACACACACACACACACACACACACACACACACACACACGTGCACGCACCTAGAAACCTTGCTTGCATTCATTCAATTTGTCCACCAGGTGGCACTATCAGTCCACAGGCGGTTAAATAGTCTAGTGAAAAAAGTTCTTGTAAAACTGACCTGTATTTGTTCGGAGTTAAGGAAACCTGTGCTTTAACCATACTTGTTCTCAAATGAAACATTACTGAAAAATCCCAAATGTTAAGTTGTTTTAACTACTTTGTGGTGGTGATGTACGGTGAGGCTGCTGAAAGTTCGAGAGAGTCACCAGAGACCGGAAAGAGTGCTTGCTGCACGGTGATGCCTCCCGCCCCCGCCCCCCTCCGGGGGGGACACAGACCACCAGGGCAGGGCCACTCAAACACCATCAGACTTGGTCACTAGACGGAGGGAACGGAGATGAGCTGTAAACAAGCACTTTTATTGTAGTTTCTGGGGAAAAGGAAGGGGAGAGAGGGCAAGCATGCTTGGGATTGGCTAACTTGAATGACGTCACAGGCTCTAGGGGATGAGGGCTGTTGCCGGGTAGCTGACTGGGGGCATAAGGGAGTTGGTTGGGGTGTGGACTGAATGTACTGGTCAAGAAAGGGAACCGACTGATCTCTCAGCTGATCTCAAACCTGGGTCAGGATCTCACACACACACACACACACACACACATACACACACAGTGATATAAGTATCCAGTAAGTTTTGTGGCAAGTCTGTTCATACTTCATGTGAGTGATAGCCATTTGGATCTTTCTATCTTGTTAAAACTTGAGACTCTTTCCATTTATTCCTACATTCCTGAAAAATGCTGGCAAAGAATGTTTGTGGAGCAGGAATGGAACAGACAAGAAGGGGAGGTGTAAGCCTGGGAGTCTCTGTTCCTTGTTGAGGTTGGCTTAGTATCCATTTAATGTGAGTATTTACCTGTATGTCTTACATTCCTTGTGTATAAAGTTAAAAAGGTTGAACTAAATAGCAAAAGCATGATGTTTGATGCATAGGACTTTAAAGAAGAGCCTGAAAGAATGGTGGAGAAAACTAGACGGGTTATGGTAGTAGAAGTCAATTAAAAAGCCCTGCATTACACAATAAAAAGCAAATATTGGGATGCCTGGGAAGGTCAGTGGGTTGAGTGTCTGATTCTTGATTTTGGCTCATGGGATCAGGTCATGACCTAGAGCCCGTGATAGGCATGGAGCCTGCTTAAGATTCTCCTTCTCCCCGGCCCCTTCTCTCTCTCTCTCTCTCTCTCTCTCTCTCTCTCTCTCTCTCTCTCTCTCTGTTGGCCCCTCCCTCATTCACTCTGTCTCTCTCTCAAAAAAAAAACAAAAAACAAAACCTAAAAAGCAAATATTGTGGATTCTGGTGGCAAAATGATTAAAAAATTGGGGCCAGGGCATAAAATTCAAATTCAAAGCATAAGTTCAGGCAAAGGGGGCACAGGTATTAAAATGTGAATCGCGAAAGCCCAAGAGCAGCAGTTCAAGTCCGTACCACCCCCAGACCTTCCTCACCACCCCCAAAACCAGAAAGTACTACTCTCTACTGCCATGCAAAAGCAAAGAATGCCCTGGAAAGAAGACTCTTTCTAAAGGTGCTCCACTCCAGCCGTCACCATGGGGTTTGGGGCGCTGAGGGGGACCCTTCAAATGTGTCCCCACCTTTGAATCCAGCCAGCAAGCTCTCCCAGGGATTAGGACCCGAGGAGCCCTTTCTACGGCAGGTCTCAGGAACGGTGCTCATGGATTTGCCTGAAGTCATCAGTCTGGTGGTCCGGCCTGTTCAACAAGAGATGAAAAGAAAGAATAGAAACAATACCTGCTTGACTTTTGAACAGTGTGGGGGTTAGGGGCCCGACCCCTGATGCACTTGAAAATCCAAGTATAATCTCTGACTTCTCCAGCACTGGATTACTGATAGCCTACTCTTGAATGGAAGCCCTCCCGATACACATATTTATGTTACATGTTTTATCTACTGTGTTCTTACAATACAGTAAGCTAGAGAGGAGAGGAAGTTATTAAGGAAATCATAGAGAAGAGAAAATACATTCACAATACTGTACTCCATTTATATATTAAAAAATCCACATATAAGTGGATCCGAAAGTCCAAACCCGTCTTGTTCAGGGGTCAACTTCATTTCAAGATAATGATGTTCTGGAAGACACTAGGAAATTAGGAAAGCACTATCACAGCTTACAAAGAGGAAGGTGGCCCAGAAGCAGTAAGACAAACCCAAGTGGAACGATTGGATGGCCAGTTCCAGGGGACAAGTTAACTAGAAACATGCAGAACATCTTAAATATACGAAATGTCCAACTTTTCCAGTGTTGTGATAACATTCATATTCTTTCCTTTTTGACCAATTTGGGACAAAGATAAGATTGGAATTCATTTTCTCTAAATTAAGCATCTCCTCACTTGCAAGTAGAATAACTGATGGGGGCTAATTGCATGGGTTTGTGTTAACCGCCATCTATTTACGGCCCGCTCAGCTCTCCGACAGGGCTAACTGAAATTGTTCTGAAGCCCTCATATTGTTAGCCAGCACCCCTCCCAGACTTCATCTTGACTCTAAAAGCCACTTTTCCACAACTCTTCACTCCTTGATTCACCTCTATTACAATGGATTACATTTTATTATAAATTTATGTCTTCGTGACTATGGTCTCCACTAGGCTACCAACTCCTAAAAAGAAAATGTTTGTTATTTTATATTTCCCAAGGCCTAGGATATTGCATGGCATGCATACAATGGATAATTAACGTCGGCTGAGTGAATAAAAGAATATACAGATTTTTCATTTTCTAGGGAAAGAAATGGGAAGTGGATAGAATATCAACACGGAATTATCACTGAAGAAAAGGACCCTGCTCAATGTCGCGTCCTGGAGAGTTGCCCAGACAATTTTTAGTAGGGAATAGAATGGTCACTGGTAAAGAAAAACTGAGAATAGGTAGTTGTAAGTATCAAAAAAGGACAGCTTCTGTTATGTAATTTGGGGTACAGTAAAACATTGCACTGAGAATAAAGTATAAATAATTGTCTTGTAAGATATAAGCATAAGAATAATCACACTGGAGTGCCCAAACTCCAGGAAAAACATGTATGAAATATGTAGGGAAGAATCCAATGGTGACATCTTTTTGCATATTTAATTTTAAGTGTAGATTTCTACCTTATCTCTAATATTTTCCCACTTTCATTTAAATTTTTTAAAATTGTTTATCTTTGGTAGAGAGAGAGACAGTGTGAGCAGGGGAGGGTCATAAAGAAAGGGAGACACAGAATCTGAAGCAAGCTCCAGGCTCTGAGCTGTCAGCACACAGCCTGACACCGGGCTTGAGCTCACAAACCGTGAGATCATGACGTGAGCCAAAGTCAGAAGGTTAACTGACTGAGCCACCCCAGCGCTCCTCCCACCTTCATTTTTTAATCATGTCACCCAATTTGCCATTAAATATTGAAGTTTTAAAGTCATTTAAAATAGTTCACCATGATTATATTAATAGATATTGGTTCTGGTTAAGATTTTATTTTTCCTTTTATATTTGGTTATCTTTTGATCACATAGATAGTGTTTTCCTGGCATGACCCCGTCTATGCTGCTGCTTTTCTTTCTTTAATTGTTTTTCATGTTTATTTATTTTTGAGAGAGAGAGACAGAGCATGAGTGGAGGAGAGGGAAAAAGAGGGAGACCCAGAATCTGAAGCAGGCAGGCTCCAGGCTCTCTCTGAGCTGCCAGCCCAGAGCCTGATGCAGGGCTCGATCTCATGAACTGTGAGATCATGACCTGTGCCGAAGTCAGAAGCTTAACTGACTGAGCCATCCAGGCGCCCCACCTTTAAAAGATTTTTTTTCATGTTTATTTATTTTTGAGGGAGAGAGACACAGCAACTGCCGATGCTTTCTTAATGAGCATGGTAGATTTTCTAGACACAGGCACACCGTCTTGTTGCAGTTGTAGTTACTCAAATGACAAAGAAAATTGTATGTACGTAATAAACAATATGTAGGCTTTTTGAGGCAGGGATGCTTGTTTATTCTGTTCATTTCTTATCTGCACTGTTCAGAATTGTGAATGGCCCTGTTAGATCATCAACACATTTATTTCATTGAGTGCATTAGAATCAATTTCTTTTGTCTACACAGTACTGTTTCAAAGGAAGCAAAAAAAAAAAAATTAAGGTTGAGTCACAGGAAATTCTCAAGAGGAAAATGTACACAGCTTCAAATTACATGCAAAAATTGTTTGGAGAGTGAAAACTGTAGACTTTGGAAACGGCAGTGTAAAAGAAGAATCATTCTCGGATACGGTCAGCTCTAATAAGGACAGCTGAACGGGTGCAAAATTTGATAAAAGATTTGAGTTCAGATTAGATTCAGATCTGCGGAAAGAGTTGGACATTTAGTTCCTTTAGAAGGGGCACGTACGTGTTTGTTTTCCTTTTGTCTCCCCAGTGTTTGGAACAGTGCAGAGTATGTGGTGCATACACAGAAATGATGAGTTTACAGGGCGATAAAGAGGAGAGGTTGCACATATATTGTAAATAGATGGCCCTGATCCTTGAAATCTTATGCTAACGAGAGATAGGAGGCTCTATCCTGAACACAAATGGTCGAGTCCATAGTTTGACCCTCATTGGCAAAGTAACAAGAGGAGGAGTCTGGTAGTGAAAGGGGGTGGGGAAGGCTGGTTTGTCTGTGAGCATATATTGTTTTTAATAATAAAGGGCCCATCAAGGGCATCAGTCAATTGGGAATATCCAAGAAAGACGGGGATGGATAGTGTATTTCTAATGTAACATCATAAATTCCTTGGCTTTCTGAAATCACTCGATGATGATATTTTATACTTCATTCAGTATATCTCACACCTCTGTTTTTCCCATTTCTCCCAGCTCTAGATATTTCTGTACTAGTAGATCGTTTTCTGAACATTGTGACTGCTTTTTTCTGAGGCCAAGGCCAAATTATACATGCATCTTTTAAAAGACAATAGCTCTGTAGTTGAAGAGTAATTACTTTACCAACTTTCATAGTAAATTTTCTTTTAAAACACTATCTGCAGTGTGAAATTGAGTAGACATCTGATGGAGCTCAACCCATTTATTTCTCCCCTCAAAAAATCATTAAGTTTGAGTCACATTGAAAGCTGTACTGACATTAAATAATGCATTCTATTGCTTTAAATTGCTTTTCTACCTACACATTATCCAGGTACAAAAACACGTCACAGTCTTCCACATTTTGAGCTTTGTGCTTTAAATACACACACACACACACACACACACACACACATCCACACGCTCATACCACTTTGTTATTAATAGATAATAGCAATACAAATCAGAGAACAAGTTGACCTAATGTTTTGGCTTTTTGGGGTTACAATAAGTAATTTTTGTATTTTTATGATCAGGGATGTTATTGCCATTGGGTTTTTCTTTAGTGTTATTTAATTTGGTACAAATTTTCCAATAAAAGTGCTTGGTATGTTATGCTTTGTTTAGCCTTTTATGAAGTTATCTTAATTATGCATAAAATGTTAGCACTATGGTTGATTTCTAATTAGCATATTCCAAGAAGAGAATTTAATCCAAGCAGGGATATAAAGGTATTGATCTTCTGTCTTCTATGTCACAGGGTCAAGTATAATGTGGATGCTGTTTGTATTAATATAAATTCCTAGCAAAAGCATTGAAATCTGTCACTATTATTGATTCCTGTTTTAAATGGCCAATGCCCATTGATCTGAGCAGAAAAAATATTGGGATGGATTTAGCACTTGCTTGCTTTGACTTATAGTCAATACATGACTTATTGAACAGACATTCATAATATTGCACTTTATGCATACCCATCAAAAAGCATGCAAAAAGATACAGTGGATGGGTATATTAGAAACGGCTTGTAGACCACATGTCCTTGCTGGTTATTTTCTGATGGATTTTCAGGGGGAATGGAAGGAAATTGTGCATAGATGTGGTTGTCTTGTAAAGTGCATATAGCAGAAGCTATTGTATCTGAAATATTATTATGGAGGTATCTAGAATTTGTAAGAAAATCCCAAGACACTAAGAGTATTAGAATATAAGGGATTTTCTGGATTTCTATAGAAGTAATGACAATATAGGCAGTAATGAAAGTGTGGCTAAATTTGAAATTCAACATTTGTAGATCTAACAGCTTATGGGGTGATATAATCTATTTCCTATTTCTTAACAAATAATTTTATCAATAATTCCAAAATTACCCCATGTCCAAGGGAGTTCAGATCCAGAAAGCAGAGATACCACGCCTCATGATCTCTCAGAGTTATCCCTGTTTAAACTAGGCCTTTATAGTCACTTAATTCCAACCTGACCTCAGACTTTTTGATTTAGCCTTTTTTTCTTGTCTCACTATTGTACTCCATTATGTGGCCTTGAAACTAATATTTTTTGGTTTGTCTCCATTTTCTGTTGTTCACTCTTTTGGTTTTATACAACTTCTCCTGGTTATGGGCTGTATGATGCCCTTGTGAACATGATTTTTACAACTTCCCATAATTATCCAAAGAATAGGAAAAAAACATACATTCTATATTCAAGGAAAGCATCCCAGGTGATCTGGGGACAAGCTAAGTTTAAACGTTATGCCTTCATTTCCACAGCTCCTATCATTTTTCTTGTTTCTTGAGACAAGTGTGATTTGGAAAGAGACTCAATTAACCTTGAGCAAGTCACTTCGTCTCCTAAGATCCATCTCACTAATTTGTATAATGATGATCTTGATTTAAATTTTCTGAGAGATACTGATCTGTAGAACCTCTATTTAACAATAGTAGTAGTTCAATCAAATTTCATTGTTAACTGGGATTTCTTGTGGTTGTAATTTGGTATCTGTGAAGGCCTTAGGTAATTGGTTGATAAATATTTGAGTTTGGCTGGATTTTAATGCATTATGTTCTCAAATATTTAAGAATGGTGAATTTGGTTGTTCTTGGATGAAGTTCAATCTCTACATCCCAAATGGAATAATCTTCCTGGTTTTACCCTTGTAAAAAAAAGACCCTTCCTTTAAAGAAATTACAAAACTGTGGAGGCATTGATTCAAAGCCAGTATCTGGAGTTAGATGGACTTGATCTAACACTGGAATCTACCACTTAGTGACTATGAACTTCAGCAAGTCACTCAATGTTTCTAAGGATATTTCCTCATCTGTTAAATGAGATTACATAAAAAGAAGTGAGGCTTAAATAAAAATGCGTGCATACTTAAATGTGAAATATTTGTTTGCTATTATGCCATCACTATAATCAATATTATTATTATCATCATGATTATTAGCTACCTAGTTCTATCAAACTGCAATTTGACACTAGTAAGCTGACCACACATCATTTACAATTTGATGGGCATGTTTTAACTCCCAAGTACATTCATGTCCCAAATGGCTGCCTTACTTTCACAGTGGGAAGGAATAAAGTGGATAAAGTCCACACAGGGCATGACGTTGAGCATATCTCTGTAAGTTCAACAGGGCACTTTGAAGACCTCGAAAATGATTGTACAATTTTGTAGGAGTTAGAATATAAGGATGTTGTTCACAGAATTCAGTTCCTTGTGGTGTAGAACTAAGGTCTGCGTTTTCTTACTGGATGTGAGCAGAGCCCCTACTGGCTTGGACCTGACGCTGGCCCCGTACAGCCCTGCAGACACAGTTCACCAGGCCGTGCTTTCTCCCAGGCCCGAGAGTGTGTCTGCTGCTCTGTCTTCTGCTTTTTGAGCACCCATTTGATTAGGTCCTACCCAAGATAGTCTCTCTTTTGATTAACTCAGAGTTAAATGATGAGGGACCTTAATTCCATCTGCAAAATCTCTTTGGCCCTATAACATAACATCATCAAGGGAGTGATATCTTGTCAGATTCACAGGCTCTGTCTGCACAGGCTCTGTTACCCAGTCAATGACAACTTTGGGGCTGCCATGGAGTTTTGCCAACCAATTCTTCTTGAGTGACAAAGGCATTAATAAAAGGACTACTCTTGGCTGGACCGGCCAATAACCTTTTCATGGAGGCCAATTATTATATGCAAGACATTGAAATAAATCCAGCTTTGGGTTGTGGAGGAGCTAGCAATCCATGAGGGCATATAGAGCAAACAAAGAATTGAATTGGATGATGAAAAACTGCAGAGGAACCAAGATGAGACCAGTCTGCCTGGAGAAAGACTTAAGGAAAAGTAAAGTTCAAAACCGAGATGGAACGAGTTGATAAGGAGGCCTATGAATTTGTGGAGCAGAGAAGTTTCCTGATGTTTCCTATAAACTCTCAAGCACAAAAAGGGACTATTTGTGAATAAAAATAATCCCTAAGATACATAAGGAGAAGCTATAACGGGACGATTTATTTGGTTCTCCCCCAAAATGAGATAAAGGCTTTAGGAGAGCATATGAGTTCAAAATGTATCATTTATAATTTAAAAAATTTAAATATTTAGCAGACCTCGGAGAGTGAGATACAAAAATTTGTAAGGTTAGAAATACCAGATGAAAAGATAAAACAAGCAAATTTAACTACATATATATATATATATATATATATATATATATATAAATATTTGGTATAAAACTAAAGTTCATGTTTGTAAACATTTATAGTAAAGGGGATAGAGGGTTAGTAGTTTTACATAAAACTCATCATGTAGTAAGTGAAAGATAGTCTTTCAAAATAAGAGTTTAAATGACTGAGGGAGTATACATTAACCATACCTACCATTTTCTGAATGTTGATCATAGGCCACTGGGCTCATTGATTTATATCCATTATCCTAATTTTAATGCTTAGTTTGATGTTGCTATTAGAATTTTAAGAATGAAGGTGCTGATTCATATAGGTTAACTGCCCCAAGTCCCCAAGACAAGATGACAGAGACCTCCCCAGTCAGTGCCAGGCCTGACCTCAACACTTCCTCTTTCACCTTTCTGCCTACCCCGATTCTAGCAACCCAAACAAGTAGCTAAGAAAGAGGAAGTTCAGGTAGGCCTCAAATATATGGAGTACGATGCTTAATCTCTTAATTAATGAAAGAGTTTTAAAAATCAGATGTTATTTTCATTTATCAAACTATAAAGATCTTTCTCTCATTCAAAAAAAATTTTTAATGTTTTTATTTATTTTTGAGAGACAGAGAGAAAGCATGAGCATGGGAGGGGCAGAGAGAGAGGGAGACACAGAATCTGAAGCAGGCTCCAGGCTCTGAGTTGTCAGCACAGAACCCACGAACCATGAGATCATGACCTGAGCCGAAGCCGGACACTCAACCGACTGAGCCACCCAGGCACCCCTCTTTCTCTCATTAAAAAAAAAAAAAAGTTTATTATTTATTTTGAGAGAGATAGAGAGCAGGGGAGGGGCAGAAAGAGAGGCAGAGAGAGAATCCCAAGCAGGCTCCACACTGTTAGCACAGACCTGCAGAGCCCAACATGGGGCTTGATCTCACGCACGAACTGTGAGATCAAGACCTGAGCTGAAACCAGGAGTCAGGTGCTTAAGCAACTGAGACGTCCAGGCGCCCATTTCCCCCTCATTTTAATTGGCACATATCTCTGCTTGGCTGATCCTAAAATGACAATAGATTCAAAACTTCATTTAATTGCCTTGGTTCATACTTGAAAACACTGAGAGAGTATCATGCAATACAAATTCTAAAACCTAGCATTCTGTTCATTGTCTTTAGCCACCGAGGAACCTGAGAACATTTTCCTTAAAAAATGTACAGGCCTAATTCTTGGGTCAGTGCTGTAAAGATTAGGAGACGGGGGTTATCGATTGTCTAGTTACCCTCATGATAGGCTAAAACAGGATGTAGTCCTTCAGCGCACACTGCATATTTGGGAGGTGGCCCCTGGTAAGAGAGAAGAGATTCAGGGAAGAGAAAGGAGCCAGTGAAGACAATGTTCTATACCAGCTGCCACTGGGGACTCTGTGGGCGGTGTAGACCATGAGCTGGGAAGAGTAGACAAAGGACAAGGGAGCAGTGGTATTTATCACCAACTCCCGCCAGTCATCGTGTGAGTACTGTTCCTACGGCAGGTTAAAGCGCTGACACTTTGGACAACTTACCAAATAGTCGTGTAGGCTCCGGACCCTGGAGAATGCCTCAGACCACGACATGTGGGGTCCAACCTTCCAGTACGGGACAAATACTATAAAAATAAGGCTAAGGGCCTATGCGGGGGGTCTTGACACACATATTTATCCATATTTATTTATGCCTTAACTTTAGGCAGCTTCTGTATTATGACTAAATTATGATATGTATAGAATGGCACAGCAAACATATTAACAATATTCATGAGGAGTATATGTTAACATAATATTTATTGTATAAAAATTTTATTTTATTAAAATTTTTTAAAATATTTATTTATTTTTGGGAGAGACAGAGAAGGTGTGAGCAAGGCAGAGGTAGACAGAGAGGGAGACACAGAATCCGAAGCAGGTTCCAGGCTCTGAGCTGTCAGCACAGAGCCCGATGCAGGACTCGAACCCACAAATGGTGAGATCATGACCTGAGCTGGAGCCAGATGCTCAACTGACTGAGCCACCCAGGTGCCCCTATGATATAAATATTTTTTTATTTTTAAAAATATTTTTTAATGTTTATTTTATTTTTGAGGGAGAGAGAGATTGTGTATGGGAGCATGGGAGGGGCAAAGAGAGAGGGAGGCACAGATGCTTTTTTTTTTTTAATGTTTTTATTACTGAGACAGAGAGAAACAGAGCATGAGTGGGGGGGGGCAGAGAGAGAGGGAGACACAGAATCTGAAGCAGACTCCAGGCTCTGAGCTGTCAGCACAGAGCCTGACCTGGGGCTTGAACCCACAAACTGCAAGATCATGACCTGAGTTGAAGTCAGACGCTTAACCAACTGAGCCATCCAGGTGCCCCTATATAAAAATTTTAAAATAGAATCCAAATTGTGTATTTTATAATTTAATCCAGTGGGTTTGCAACAATGTTAACATACTGATACGGAAATCTAGGCAGAAAATTCAACAAAAGATACATAACTGTTGTCTTTAGGTATTAATTTTTTCTATATTTCAGTACTATATTTTATAGATCCTTAAATATGTATGCATTCCTTTTATATTAGAAATGAATAATTAGATTCTTATTTTTTAGGACTGTATTAGAAATAAATCATAAGTACATAGTTTTGAGAGATATGTGATTATTTTCATTGTGATAAGTTCTTTTTTTTTTTTTTAAAGTAGGCTCCATGCCCAGAGTGGGGCTTTAATTCATGACACTGAGATCAGGAGTCACATGCTCTACCAACGGAGCCATCAAGGAGCCCCCATTGTGATAAGGTCTGGCCATTTTCCTTCACAGGCCAATACCTATACCACTTACAGTATCTGGGGGAAGAATACAACAGAGGACCACATCGAATGGATCCAAATTTTAAAAGTTATAAATTGAGAGCAAGATGATGGATTAGAAGCTTCCAGTCCTCACACTGCCTGTAAAAACATCAATTTTAACAACTGTTCATGGACAAGAATACCACTGGGAACCCAAGAATACAGTTGAGAGGTTCCCAAACTGAAATGGAGCAAAGAAAACTCTGAGAATAACTTCATTTTATGAGGCCAGCATTGCTCTGACATGAAAGCCAGATATGGCAATTCTCTTTGCAATATACGAGCAAAATTTTGATGGCATAAACACACATATTCACATATATATACATATACATGCACATATCTCTTCTGTATGATCAGATTGGGTAAATCACCGATTAGATATTTCGATGGATAAAATACCCACGTTCCACATTTTCTTTAAAGATAGATGTGTTCTTGTTGTGCTGCTGATCTGTGGACTCTGCTCTGTGTCTTTGCCGGACACGGGGGATTGGTCCCCCATTCCATCAAGCTAATAAAAAAAAGCCCTTCCTCTGCTTAGCTCAACATGCAATGATCATCCTATGTAGCCATATCTTCTCCTATCTAGGTCTCAATGAAATTTGAGAACTGTGTTACCTTTTTTATTTTTTTGGTGGGAGAAAGCCATTTCACAGCACCATGCAAAGGGACGCTGTGCATTACCACTCTTGGATGCTGAGAATTTGGCAACGTTTTTCGCTTGGGCTGTGAGACAAGTATCCTGCAAAACCTATGTGCTGATTAGGGGTTTCCAACTGCACTGTGTTGTTAGACAGACATAAGGTTTTATAGAAGACATCAGGTCAGAGATGTCCCTCTCTGCTTCAGTTGCTTTATTTTTTTTTTTCAAGACCATTCACATAATAAGAACTTATTTCCAAGCAGCACTTTACAAGAAGAAAAAAAATACACAAATGCATTGTAAATAGCATTTAATTTCCTGTAGGAAAATAGCTCAAAAACGGTAATTATCTAAAGCACTGAAAAAAAAATCCAGCAATCATTAAACAGGTTTCAATCTTTTGGTAATAAATAGATACATAAGATCTAACTGGCATTAGAAATAATGAAACATTTCATAGTTGGTACAATATTTTTTGTTATATCAATATTTCAAAATATTGCAAAAATCAAAATAACAAATTATGAACAATTAAGCTTGAAAAACATGAAGAGAATTATTGCATATCTACAATAATGGGAATGAAATAAAACTATTTTACATATTTTTCACACAACATTCTTTGTTGTCTGGGCTTTACATGTCCTCAAAATCAGAAGAAAAATTAAGAATATTTCTGATCATTGTCAATAATTGCATTAGTATTTCCAGGTCTCTTATTGCTTTTAATTTTTTAAATATTTATTCACTTTTGAGAGACAGAGAGTGACAGAGTGCAAGCAAAATTGGGTCAGAGAGAGAGGGACACACAGAATCCAAAGCAGGCTCCAGGCTCTGAGCTGTCAGCACAGAGCCTGACACAGGGCTCAAACTCAGGAACCGTGAGATTATGACCTGAGCCGAAGTTGGATGCTTAACTGACTGAGCCACCCAGGTGCCCCTCTTATTGTTTTTATATTAAGCAAGTGTAATGAATCTATTTTATTTATTAAATTGTGAACGTTTTTCCCAACTGTGTCTATCTATAGTGTTTATGACAAAATATCTAGTCTCTTTATCAAATATGCAAATGTTTATTTTAATTTAATGTGATGTTTCCAATTCAGCTACGAGTTTCCTGCAAGGGTGAACTGTTTAATGAATTAATTCGGATGCCTGCCCATGTTTTAGTATTTGGGGTCTCAATATATACTGCAAGGGAAAGTCCTTTAAAGCCTGCAGTGCAATAATTGTGTAAAGAAACTGACGTTAGGCATGCTGTTAGGGTCACAGTAGTCTCATAGTTTTGAGTATCACAAAAAGGCTTTGAGATTTTGATGCAATCTGTGTGGATCTATGGATTGTTTTCTTTGATAATGTACAGTAAGTGACAAAAATAATATATGCAATTTCAGTGGATCTATGTTTTTTTAGAGTGTACGGGCTTCATTCAAGCACCCCCAGTTTATTTTTCTCCCCTGTGTGGGGTGAATGGGAATTTAGAATAAGCAAAAGGGGAAAAACAAGTGAGCTGCTAAGTTTGAAATGTAATGAAGGCTTCACCTTAGTGCACCTCTATCTCCTCTTTGGGAAAATGAGGCTATTGAATGAGATGATCTCGGAATCCATTCCACCTCTGACATTCTATAATTATATATAACAGTTATAATGATGTTGGTAATTTCTCTAGAATAGCCATCCTCAATCTGTGCCCTTCAAGCCATAGGGGTATGAGCAGGTGCTTAAGAGTTATCACGTTTGTTAATCAAGGCACCGCATTTAAGGCTGGGTTTAGGTGCTCAGATACTACGAGAACAGTTCCTCTTGAATTTCATGTATTAGGCATCTGTGTGTGAGTTCATTTATATACTTAACTGCTGTCTAGTCTGCTAGCCACCGGTCACAGGAGGCTACTGAGCACTTGAAATGTGGTCAGTGGGACATGAGGAACTGAATTTTTAGTTTCATTTCATCTTTATTTTAATTTTTTAATGTTTATTTATTTTTTGAGAGACAGAGAGAGACAGAGCATGAGCAGGGGAGGAACTAAGAGAGAGGGAGACACAGAATCCGAAGCAGGCTCCAGTCTCTGAGCTGTCAGCACAGAGCCCGACATGGGGCTCAAACTCATGAACCATGAGATCATGACCTGAGCTGAAGTCAGAGGTTTAACCAACTGGGCCACCCAGGCACCCCTCATTTAATTTTAATTTAAATAGCACCTATGGCGGGAAGCCTGGGTGGGTGGCTCAGTCGGTTACACATCCGACTTCGGCTCAGGTCATGGTCCTGTGGTTCATGAGTTCAAGCCCCATGTCGGGCTCTGTGCTGACAGCTCAGAGCCTGGAGCCTGCTTCGGATTCTGTGTCTCCCTCTCTCTGTACCCCTTCCCCAGTTATGTTCTGTCTCTCTCTCTCTCTCTCAAAAAATAAATAAACATTAAAAAATTTAAAGAGCACCTGTGGCTAGTTTCTCAGATGTTGGACAGGGCAATTCTATGAATTTTTGAGCGAAATAACCTGCCTCAGTTTCTTATTATTAGAACTTTTTTCTTAATTTTAGTCCCAAATTTACTTTGTATTTATGTCTTATTTGTTTATTATTGAGATAATAATAATATTATTATGTTGGTGTCCAACATAAGGATTCAATATTTTTATATATTGTGAAGCAATCACCATAATATAAAATAATTAACTCATGGAAATATGATGTACAGAATGGTGATTATAGTTAATAATACTGTCTTATATATTTGAAAGTTGCTAAAAATTCTTATCATTATTAACAATCTTTAAGCATCAGCTGATGACTAATTTAAAGAGTTATTTTAGAATCAAGCCAAGTATCAAATGAATCATTATACTGGGTTACTGAATTGTTTGAGTTAAAATCCTAAAATCTTTAAAAAAATTTTTTTAAGTTTATTTTTGAGAAAGAGAGAGAGAGAGAGACAGAGCATGAGTGAGGGAGGGGCAGAGAGAGAGGGAGGCACAGAATCCAAAGCAGGCTCCATGCTCTGAGCTGTCAGCACACAGCCTGATACAGGGCTCAAACTCACAGACTGCAAGATCATGACCTGAGCCTAACTCAGACGCTTAACTGACTGATTCACCCAGGCGCCCCAAAATCCTAAAATCTTTTGCTCAGATTATAAAGTCAGCACAGACTTTGACTCATACAAATCTGGTTTGAATTCCACTTCTGCAGGTTAGTAGCTGAGTGTCCTATCTGTCAGGTGAGTCACTAACATCTGTTACCCCCTGCTTCTTTGGTTAAAGTGAGGACAGTCATTCCAATCTCACAGGATTGCTGTGAGGATTAAAGACAATCATTTGTATGAAGGTCCCGGCGAAGTGCCTGGTTCATGAAATTTACTTTCCGTGAATGCTGTTCACCTCTCTATGTAGTTATGTAACCTATAACTCAGGCATGTTTCACTCATCTTTTGAAATGTACAGGTAAAATACATCTTTAGTACTGAGGATGAAAAAACTAAAAATGATACCGATGCTGCTAAATCAGTTTCACTTTTCCAAATGTGACTTCTGATTTGATCACTGACTGTCCTGCTATATCCCAGAACTGAATAAGGAGATAGAGGATAAAGATTTACAGTTACAGCTTAATATACAGAGAGCAGCTTTGAATCTTGCACGTCTATCTGCTGTCACCAGCAGTAACATTACTGTCAACTCCAGAATAGGCTTGTCATTGAGTCTTGAGAGACCTGAGCGTGTGCTGATGGGGATACACATTCCGTCCTTGATCCGACTTCTCCCGAGGGACTATGTCACCTGCAGCACAGGCACATTGATTTCCCAGAAGACAGTTCAGGTCAATAGTGTTGTGATTGCCCCTTCCCTAGGGGAATTAACCCTAGGAGATGATCTAACTTTCTCTTCATAAGTCAAAAAGATATTTCTTGGGACTCCGCGTGGCCCAGTCGGCTGAGCGTTGGACTCTTGATTTGGGCTTAGGTCATGACCCCAGGGCTGTGGGATCAAGCTCCACATTGGGCTCCACACTGACCGTGGAGCCTGCTTTAGATTCCCTCTCTTGCCCCCTGCCCCTCTCCCCCAATCGCACTCTCTCTCTCTAGATCTTTAAGATAAAAAAATTTTTTAGAGAGATGAAAAAATATTTTTTGGGCAAATTTCTGAGTAAGGAACACTGAAAGGAGACTCTATGTTCTCTCACTTAGTAAATTTAGTGCTTCCAGCACGCCCTGACACCCACGAATGTGAGACTTGAACACAAATTTTCAAGTTATATGTATTTTCCACTGATTTGTTTTCAATAGGTTTTTAAAATTCGTATATAGTTGACACACAATGTTACATTATTTTCAGGTGTACAACCTAGTGATTCAACTTCTCTATATGTTATGCTATGCTATGCTCACCACAAGTGTGAGCTACCCACTGTCACCGTGCACAATTCCCTTAGCAGTGACTATGTTCCCTGCACTGTGACTTTTAATCCCAGGACTTACTCATTCTACAACTGGAGGCCTGTATCTCTCCCCTTCACCCACTTTGCTCGTACCCCACCCTCTTCCCCATGGCAACCTTCAGTTCTCTATTTTTAGGTTTGATCCTGCTTTTTTTGTGTTTATTCATTTGTTTTTGTTTTTCGATTTCACATATAGTGAAATCATATGGTATTTTTCTTTCTCTGTCTGACATATTTCACTTAGCATAATACCCTTTGGGTCCATCCATCCTGTTGCAAAAGGCAAGATTCCATCCCTTTTTGTGGGTGTGTAATATTTCGTGTGTGTGTGTGTGTGTGTGTGTGTGTGTGTACATTGTATATGTATATTCCATTGTATTCTTTATCTACTCATATATCGATGTAGACAACATGATACTATATATAGAAAACCCTAAAGACTCTGCCAAAAAACGGTTTAGGAGTAATAGATGAGGGGCGCCTGGGTTGCTCAGTCAGTTAAGCATCCGGCTTCGGCTCAGGTCATGATCTTGTGGTTCGTGGGTTTGAGCCCCACGTTGGGCTTTGTACTGACAGCTCAGAGCCTAGAGCCTGCTTCGGATTCTGTGTCTCCCTCTCTCTCTCTGACCCTCCCCTGCTCTTGCTGTCTCTCTCTGTCTCTCAAAAATAAATTTAAAAAAATTAAAAAAAAAAGAAGTAATAGATGAATTCAGTGATGTTGTAGGATAGAAAACAAATTCCCAGAAATTGTTAGCATTTCTATAAACTAATAATAAAGTAGCAGAAATTTCTATAAACTAATAACAAAGTAACAATTGCACAAAAAATAACAAAATGCCCAGGAAAGAGCTTAACTAATGAGATGAAAGACCTCTAAACACTGTAAAACTTTGATGAAAGAAGTTGAAGATGACACAAACACATGGAAAGGTATTTTCCACTTATTCTTGACTCTAAATTCCAATTCACAGATGACCACTCTAAACGTGCTTAACGGGAAACAGTGTTTCAAAGATTTTAGTCTAGGGGATTTATTCCTGTGCTCCGTCAAAATCCTGAATGTCCTTGTGGTTGAAACCAGAAACCTAAAAATAATTTTGTTTTGTAATATCTGGTTAATATGCTTCTTTCCTTAGAAAGGATTGTTACGTCTATATTTCTTTGGCTAACTCCAAAATCTAAGTGCCAACTCTTCTCTTGGGACTCTCTTTGAACCCCTATGGCATAAAACAGATTCGTTCAATGAATCTCAACCAACTTACAAGATGTTTTACTAGATCAACAACAACAACAACAGTAATATTTTCCTGGTGGAAGTACAGTGTTTTCCTGAGGACTAATAAAGGTCTGGACTTATTTTGCCATTAAAGATATATTAGTAATTAGTGGCCTATTTGCAGGTGAAGACCTTCATTGACATTTGGGAAGGCGTATCTAAGCAGCCAGTCCTAACTGACTTCAAAATGTGAAATGGCCCTACACTAAATTACTGAATTAGAAGCCTCACCTCCTCCTCAAAGATAAATTTTATGTAAAAATCCTGGGCATCTTCTGAGAGGGCCTGACCTGCAGGGAATCTGTCTAATTCTGATGCTCTGCAAAACCACATAATGCAAAGCCCTTTGCTTATTCTAAAAATAGTGAGCATAATTAGTCTTGCAAATCAATATTTCCACTCATCAGGATGACAAAATAACTTGTTAAATAGTATGCTTAATTTACATATCCAAGAGTCAACAAAAGCTTCATCTACCATTTATTTGATTATATCCTTTTAGGAGAAAAAAATGCAGTTCATTGGCCGGCTGCCACTCTCCAAAATATAGGAGGTAATTAGGACCATACTGTTGTCATGTTTTCATAGCAAAATACAATCTGCTTTCAGAGCAAATATGCCATTATCTTATCTGGAGCTCCTTTATTCATAATTATGATGATATTTATGCTTATGGGCAAAATTAATAAAAATATGAGTAAATTGAAAATGAATTTTACATGTACCATCTTGTGGTTTATCTCTTCAAAAGTTTTAGAAATAAAAATAAATATCACATATAAATACATATATTTTTAAATCTTTTTACTTTTTTGTATAATTAAAGACAAAAATAATATGCAACAATATATGTTATTTTGTTGACATAATTCATGCCAATGATGTACCTTTAATTTTTTTCAAGTGATATGAAACAGTGATTTTAAGAATTTTACTGATACTAGAATTGTACTATAATTAAAACATTTGGGTGCCCAGTAGCAAAATCTACTGAATTTATGAGAACATGTGAAAAATTTAAAAAGAGGGACAAATTTAGGTATGTATTACTTTTGTATGTCTACTTTCATCTCTGGATGTGGGTTACTATTTTTTGGCTCATTTTAAAACAAAATTACTATGAAATTTGCTTATTCCCATAATAAACAAAATACTATTAATATTTATATTAATCTGCTTAGTTTTCAATCATCATATTATGATCAGTTGACTCAAATGTTTTGTGGGTAGTAACTTCCCCTCAATCATCTGCTTCCCCAAAACAGAGGTATTACAAGCTTCTAAAAGTATGATTTTACTCATATGTGAAATTTGTGAAACAAAACAGATGAACATAGGGAAAGGGGAAAAAAGAGAGGGAAGCAAATCCTTTTTTAAAATGTTTTATTTATTTTTGAGAGAGAGAGAGAGGGGCAGTGTGAGCAAGGGAGCACCAGAGAGAGAGGGAGACACGGAGTCTAAAGCAGGCTCCAGGCTCTAAGCTGTCAGCACAGAGCCTGACTCGGAGCTCGAACCCACGAACTGTGAGATCATGACCTGAGCTGAAGTCGGATGCTTAACTGACTGAGCCACCCAGGCACCCCGAAAGCCTTTTAATTATAAAGAACAAACTGAGGATTGATGGAAGGTTGAACCGGGTGGAAGATGGGCTGGATGGGTGATGGGTATTAAGTAGCCACTTGTGATGAGCTCTGAGTGTTGTATGTAAGTGATGAATCACTAAATTTTTCACCTGAATCTGATTTTACTGTATATTTTAACTAGAATTTATTTAAATTTTTTAATGTTTATTTATTTTTGAGACAGAGCATGAATAGGGGAGGGGCAGAGAGAGAGGGAGAGGGAGACACAGGATCTGAACCAGGCTCCAGACTCCAAGCTGTCAGCACAGAGCCCATCGCGGGGCTCAAACCGACCAACTGTGACACCAGGACTTGAAGTAAAGTCAGACGCTTAACGGACTGAGCCACCCAGGCGCCCCTAACTAACCAGAATTTAAATACAAATTTGAAATAAAATGAAAGTATGGCAATTTCCCAGCAATAAATACATTTGACAAAGAACTGGCATACTTGAAATTACTGACACCAGTGAATTCTTTCCTTGTTGACTGACCTTGCCGGGAAGAAGTTCATTATAAGAAATTAGCTTTAGTGGCATGACCTTAGAATCAAGAATGATAATTTTTGGCATCAGGGTAAAATAGCATCATAAGATGGGTGCTATTTACAAGGAAAAATGTGAATTTAATTACATTTAAAATCACGAAATACTTGTTGAATAGAAGCATTGAGCTGGCCTCCTGGGTTTCAGGTGCTATTCGAAGGTTGGAAAAATCAAAGAGGAATAAAACCAAAATGGTCACTTCCCTTATAAAACTTCCACTTTCATGAGGAAAGGAGAAGAAGAACCAGTATTTTTACCATAAGGCGAAGGGGATATCATGGAAATATCTAGAAGGCTTGTCCAAATGTCCTTCAAATTTTTTCTGAGGATATTAAATATAAGTTGAAACCTGGAGGTGAGTAAAAGTTTAAAAAAAAAATCCTTATTTCACTCTTGCTTCCTTGGCTTCGTTGATTTTTAAAATGTTTTAGGTTAAATGTTGCATTATTTTATGTTTAGGTTAAGCTACTATTAGGCTTACTTAATACTACTCATAGGGTACTAATACTTCTGTATTATTTGAATTCACTAAGTAAACATGACAAAAAATGCATTTAACATCTAAAGTTTGAAGAATGTATCTTTCTTTCAAAATAGAGAGTATTAACTGCACAAAATTCTCACTTATTACAAGTACGTGAAGGAAAAGGAACCTAAACATTTAAAAAGTAATTATTCTGCCACAAGCCTTTCCTAGGTTCTATAGCATCAGGATAAAAACAGCAAATTGACAAATGTTACTGTTTTTATAAATATTCATACACAACATACACTTATATATGATTTATACAGATTATAAATTATGTATTATAAATTTATAAAATAATGAAAGAATGATACAAATATTATCCCTGTGCAAAATTTTCACGACATGCATGATTCTATATTAAGTTTTGTAAGAAATTAAAAGTGAGTTACAAACCACTTTATGTACAGTCTACTTATCGTGATGATTATCCTTACATTACAATTATGTTAACTTATTTTATCAACAATTAGATGATACCTACTATGCTTTAGTGTGGGAAGCTGCAAAGATTCAGCTGCTTGGCCATTTGCTAGCTGGATATGTCACTCCCTGAGGGGAGTTGCAAAAATAGGCAGGGGAGCGCCACTCCCTGTCAGAGGAGAAGCCAGAAGAACAAAGATCAATCACCTACAGGCAGGGTGGTATCGGCCCTTCAGTGCTGTGCTAAAAACCTTAGTTTGGTTCCTCTTTTACTCCCATCTTAATCCCTTGACCCTGTTTCCTAGCAACCAACCTAGGTCAGCTGCCTTGTTTTCCCGCCTTGAAACCTTTATAAGATACAGTTTTTCTGAATAAAGAGAGGAGGCTTGATCGGATACCGTGTGCTGTCTTCACTCTCTGCGTCTCCCTCCTGCCCTGTTTTCTCTCCCTCCCTCAGGAAAAGAACCCACAAGGATTTTCCGCCCTGCTGGCCGGGGCCGGACCCGACACTTTAGACCCCAAGCATAGAAAGAATTCAATCCCTAACACAGTCCACAAAGAGCCCACGATTTAGAAAGAAAGTTGGACACAAAATGATTGTATATGTTAGTTCAGGAATGAACAAAAACTCTTATATTTGTAATCTCATTTGATCCTGACAAGGTAAATAAGAGTAGTATTTTTATCACATTAATTTTATTCAATTTCTCTTTTTTAAATTATTTTTAATATTTATTTATTTTTGAGACAGAGAGAGACAGAGTGTGAACAAGGGAGGGACAGAGAGAGAGAGAGAGAGACAGAATCTGAAATAGTCTCCAGGCTCTGAGCTGTCAGCACAGAACCTGATGTGAGGCTCGAACCCACAAACCAGAAGATCATGGCCTGAGCCTAAGTCAGACGCTTAACCGGCTGAGCCACCCAGGCGCCCCATCACATTAATTTTAAAAGAAGCAATGAAATGTGAAATGAGTTCCTTATTACCACGCATTTTGTAAATTACAGACGTGAACTATGTGGCCACAGATGACAGGAACTCACAAAGCTAAATAAAAACCCCTTGAGTTAGGTCCAAAAATCAGAATAAAATACAGAATTTTTAGATGAAAACTTATCCAGATAATGGTCTCTAATGCAGCTTCTCTCAATTCTCCACACCAAAAAAAAAAAAAAACCCAACAATTAAGAAATGGAGACGAGATGAACATTAATCTAAGCGTGGCAATTAGTTATTGCCAAGATCTGGAGCTGGAGAAGAGATTCATTAATTACGAGATGTGTGGATCCCAATTAACAATCATCATCAGAAGTTATCATTCATTCAGTATTAAATGTTTGCTGTGAGCCAGACATTTTGTTCTTTCTTGAAAGAAAGGTAGTCATATGATTTAGCTTTCTATCCCTCCTGTTCTGGATCGGTTAGAAAAAAAGAAATGTCTACGCTGAACCGAAAACTGGGCATGTAGGCCTTCTTTCTGAGACAGTAGTATGAATACAATCATTTTTAACTTCCCAGAAACTGCCACACCCCAAAACCAGAAGGGCAAGGGTTATTCATGTGTGTTTATGTTGGTGGGAGCAGGGATGAAGGTCTGGGCATGAAGCCCTCCATGGAAGTTCTAATTTCAGAAATAGAGTGAGTGGAGTCAGAAGAGGGAGGCATTATTTGGTTTTGTATTCTATTCTTTCATATCAGTTTAAAAATAAGCATTAATAGAGGTGCCGGGGTGGCGCAGTCGATTAAGCGTTGAACTCTTGGTTTCGGCTCAAGTCATGATCTCATAGTTCTTGAGTTGGAGCCTCACGTGGGGCTCCGAGCTGACAGTGCAGAGCCTGCTTTGGATTCTCTCTCCCTCACTGTCTGCTCCTTCCCTACTCTTGCTCTTTCTCTCTCTCAAAAATAAAATAAGTAAACATTTATTTTGTTTTTCTACCCAGCTGGTACATTTATTAGCATTAAACGCAAGACCTTCTCTTCCTTGACCCCAGGAAGCCACGCCCACAAAGTCCCAGGCTCCTTGAGCAGGGTCCCTCTGTCCCATTTCTGGAACAAGCTCTCAGGCAGTAGCTTGGGTTGCCCCCAAGACTGTGAACTGCTGACTCTTCTGACTCATCATCTCCACGCCAGCCTGTGTCACGGCCTGCGTCCCTGCAGAGGGGGCTGGCTTGTCTCCATTTGCTTGGTGAGCAGGCCTACCTTCTATTTGAAACAGCCCTTGGCATCCTCAGCTGTCTTTTCCACATGGCAACCTGTTCCCACATCGATGAGGACACGTTCCACAGCCTTGAGCTTCCCAGGGACATACAACGAACTCATCAGTGGGACATTTATTTTTGAGAAAGACAGAGACAGAGTGTGAGCAGGGGAGGGGCAGAGAGAGAGAGGGAGACAGAATAGCAAGCAGGCTCCAGGCTCTGAGCTGTCGGCACAGAGCCCGACGCAGGGCTCAAACTCATGAACCATGAGATCGTGACCTGAGCCGAAGTAGGGTGCTTAACCAACTGAGCACGTTCAGACAGTCCTTGGCTTCCGCATACTTGGTCTGTATCACCTTGAACTGGGCAATGGACATGGACAAGAATTCCAGCTCGTTTTCCAGTATCCCTGGCTGCGGCAGGTTCAGCTCGGGGATGTTAACTGACTACGCCGTGTTGGGAAGGAGGAAAATAAATAAGCATTTTTAAAAAAGCATTAATATAAGCATTTAATAATAGGAAATAATATTTCTATCCAGTAATGCTTAATAAATTATATGCTTGCTCATCTAAATCAGGCTGCATATTTGGGAATGCCAAGTAGGCCAGCTCATACCATTAAATAAATAAAGTTCAATTTTATTCGAATAAATAAAATTTAGACCAAGTTCATGAACGTCTCGCCTTCTGTTATGTTTGCTCAAACCCAGCAATACCCAGTGGTTATGAAAGGTGACAAGGAGAATTTATACACCCTGAATGTACCACATCTCAACGGACTGCTTCTTACTCTAGAATAAGTGAATCTATACAAGAACCCCGGAGTTCTGCTTCTGCTCAGAAGTCAGGAAGCTTCAAGAAAATGTCATTTCCAAACTAACAATGACAGAAAAAAAAAAAACCCAGATTATTTCCAAAATCATAACTTTCTATAGAGCTCAGCAGAGCGTTAAAGTCACAAGTCAAGTGAACTGTATTCCAGAAAGAGATAATCCCCTTTTGTGAGCGACGGGACACAGGAATGCTTTTATTTTAGCCCCAAAAGAAGATGTGGAGCGCGTACAAACAAGTCAGAAGGAATTGGCTGGAATTGTAACACATTACGAAAGAGCAGATGCGGGCTGCCAACAGGTTAGAATAACTAGAATCCACAGATCCGAGGAGGGGTTTATGTTCATCTGTGCTCAGCCTTGGGCATCGCTCCCCAGCACGGGATTGTGAGAGAAGTCAAGGATGTGGTGGGAGGGAGGCCCCTTCGGTGGTGCAGGAGGAGGTGGCTGCTGGGCACACGCACGGCCCTTCATCATTCTCTGCTATGAGGCCAAACCCCTACGACTCCAAGCATATGCGCAGCATACACTTAAAAATTAATTAATTCTGAGAAAAGAATAGAAGCAAAAATCCCTCTGTTTTTGATTGAGGGTAAAAAGCCCTCTTAATTCGGGACAAAGGCAAAAATCACTTGTGTGATCACCTGTACCCGAGAGGGAGGCAGGAAGCCAGATGTACTCCGGATTCTGTGTCCGTTTCAAGCAGGGGTCCGCCACCCCTGGAGAAGGAGCAGGAAACACTTTCCTGCCCGAGACAAATCACAGATCCGTGTCTGTGATGAGCTTAGAAAGCCTCATCCCCAAAGGCCAGGTACCCAGGGCCTGCCTGTGGTGGAGACGGACTGGGGCGAGGGCCAGCCCAGGGTGACTCCACAGCAAAGCTGGTCCTGAGGAGGGTGAACGTGTACCCACTGGGGATGGAGTGAGGGCATGCCCTGAGGCCCAGGGGTACAGGGGGAGTAGGAAATCCCTGCGCACCAAGCCCTGCTCTCCGCACAGGTGAGAGCAGCGTAGGGAATGACATTGAACAAAACGATAGCAACAGTGAAACCCGAACCCATGTCAGCTCCTGATACAACTGAATTGGAACTCTGTATGTAATATATTTCCGGCTGATCTTACTAACGGCTGTCTTCAGTTTTCAGCAGTTTGATATATGTCAAGAGGTTTCGTAATTTTGTTTTGTTTTTAATTCTGCTTAGAATCTGCTGAGATTCTCGGATCTTTGCATCAATATTTTTTTCTCAATTTTAGAAAGTCCTCAGCCCCCTTTTTTTAATATATAAATGTTTTCTGTATAACTTACTTTTTCTCTTCTTCTTCTAGGAATTCAATGGCAATAGTGTTGGGCTGAAAGGTACGGTACAGCAGTTATCCGATGCTTTTTTTCTGTGTTTTTAAACTCTTATTTCACTTCGAGTTTCATTGGGATAGACCAACTGAAGTACAGTGATTCCAAACAGTCCTTATATTTAATCCACCAGATAAATTTTCATATTTGAGATGAGTTTTTTTATTTCTAGCATTTCTACATAGTTTCTTTTTTAAATAATTTTTAAATGTTTTTTAAATTTATTTCTGAAAGAGAGAGAGAGAGAGACAAAATGTGAGTGGGGGAGGGGCAGAGAGCGAGGGAGACACAGAATCCAAAGCAGGCTCCAGGCTCCAAGCTGTCAGCACAAAGCCCGAAGCGGGGCTGAAACTCACAAACCGTGAGATCATGACTTGAGCCGAAGTCGGATGCTTAACCAGCCGAGCCACCCAGGCGCCCCTATAGTTTTTATTTTTTTAATTGTACACTTCTCCTGGAGTTACCATCTCTTCATGGATGTTACCCGCTTCTTCTTCAAATAGATCCTGAGCCATCTTGAGTCTCCTTCTAAAGGCTGTTCCTTGTTTTGTCTGTATGTCACATTTTCTAACTTTTGTGTGTGGATGTTTTCTAATGTGTGGTTATGTGCCAATGTTTCACACACGAAAATGTAGAGAATTAATTGAGTGATATATATTTTTCACACATTCCTCTTTCGTCAAGCTGTGGGAGCTGAGAGGAGGGTCAGTCTATCTGATCTGTAGCTTTTCTGGGTCTGGGCTCTGATGGAGTTCTCCACTGACCTTAGATATTTTGAGAGTTGGAGGACACTTTCCTATCCGCAGGGCACGGGGCTAAGAGCTGGTGGGATTCAGTCATCTGCCTGCGCTTCAGAGCTGAGCCCCCAGAGAGACCCCCTCCTACTTCACAGCCTGGCGGATAAGTTTTCTGGTCACCAGAACTCCCTCTTTGCTCCCCAATGCATCCCCTTCATTTCTGTGCCCTCTAGGGAACCCCACCATCGTGGTGTCTGTTCCTCAGCCTTCAGAAGGGCCTCCCTTCCCTCTGGGGTGACTCAGAAGGTCTCAGAATTTTGTTCAATTCGACTCTGATACATTCAGGCTTTAGTATCTACAATTTCTCTGAGGAATTTCTCAATAGTTCTGTCACCCCATCTCGACGAAACCTTGGTGGATGAAAGCTCTGATCCCCTCAGGTGGCCCCCTCAGTCTGCATGCCCAGCTCCCTGTTTTTGGTAATAGAAAACCTAAGGGTGTTTTCTGAACAGCCCTGCCTCACTCTTCGGGTGGGCAAAAGCCAGCACGTTTTGGACAGATTTCTATTTGATCTCCAGCCGTCCCCACGACACACAAAGGGTGACTGCTTTGTACTGGGATGGTGACCACATGTGCCCTGGGAAGAATCCTTCTCAGTTGATACATGCCATGTTGATACATGACTCCCAAGGTTCTGGTGACGAGGTACGGGTAAGTGTCGGTGTTTGACTGCAGACTTGCTCCTGGGTGAGGCTGCTTATGATGCTAATAGGACTTGCCAGCCTACATGTTGATGGGAAAAGTTTTTCAAAGTTTATCTGTTGTCACCTAACCATCACCTGTGGTGGATTCCTCTTCCACCTTCTCTTTACCCAGGATTAAGCTCAGCCATGAGCCACAAATCTCCTATAATTTGGGACGTGGGGGGCAAGGGAGGGTGTTGGATTTAGTTCTTTTAGATTTCTTTGAGGCTGCGGCAAACTGTCGCTCCCATCCCTTGTGACTGGTGTGTTAGTTTGAAGAGCTGCTTTTTATAATCTCTAATATTTACTAGAAAGCAATATTTAGTTATTATTAAATGGTGACCCGAAAATTATCCTCCAGCCTTCACTGCATGTGCTGTTACCATTACACTGGGGTTCAAACATTTTTTTCTTTAAAGACATTTGGGTGGCTCAGTCAGTTAAGCTTCCGACTTCGGCTCAGGTCATGATCTTGTGGCTCGTGAGTTTGAGCCGCATCGGGCTCCTGCTGACAGCTCAGAGCCTGGATTCTGCTTGGGATTCTGTGTCTCCTTCTCTCTCCGACCCTCCCCTGCTTGTGTTCTATCTCTGTCTCTCTCTCAAAAAATAAAGAAATATTAAATGATATTTATTAAGTTGTTTCTTCATAGTCTTCTTACTTTGTGAAATCTTTACTTATATGCCTACTTTTTTATTGTCTAAATTTTTTCCTGAGAATATAATCTCCATGAAGGCAGGACTTTGGGCTGTTTGCACAGATCTCTCTATTCCAGGACCCGGAAGAGTGACTGGCACAGGGTAGATACCCAATAAATACATGTTGAATAAATGAATGGATGAATTCTGTTTACTTTGCATGACTACAATAAAAATCCACCTTCTTTTAGAAGTGCTTGGAATTAGACCCGTTAGCTGCCCGGAGCTGGGAGGCTGAGCTGGGAAGGGTGTAGTCTAAATCACCCAAGTCCAGGAGTCTGCCTCAACGCCAGTGAGCTTCTTAAGCAAATCAGTTTTACTCTCCTCGCTCACAGAACCGAGTCTATAGAAGAGCTGGGAATTACCAAGTTGGTCTTGGTACTTGAGTGAAATTGCAAACCGAATTTAAAAATAGAAATTATTTTAATGATTGTTCAAAATGGAAATATTAAAAATAGAAATTATCTAGAAATAAACATGATTTAAGTAGTTACACATAAAAAGAAGAAAAGAAAACTTTGAAAACAATCTCACGGGGGGCCTGGATGACTCAGTTAATTAAGCATCAGTCTCTTGACTTCAGCTTAGGGCAAGGTCTCACGATGCATGGGATCAATTCCTTTCCCATGTTGGGCTCCAAGCTGACAGTGCAGAGCTTGCTTGGGATTCTCTCTCTCTTTGCTCCTCCCCCCACTCATGAGTGTGCATGGGCACTCTCTCTCTCTCTCTCAAAATAAATAAATAAATGTAAACAAAAAAACCCAAAAACAAAGGCCTGAAAACAATAGAAGAAAATGTAGGAAAATCAACCTTACCACAACAAGATATTCGTTGCATAAAATAAGTGAAAACTTATTTTCATTTTATTTTTAAATGTTTTAATTTATTTTTTATGTTTATTTATTATTGAGACAGAGAGAAACAGAGCATGAGGAAGGGAGGGACAGAGAGAGAGGGAGATACAGAATCTGAAGCAGGCTCCAGGCTCTGAGCTGTCAGCACGGAGCCCTATGCGGGGCTCGAACCCATGAACCATGAGATCATGACCTGAGCTGAAGTCGGACGCTTAACCAACTGAGTCACCCAGGTGCCCCAGTGAAAACTTATTTTTAAAAAAGTGTATCTGGTTATATAAAAATTAAACCTTTAGACTGAGGATCATCATAACAAAACCAAACCAGTTATAAGGAAAAATATTTTCAGTATATAAGGAGGAATATTATCTTCTGAACATAAAATGCTTTATATAACAGTAAGAAAATATAATATCTCAAATGGACAATGAGTAATGGACACGAATGAATAATTCACTACAATTAAATGATAAAAAATTTTAAATAGTCAGTTATTAGTTACTTAGTAAATGAAAAAGACAACATCAAGATGGCCATATTTTATGCCTTGAAAGTTGGCATTAACAACTTATGTTAGCCACTGTCACCAGGTTTTCAGAGAATGACACACTGTCTTCTATTAATTGATATGTAAATCGAGTTCAATTCCTAGATAATGTGCTGTCAGGTTTGTTTTTTCCTGAGTCCTCTCTCCTTGGTTTGCATTCAACTGCCTTCTCACTGTGCCCTCACATGCTTGGCCCTTTCTCTGTGCTTGCTCCTGTCTTCTGCCTCTTCCTCTTGTAAGGACACCAGTCAGATCGAATTACAGCCCCACCTTGTGACCTCATTTAAATGTAATTGCCTCCTCAAAGACCTCATATCCAAATACCATCAACATCGGGAGTGAAAATTTTGATGTATGAATTTTGGAGGGACACAGTTCAATCCGTAACAAGTACCTTTTAATTTATTGACCATTGGATCTCTTCTTTACAAATGCTATTTTGTGTTTTACCATTTTCTGTTGGGTTTTCTGTTTTCTCTTATTGATGGATAGTTCTTTATATGTTCTTCATATTTGTTCTCAGCTAAATACATGCATTGCAGATACCATTGCCTTCTCTGGCCTTGTCTTTCACTCCTAAGTGCAGTCTTTAGGTAAAAAGACATTTTTTAATTTTAATGCAGACCAATTTATCAATGGTTTCCTTCTTATTTGTTTTCTATTTAGGAAATTATGCCTTTCAAGTGAATGATGATTTTTCTTCTATTTCTTCTAAAAGGTTTATTGTTTTATCTTTCTCATTTACATCCATAGTCCATTTAGAATTGATTTATGTATACAATGAAAGATATCAAAAATAACATTTTCTATGTGTGTGTCCCTTTGATCCAACAACATTTATTAATATTTCTTTATTTATTTTGAGAGAGAGAGAGAGCGCACGTGTGTGCATGCAAGGAAGGGGCAGAGAGAAAATCCCAATCAGGCTCTGAGCTGTCACCGTGTAGACTAATGCAGGGCTTGAAACCACAGACTGTGAGATCGCTACCTGAGCCAAAATCAAGACGTGGGCACTTCACCAGCTGAGTCACCCAATCTCCCTAAATCCAACATTTTTTGAAAATACTAGCATTTCCTTATTTCTCTGCGGTGTTATCTTTGTGAAAAATCAGATGGCCATATATATTTAATTAATGTTTCAAAATACATAAATTGAACTATATACACTTAAATTTTAACAGATATTTTAGGACATTTTCATTGTTTCAATTAATTTTTTCCTTTTTCTAAAGTAATCACAAACTATTTTAATAACAAGGAAAATAAATACTGAAAATACTGTAGAATGTAAACTTCTTTCTTAGCATAAAAATGCTTATGTTTCCATATGAATATTCTCCTACAGGATACTATCATTTATTTCTGAAATAGTATGCAGAATGGAATTGGATATTTACTAGCAGTTTGGTTCTTGAAATATACCCTTTCCACATATATCTATATATGACATGGTGTAGGATATACATGTATATAGCTATGGTTTTCACATGTTGGAAGTTCCCTAAACTGACCCTCAGGTACAATAATTCACCAGAAAGACTCAGAACTGAGTAAAGCTGTTATACTCAAGGTTCCACTTTATTACCGCAAAAGGAAACACACTAAGATCCGTAATGAAAAAAGGTACCTAAGGGCAGAGACCACGTGGGAGGACTCCCACCATCTTCCTTCAGCGGAGTCATGTGGGCAGTACTCATTTCTCCTGGCAGTAATGTGGGACAAGATGCCACATTGATTGGAGTAGTGCCAACCAGGGAAGCTCACCTGATTCTTATCGTCTGGAGATTTTTTTGGAGGTTGGTCACAGTGACATGGCTAACTGCTTGCAGGACTGACTTCAGTTCCAGTTCCTTGAGAAGTCAAGCTGAAACCACATGGCCCAAGGATCCCACCACAAATCACACACACTGTTAGCACACACAGTCTGGTGTGGCCTGTGATGCTCAGATAAACAATGACTTATCTTTGAGTCAGGACATTTCAATGGATTAGAAGCTACCTCCCAGAAGCTGGGGCAAAGGGCCAAACCTTTCCTTGAGCAAGGTTAACCTTTAAAAATTTTTTTTAACATTTATTCATTTTTTTCCCAAAATTAACTTAGATTGTATTGCAGTTTCACTTAACAGTATATAAAATGTGTTGTGACAGGTATCAACTATCCATTAGATACTGAATCAATTTTTCTTAAGCACTACTAACTGCTGAGAGACAAAGACAGAGTGTGAACGGGGAGGGGCAGAGAGAAGAGACACAGAATCCAAAGCAGGCTCTAGGCTCTGAGCTGTCAGGACAGAGCCCGACGCGGGGCTCAAATTCACCAACTGTGAGATCATGACCTAATTGAGCCACCCAGGTGCTCCTGGACAAGATTAATCCTTTAAAGCATAGTTCTATACGAGCATTTATTCAGTTAGATTATACCAATCATGCATCCCACAAACATACATGCTTATTTCTCCATCTCATTGTGCTACATGCTGAGTCTGTGATCTATAAACAAAGAAAACCCCCAGAAAACAGAACAAAACCCCCCACAAATCCACAAACATACAATCCATTATAGAAACAGGGCAAATTGACACAAAAGCTTTCTGACTTTTGGTATAGTTTACTGTTTAATTCCCTCATTATCTTTATTTTTCTTCAATGGTTTCAAGCTTTTAACTAATAAAATTATACTTATTTAAATTAAATTTTATTAAAATTGCATTTTATTATTGAAACCTTGAAACCATTGCAGAAAAATATGTTGGTAATCAACAGATAAGGGAAATTTCTACTGCACAAATAATAACAAATGATGCTTGGGATTCATTTAGACGTAGTTTTCTTATCTGAAGAGCCAAGCAAAGATATTTATTATCTTTACCACTTTTCCCAATTGCGTTGGAACTGTTATTTATGGCAATTAGAAGATAATGCATTTTAAACATAAACAAATCATTAAAAAGATAATAAAATCTTTTATGTTGGTGTCATTATCACTTTTATTTCCTAATTTAGTTATACCCCAAATTGTTACTAGTTATTTTGGAATCTGGTATCTAATTTATCAGTCATGAAGCACATTTTCTCGACCATGAGCATTTCCTGTTATCTGCACTATATTTTGTACACATTTGTAAAGAAATTTGAAATGGGAAATAACCAAATAACCAGATAAAATACTGCATGAAAAAATAAGGGGGTGTTGTTAGGATATTTAACAAAACCATTTCTAGTCTGTGCCGTGACCCTCCCTGGCCGCTCTGGCCTGTGCGAGAGAGCCGGCTTGGGTTCTTTTCCTGAGGGAAGATAAGAGAGAAGGGAAAAGGGGGACGTACGGGAAATAAAATATAACACTCACGGTTTCTGGTTGTGCGGAGAGAAAGAGAGCGTTTAATAAGAGAATCGTTTCTTATATACATTCTCAGGGCAGAAGGAACAAAGCATTTGATTTACGTCAGAATACCAGGTACTTCCTAGACTAGACAATAAGCCTAATCGAAAGGACAAGGAGTTATGACAGCTGGAAAAGTTAGGGGACCAAGAAGAAAATCAATAAAAGGCAAGATGCACAGTGAGAGTCATCATGATTTTGAAAGAGAAAATCCTCATAGTAGATCCAGAACTAAAAATAGAGAGGGAGGATTATCCTTAGAATGCATGGAGGATTTTTCTGGATTAGAGGCTGAAATAATGTGCAAGTTCAATCTAGGTTCTGAACAATTCAATCTACTTTTATTATTTAACTTGTAAATATTCTACAATTACCCAGTCTTTATAGGAACAGCCTCCCACCTCTCCACTGGCAGGAGTATGAACTCAGAGCCAGCAGGTTTTTAAATATATGACCACGGAAGCATAAATTCCCTTTGGCTGAAAAATCTGTAGACATGATATTTTGGAAAAAAACAAACAAACAAATTCCCTTATCAAAAAATTCTTTTGTTTTTAAACAACAAAAACTGATATATAATAAATAGAAGGTTGATTGGGAAGAAACTTTATACATGGGGGCAAGGGGACTGTTCCCATGGCATGATGGTATTTATAATTAATCACACAGAGTCCAGTTCTGCTTAAAAGAAGTACCGAGGGGTGCCTGGGTGGCTAGTCAGTTAAGCATCTGGCTTTGGCTCAGGTCATGATCTCGCAGTTCCTGGGTTCGAGCCCCGTGTCGGGCTCTGTGCTGACAGCTAGCTCAGAGCCTGGAGCCTGTTACAGATTCTGTGTCTCCCTCTCTCTCTGACCCTCCCTGCTCATGCTGTCTCTCTCTGTCTCTCAAAAAAAAAGAAAAAAAAGTACCGAGACATCTTCTTTAACCATAACATGGATATCCTGACCATTGCTTGAATCAAGGATCCATAATCTAGCATTTCTATAGCATTTTGCTATTTCAGAATTCTCATTGTAATGGTACTTATTCCTATTGATTTTGATTTGAATTTGTTATGTCCCTGTAGGCAGAAGGTAATGTTCTCAGTGACATAAAAAGGAATCAATTAGGTCTGAGTCCTCTGCTAGGTAGTAGTCTGAGATCGGTAATTCTTACATTAATAGATGTGGAAAGGATTACCTGAACATAAACAAACATATAAAAACACTATTAAAGCCTCATTAGTTTGGTCATACCCTTCAGAATTTATCATTATTTGAATGAAATGCATTAATGTTTACTTTTGGTGAATAAATTATTTCTTCACAGGTTAAACGCATAAACGCTTAAGGGAATATTATGTTTACAAGCCCTTTAGACACTAATTTACATAAGTGGTGCACTTAAGAATAGTTAACCTGTGAGAATTTTTTAATGAGAAATTTAACTTTTTTCCTCAATTCTGAAAATGTCTAGAGTTTTTCAGTATTAAAATAACTACTTCTAATCTTATGATATCTTCTTGAATATGTCTTATTTCTCTCTTGTTTTTAAATGGGAAAATATTTTAAACTCTGTAGTTCTGCCATTTGTTCTACTGGGGAACCAACGCAATCAGAAACAAGGATTTATTGGGAAGCTTATGTAAAGGAGAAGGATTGAAGAAGCCAGGAGAGTGACACAGTCAGGAGGAAACTCAATACACGAGCAAATTACACGTGAGGACTAAGTTCTTGTGGGGCCTGCTAAGAAGGAAGCAGGATCCTTCGCTGATTATTTATCTGGAGTAGAAGAAACACGCATGTTATCTCACATCTCCCCTGGTTATTTGAGATCTTCCTTGGGGGCATTAATCCCTTGTATATCTGAGCAGCATGTGAATGTAGCCTGTATAAAATTTCCCCCAGATCTTTAGTGAAGGTGAATTTTGAAGGCAAAAAAGGGAAAATACATGGCAAAAGGTTCTATTCAAGACCCTCTCCCCAGCCTAGCTTCCAGACAGATCTCACAAGTGTCTGAACTTGGCCTTAACTCTTTGGTTTTCTAAGTCGTGGTGCTCCTCATTCTCAGTAAGTAGACCCCAACTACAAAACATATTCTTCCTGGGGCACCTGAGGGGCTCAGTTGGTTAAGGGTCTGACTCTGATTTCAGCTCCGGTCACGATCTCACAGTTTGTAAGATCAAGCTGTGCATCAGGTTTAGCACTGACAGTGCAGAGCCTGCTTGGGATTCCCTCTCTCTCTCTGCATCTCCCTCACTTGTGTTCCCTTTCTCTCTCAAAATAAATAAAATAAACTTTAGAAAACCATTATGCTTCTCTAGCCTGACCACAACTCACAATCCAACAAGCCCCAGAAGGAGCCCCTTGAGAAACCTGCCCCCTCCCGGCCAAGAATCTACCTGGCTGAGAATCCACCCCCTCCCCACACCGGCCATGGGTACAGCTGCCACCCTCTCACATCCTTAAGGAAAAGAAATACCTTAAAAGGCTCAGCCCAACAAAGCTCAGAGCAGACACCTCTGTCCATGTCTGGCCCTTGGAGAACGAATAAACTGTCCTGCATGCTATTCTGCTCTTTGGGCAATTCTTTGCCGCCTGGGTCACTGGTCCCCTTAACACATGGCACATGATAGAGGACAGGCTCTGTCACCTCTCAGGGAGGTGTCACACACCTGGATGGGCTTAGACTGAAGACAAAAGAAAATGCAATCACAGAAATCATTCAGCCTGCAAACCAGAGAGAAAAATATTAAGAATAAAACGAACAGAAGCTAAGTGACCTGTAACATGGTGTCAAGGACTAGAATGTGTGCATAACTGAAGTCTCAGAAGACAGAGTACATGGGCCAGGAAATATATATTGAAAGGAATAATATTCCCCAAATTTCCCATATTTGGAAATTAAATTAAGTTAAATATCCAAGAAGTTCAGGGATCCCTGGGTGGCTTAGCCGGTTAAGTGGGTGACTTCAGCTCAGGTCATGATCGCACATCTTGGTTTGTAAGTCTGAGCCCCACATCAGGTTCTTTGCTGTCTTCTCAGAGCCTTCTTGAGATCCTCTGTCTCCCTCTCTCTCTGCCCCTCCCTCACTCGCACTCTCTCTGTCTCTCTCAAAAATAAATAAACATTAAAAAATAAGATCCAAGAAGTTCAGTCAACACCACATAGTTTAAGTTTCAAGACACGTTGTTACTATGTTTTATATTACAAAGTCAATTATATCTTAAAACCATTTAAATAACAACATATAAAAAAAGTATTCACTCATGTAGTTACCATTTCTGGTTTTCTTTCTTCCTTTGTGCGTATCTCTTTCTTCTTCCTAAAGAACTTCTTTCTATATTCTAGGGCATGTCTTTTGGTGCTAAAAGCTTTCAGCTTTGGCATGCCTAAAATCTTATTTCACTTATATTTTTGAAAGCCATTTCTGCTGAGTATAGAAGTCTAGGGTGACCATTTTTCTCTTTGGTACTTCGTAGATGGTGGGCCACTGCCTCCTGGCTTCTGCTCTTCCACTGGGCGTCTGCTATAAGTCTGATGTCTTTTTCTGTGTACATTTGTGTCATTTTTTAAAAAGAGCTTCTCTTTCTATCCCTTCTCTTAATCTGAGTAGAGTGTGATTTGGTAAACTTTGAACTCCTTGGATATGTGGATTTATAGCCTAACAGTTTTTAAGGAAAATTAGGACTGTTATCTCTTTAAATTTTTTTTAATGTTTATTTATTTTTGAGAGAGAGAGAGAGAGAGACAGAGAACAAGCAGGGAAGGGGCAGAGAGAGAGACATAGAATCTGAAGTGGGCTCCAGGCTCTGAGCTGACAGCACAGAGCCTGACGCGGGGCTTGAACTCACAAACCACGAGATCATGATCTGAGCTGAAGGTAGACACTTAACCGACTGACTGAGCCACCCAGGTGCCCCAGGACTGTTATCTCTTTAAATATATTTTCTCTCTCACTATTTGAGTCTCCCAATAACATGTATATATTGGCCCCTTGGGCTTCTCCAGATTCTTGTTTATCTTCTCTGCCGAGGTGACTGCCACGCACCTCCTCATTCTCCCCTCCCTGAGTCTAGGTTTGGAAACCTCTGGTGAGCATGAGGTAGCAATCCTATGGCTCGCCTTCTTTATTTCCCTTTTCTCAGTGATCACTGCCCTTTGCCACCCAATGTTTAGTGCCTTGAAATGGCTCTGTGTCAATATTTTGTCGTGTGTTTTAGTTGGTTCATGTGGGATAGCTTATGTGGTTCCTGTGAGTTTATCTTAGCTGGAGGACGAACTCCTCTTGTCAGTGTTTTCAACGTTAGCCTTTCTAGTCGGCACGAAGTGTACCTCATTATAATTTTAATCTACATTTTCCTGATATCTAATGATACCACATTTTGTTGGCCATTTCTATATTATCCTTTCTGAAATGTCCATTTTTGTGCTGTATCATTTTATCAATTTACTTAAAATAAATAAAAAATAAATAAAAATTTCATTTATTTATTAAATATTTTTTACTGTTATTTTTTTTGGAGAGAGAAAAAGCACTAACAGGGGAGGGGCAGAGAAAGAGACACAGAAACCGAAGCTGACTCCAGGCTCTGAGCTGTCAACACAGAGCCTGACACGGGGCTCGAATTTATGAACCACGAGATCATGACCTGAGCTAAAGTCAGATGCTTTACCAACTGAGCCACCAGCCGCCCCTGTCCCATATCATTTTACATGGCAGCGGTTGGGTAAGTTAGAGTGTATATCTACATTGTGTTGGACTCAGAGCTCATATGTGACTCCTCTGCAAGAACGTAAGCACCTTTGCCACAATAGAATTTCATTTGTCACCAACTGTGAATCTTAATGTCACATATTTTACATCTACACTTGTTATAAACCCCAAAATGTGATGTTATATTTTTGACATGAAAGACATAGTTCTATCTTTTTGAAGAGTTTAAGGAAAAAAAGTATATTTACTTACATATTCAATATTTTGATGATTTTAAGTCCTTCTTGGAGATATAAATGTGTCTGAGGATCACTTTCTTTCATTCCAAAAAATCTTCAGTTAGTATTTTAATGCAATCCTGTGATGACTTCTCTCAACTTTTAATTATGTGGAAATGTCTTTAAATTACCATCATTTTTCAGGGTTCCTGGGTGGCTTGGTCAGTTAAGCATCTGACTTCGGCTCAGGTCATGATCTCACGGTTCGTGGGTTCGAGCCCCACATCAGGCTCTGTGCTGACAGCTCAGAGCCTGGGGCCTGCTTCAGATTTGTGTCTCCCTCTCTCTTTGTCCCTCCACTGCTTACTCCGTCTCTCAAAACTAAATAAATGTAAAACAAATTTTTAAATTACCCTCATTTTTGAAAGACATTTTCATTAGATATAGAATTGTGATTTGACACAATCTTTTCTTTTGGTACTCAATCTAAAAGAAAAGAGAAGAAAAAAGTACCAAAGAAAACTAACAGAGACATAAAATGAATAGCAAGGTGTACATTTAAATGCAACCATACTAATAATCACATTAAATGTAAATCACATCAACACTTCAATTTAGAAGGTAGAGATTCTCAGATTGGATAAAAATTCTAGACCCAACTATATTCTCTTTTCAAGAACCCATTTTAAAAATAAAAACCTAAATATATTAAAGGTAAAGTAATAGGAAAAGATATACCATGATAATACAAATCAAAAGAACTATAAAGTAACTATATTTCTACCAGCCAATGTAGGTTTTAGCCAATTATTAAAAGGAATAAAGAGGGTCATTTAATAATTATAAAGGGGCAAACTTAACAAGTGAATATAACGATGGTAAACGTTTATACATCTAATAATAGAACTACAAAATTCAAGACAACTGATATATTCCAATACCCGCTTTTCAATAACTGATGGAACAGTTAGAAAATCAGTTCGTTGGGGCACCTGGGTGGCTCAGTCAGTTAAGTGTCCGGCTTCGGTTCAGGTCATGATCTCACAGTTCTGGGTTCAGGCTCCACGTTGGGCTCTGTGCTGGCGGCTAGCTCAGAGCGTGGAGCATGCTTCAGATTCTGTTTCTCCCTCTCTCTCTGACCCTCCTCTGCTCTCTCTGTCTCTCAAAAATAAATTAAAAAACATAAAGAAATTTTTTTAAGAAAATCAGTTTGTATACAAAGACTATGAGCCCTGACTACCCCCATGTTTTAACTGACATTTATACAACTCTCTGCCCAATGACAGCAGAATGTACATTCTTTTCAAGTGCACGTGAAATGTTTACAAAGATTGACCATGTTCTGGGTGTAAAACAAGACTCAATAAAGTTAAATTGATTTGATTAACACTAAATATGTTTCTGTTCAAATGGAATTAAGCTAGAAATCAATTATGTAAAGATATGTAGAAAATAATCAAATATTTGGAAGTTAAGTAACACATTTCCAGTAAACCATGGTTCAAAATAGAAACCAAAAAGGACATTTGAAACTTTTACACTGGGTAAAAATGAAATAAAACATATCAAAATTTGTGGATGCCACTAGTCAGAAGTTCAAAACACAAAATGCTTATATCCAGAAAAGAAAAAAGAAAGTTTCAAATCAATAACCTCTATTTCTATCTTAATATATTAGGGGAAAAAGTAGGCAAAGAAAACTTACAGTGAGTAGAATAAAGGAAACAATACACATTACAAAATAAATCAATGAAATAGAAAACATAAAAACAATTGAGAAAAGCAATGAAATAACAAGGTCATTCATTGAAACAGGAGAGGAAATACAAGTCAGCTATATTGGAACTGAAAGAGATGACATCACTACAAATTCTACAGATACCAAACAAATTAATAAAACCATATTAGAAGCCACTGTATGCAAGATGGACAAATTTCTTGAAAAGCAGAAAGTAGCAAAGTTTGTTTGGAAAGAAATAGATAGCATGCCTAGGGTGATGAAATAAAGACCTAGAAAACTCTACTCTTCCATGAAAGCATTTGGAACACCGGAGAAAATTTAAAAATAAACTTTTTCAGAATTCTGGAAATTAACCAAACCCCTGTTACAATCTGACAACTCAATGTTAAAGAAAATTGCTGAAGTCACTGAATAATTACAAATCAGATGAACACAAAATAACAATCTCTATTAGACAATATTTTGCTTGTATGTTATCAGTATGGTACTAAATACTATTCCAGTGCAATTTTATCCAGCATGTAATTTATAAGCAAACATTAAAGCTTTTGAGCTAAGCACTAGGGGTAATGAACACATAATAACCATGCGTGTGCATGCTCTAACAGACCACATCCATATGTTTTGTGATCAGAAGCTGACTTACATAATAGAAATAAGGGCAGAAGTGCTAGCTGGAGGCATACATTATTTATAATTCTCGTACAAAATAAAGTGATTGGAAAGTCCTATAATCTTGCAAAGATAAAATTTGAAGTGGACATTGAAAGGTGTAAACATTCTGGTATCTCAAATATGAAACAGCAGAAGGAAGGAGGATGTATTTTAAACCTGAGAAAACACCATAAACAAACCTCAAAATGTTTTTTGAAGCAAATTATTTCTATATTTTATTAAATGAGTGAGACAGTACCATGTTTCCATTCATTAAAAATAAGTATGGAATATTGGGGCACCTGGGTGGCTCAGTCGGTCAAGCATCTGACTTTGACTCAGGATGTGATCTCACAGCTCCAAGTTCAAGCCCCTCATTGGGCCCTGTGCTGGCAGCTCATAGCCTGATTTGGATTCTGTGTCCCCCCTCTCTCTCCGCCCCACCCCTGCTTGCACTTTGTCTCTCTCTTCCTTTCAAAAATCAATAAACATAAAAAAAATAAGTATGGAATAATAATAAGTAGACGGCACGTACTATGCGGTTATGAAGATGTGTTCTCGGGAATAAATCATGATCTCTGTTTTTCAAGGCACTTACCATCTACATAAACAAGTAAGCACGTTATAATATCGCATCAAGAATGCTATCATGTGGGAATGAACATGTCGCAAATGCCTTCTCCAGCCTCACTGTAGGAATGGGGAGAACATGAGCCAGAAGGGTTCAGGGACTGCCTGAGGAGGCCTAGAGAGTAAGTGAGAATTGGCTGGGTGCCTGCCCCAGGGTTGTGAACCCAGGATGGAGGGGACGATTCAGAGAGGTAACAAGTAGTTAGGAATGTGTGGAGCAGGCTGCAATGGAAGTGGGGGTTGAGTAAGGCATAAGGCTACTGAGCAGCGCTCTGGTAATATTGTTAGGTAGAAACCAGACGAGAGCAGTGGAACGAAGCTGGAGGCAGAGTCTCAAGTCCTTGAAGGGGAATGATAGAGACCTGAGCAGGAGGCAAGGACCCTGATAAACAAGCTACACAATAAAAGCTTGGAGACACAACATTGTGACCCTGTGGCTTCCAAGACTTTGCGGATGACAGATGGAGGGCCACAGGTGCAGAGTCTGAGCTCTTCTCTTCTTGGCCCCAAAGTAACACCTAGACTCATTATGATGCATTTGCATTGAGAGTAGAGGACCCCACCCCAACCCTCCCAGGAGAAAGGCTGCTAATGCTCAGAGGGCTCCTGTACAAACCTCGTAGGGTCAAAAATTCCCCCTCCCAGCCTGCGGGAGGAGTTTCCCATGTTTGGAAGCAGTTTACAGTAGAGACCGCCTCACTGTAGGTCTCAACTTCTCCCAGCCCAGATGTAATAATACCCAGCCTCAAAACAACCTAGGGGCTGGTTCCACCTCCCCAAACCTGCCTGTTCTCCCACCTTGAGGGTGTATTTTCCCTGGAATAAACTGCTCTGTGCTTGCTACTTTGCTCCTGGCTGTCTTTATTAAAGGGAGGATCCCCATGTGGGGAATCCCAGAACCCAGACCTCCATTCACACAGCGCAGACTCTTCCCCCGCTAACAAAATCTTTTAAGGGTTTTTTAGCAAGACTGAATAATGTGCCTTTTTCCTTCGAAGATCATGGGGTTCCAACAAAGAGTTCCTAAGGAGTAAAGTGATGGTCAGAATTTGCTTACAATTATCGTTCTGGTTGTAGTTTGGATAATCGATTCGATGGGGCAAGCCTGGAGGTGGAGAGGTCATTTAGGAAGCTGCAAATATCTAGGAGCAAGAGGATGGAATCCTTTCCCAAGGGAGTGACCAAAGGGAGACAGAACCGTAAAGGAATACCAGAGAAAATAAAGAATACTTAAGGCAAACATAATAACTGCCTTACATGGGGGATGAGAGGGCGGGAGAAGGCATGGTCCTTAGGATGCAGCCAAGGGCCAGTTTATTTATATGTATATTTGTGACTTTATTTTAATTAAAAAATTTTTTTTATGTTTAAAAAAATTTTTTTTGAGAGACAGAGAGAGAAAGTGTGAGCAGGGGAAGGTCAGAGAGAGAGGGAGATACAGAATCTGAAGCAGGCTCCAGGCTCTGAGCCAACTGTCAGCACAGAGCCCGATGCAGGGCTTGAGCCCATGAACCATGAGATCATGACCTGAGCCAAAGCCGGACGCTTAACTGACTGAGCCACCCAGGTGCCCCTATATTTATGACTTTAGAAGGCAGTGAGAATCTGGTATTTCAAGAATTCCTAGAGAGACACTGAAATAGATCAGTATAGCCAAAAACAAGTTTGAAAGTGATATTTTAACTTACAGACTATGGACACAAAAGGCTTCTTAATGCTCATGAAGTCTACTTTTTTGTTTCATATGAAAGGAATGCTAATTTCACTGGCAAAATCAACAGCAAAAGTTTTTATTTAATTTTTTTTTAATGTTTAAGAGACAGAGAACACGAGCAGGGAAGGGGCAGACATAGAATCCAAAGCAGGCTCCAGGCTGTGAGCTATCAGCACAGAGCCAGACGCTGGGCTTGAACCCAGGAACCATGAGATCATGACCTGAGTTGAAGTCAGATGCTTAACCAACTGAGCCACCCAGGCACCCCCACAGTGAAATTATTAATTTGATATTTAACATTTTTGTTTTCTTTCCACTAAGTTTTGAAACCTAGTGTGTGTCTGATGCTAACTGAACATCTTAATTCGCACTAGCCATATGACACAGTCTCTGTAGCTTTGTGTGTGACTAGAAGCTAATAACGGATAGTTCAGACTTTGGCATTGAGAGTCATTAGTATGACCTTGTCCTGTCGCAAGGCAATGTCAATATGGTCGTCACTATGTTTAGCTTTCTGTCCTTTCTGGTTTTTTCATACTGCTTCTCTTCTCTTTCTTGTCTTGTCCATGGCGGTCACAAGGCATTCCACAATATTTCTTGTGCATCTACGATGCCAGACGGTGTTCTAGTCACTAAGGAAACAACAAAATACAGGTAAGTTCTCTGCCACCATCGTGCTTATACTCTATTGGCTATATCACTGTAGTTTGTATCCGTTTTGGACAGAAAAGCAGGGCCACTATGAATCATGTAGAATCAGCCATTCATTATAAGAACTAGACCTTGCACAGTATTGGGAACTAGCTCAGTGGCCTATGTAAAACAGTTATTTTTGCATCTAATATTTGGCCTGAAGTCAGCAGAGCTGGGATCAGGAAGGAAAGACGGACGTAAACTGGAGTAGCATAGGAAAAAACTGGAATCCTCAGAGAAAACCGGGAATCATGAGGTCTACTTGGAACCTGGCTGTCTCTTGCTGCTTTCAGTATTAATGCTGTGAGTGATGGACAGATTCACACCAAATATCTGACCAGGGACACCTAGAATCTAAAGGAAGAAATCAGGTGGGAGCTAGAGGAATCTCGGGTCCACTGTGGCCCCACACCCAAAGGGCCAACCAGCACATGGACAATGATGTCAAGAGCTACAGCAGCTCCTGCCCCACACCAGAATCCTAAAAGAAAGTGAAACTATGAAGAAGAGTTTAAAACCCATTAATCTGACACAGTACAAGTTCACCCTAATGTCTACCTCAGGGGGATTCCCCATATCTTCCTCACATACAGTTACATTTGATTTTCCTCTGTTTTATCCTACCTGTTGTCAAGAAAACGTCCCAATATTGAATGTTTGAAGAAAAAAGTCAAAGAGTACTTTGACAAAGCAAGGTCATGTTTGCGTGGTTTGTGTAAGATTTTGTGTTCTCCAGAGCACTGCAAACAGCAATAGGACTTCATTTAAACTGAGACACAGAAAAGGAGGAATTCCACATAAGGAGATGATCCAGATATATCAAGGTTACCCCATTAAACTCGTAAAAATTAATCTTTGTTTAATGAGGGGGTCATTATTTCAGTAGTCAGTTCTGTGCTATACTCATTGATGCCCCCAGGAGAGCGTATAGTCATTTCCCCTGACCCATCAATAATGATAAAGGACTTCTGAAAAAAAGTCAAAGTGGGTGAAATTAGCCAATTAAAAATTATTTCTACACAGCTGTTTAGAAACTCATTGCAAACAGGAAAGGCAAATAAGTAACACCTAAGCTGGCCAAGAAGTACTTTTAGCAACTGGGAAATGGCCCGTTTGCTGATCTCTGCTCTTCTAGAACATCTAAAAACAGGAGCTAAGCACATATAATTAAACTTACAATATTACTATTCACTGCAGATTGGTTTCTTAATATGCATTTTAATGATCTCAATACTACTTTTAATAATTATTTTCATTCCATCAGTGGAATAAATACTCAACTACAGTTTTTGTTTCTATCAATAAGTTGGCTTCCATGAATTCTCCCTTACTTACCCTTGGTGTAAATCTCCTGTAGACAGGGAGATACAATTACTATAATGTTGGGGACAATTAAGTGGGTTCATTAATGGACCTCTAGTGAAAGTGCAAAAGAGTTTTTTTTCCATACTATGGACTTTGGGACGTCTACCTGGGTTGTTCAGATACATTATTTACTTAATCTGTTTTCTTTTTCTTTTTTCTGAAGACTTTACCCTACCAGAAAAATTACTCCTGAATAAATTTGTAGTTAGTTGGTTAATTAATTAATTTTTAAAGATTTTAGTCTTAAGTAATCTCTACACCCAATGTGGGACTCACACTTACCACTCCAAGTTCAGCAGTCACCTGCTTTACCAACTAAGCCAGCCAAGAGTTAGTTTATTTATATATGTGGAATTTACATGGAATTATATAAACATCACCAGTAATTTTGCTGTCTTGGTTTCTGTCATTAACTGTAACAATTTCAATCCATTTATTGCCAATTGTTAGAAAAGAGGCAATTTGGGGAAAAATTTCAATAGCATTGACAAAACACTATGTGGGTAACTTTTGATTTAATATTTAGTTTCTTACATTTTCCTATATGGTTTTTTCCCAGAGTCGATATTGTTTTTTCCCTATTCATGGTCTTATCTGTGATGAAATGTTCATAGAGTTAGTTAAGACTGTAGGAAACACTTTAGGTCATTTTTGAAGTGGATACATTAATGACCTCAACAAGTATTTTTGATATTTCTACCTACTGATGACACTATTTTATGGAATTAATTTAGCGTTGATAACACTTCTCCTGAATCCTGGGAAAGTGGGCACGAATTTCACCATCGCAATTTCACATAATTATTCTCGCTTTTTATTTACCTAAATTCATGTTTTTATTACCCTGATTACAACCAACCACGGGTATTTTAATTATGAAAAAACTTTTTATTGAGCATTCCTGTTATGCTTGTCCCTCCACATAAAATATCAAGTCTTCCCAACAAGTAAACAAAGTAAGTGTTACTATCCCTTTTTTTTTTATCTACAAAGAAATGGAAGTTCAAAAAGATCAGTCTCATTCCTGAGATCATACACCCCCATGAATCAGACCTAGACACTGTGCCCCTTCCTTTATAGTATATGACTTTTTTTTTTTTTTTTTGGTAAACAAACAACTCCCCCCCCCAAAAACCCATACTTGTGATTCCAAAATGTCAAAATGTTTTATTTTACTCTATGAATACATTTATAAGAAGAATTGCATACATGTATCTTCTCATGGTACAACTACATTATACATCTTTGGGTCCATACAAATTTTCCCCCAGTTCTTTAATACTCTGCCATTCAATTGATACCACTTACAACGGAGAGTCATGGTTTTATTTATCTCTCTAAACAAATAAATTCATAATTTAATTTTTTGTACTTCCTCCCCTTCACTCCTAAAGTCATCCATTTTCATTTTTATTCATTCTTTCTAGGTATAACAGAATAATTTAAATTGTTGCTACACCTGCTCAAAGTATCATATAAAGATAAAGCTATCACAGAAGTCCTTGGAATTTTCCAAATCCAATTGCTTGTTGTGAAAATATATTGAACAACACATGCAATTAAAACATATAGACATTCAAATTTTATTACACATCTAAGCGTTGCTAGGAACAAGGGAGTTTATAGCCCTTTTGATAACACAGACATTTATACGAATAGTCAAGGTACGACATGGCAGTATATGAGGACGTTTATGAGAGCCATGCACAACTCGGGACAGATCATTTAAACTGCTGGCAAAGCTGACCAAGGGCAGGGACTTTCAAGAAGAAGTTGGGCCCATATGGAAGTGCAGCTGGTTGGCAGTCCAGCGATGGCCAATGGCAGCCGAGCGAGACAGTGCCGAGGACCGGTCAGAGATTGGTTATAAACAGGTGATCGAGTACATTCGTAAACAAATCAAGCATAATAAGAGCTGGGTTTCTTAAGTGAGAAAAGAAATAATAAACTTTGATGTGTTGGATTTGAATTGGAAGAATCACTGTAAACTAAAGGCTATTTAATAAGTATGTGTATATACACACACAATATGTATATATACACCATATATACACAGAACGTATGTATGTATATACCATACACACGCAATATGTATATATACACCATATATACACATGCAATATGGATATACCCTCTATATACATGCAGTATGTATATTTGCACGATATAGACACACATATATGTATATATATGTAAAATATATTTGTATGTGTTTGTATACATGTTTGCATATTTTTTCTTGGCTTTGTTCATTGAGATGGTTTGAGAATAGCAACACCCCAGTAACAACGAGCCCACCTAGCATTAAAATCTCCATTTCCCAATATCATTCTCTATTAGAAGAAAACAAGGCTCCTTAGAGAAATGGCTCAGTCTAGGGGTAGTAGGCAAAGTACAAAATGAAGCTAAAACATGTTATTGTGGCAGGTACTAGAGAAATGTTCAAAACCTGACGGAAATCTGTTGAAAAGAACAGAACTCAGTTTGAATCAACTCTCACTTGCCAAAATCTGAGATAATTCAAGCATGAAAACAAATAATAATGATAATGGATTTTACACAATAACTTTCAGCAATATTTAGTAATCTATGAAATTAGACTGATACAAATAGATAAAGGAATGATTGAATAAATAAAGCCCTTTCTTAGGTGGTAAATAATGTAGAAAAAACAAGATAATTATGAAAATCACCTGGTACTATCATAATAATAAGTTTTCAGGCAAGATTCTTCAATGAACTATTTTTTAGGTGAATTTTGATGAAACAGTAGGTGAAATTAGGATACAAAGTGAGATTATTTACAAAGCACCAAGTATCTCCAGATACTTAATGATTACACATGAAAAAAATAAACTTTACAGTAAAGAAATTGGCAGACACCATCTTATTTAACTGCTCAAAGTTAACATCAATAGGAATGGAACACAAAGAAATCCCTGCAATCCCAAAGGGGCATAAGAAGAGTACCGAGTCAGTCTGGGACATCCGCCTACCAAAAGTGCAAAGCTTGAGTCTAATCATGAGGAAACATCAGACAAACCCAAACTGAGGGTCATTCTACAGAGTAATTGATCTGTAACCTTCAACATAGTAATATCATAGAGGCCAAGAAAAGGCAGAGGAACTCTTCTGGAGGTAAGCAAATAAGTAAATACATGGGGGATAGGGAGAGTCAAGTTTCTCATCTAGAAGGTATTTATAAATCTGAAAAAGGAAGAAAGCTGGAATGAACTTTGAGTTTTTAGTTGGAATTGGTGGTGTCAATCCACATGTGGAATCTGGTTTTGAACAGGATAGATGTGTAGATTGAGAGTGAGAAATATGATAAATGGATAGATACACAGATAAATCAGTAGATACACAGAAAGATAGATACATACATACATACTGAAGGAGTCGAAAGAGAAATGATAGCTAAGTGCAATGCATGATCCCAGATTGGATAATTTTGCAAAAATAGACATAATTGGACAATTAACAAAACTTGAATTGGTATCTGGATGAAAGGAGTAAGGATTTTCTAAAAAAAGTAATTATTTCACAATAAAAAGTTTTTAAACATTTTAAGAAATTTTATACAAAATAAAGCAATCTTAAGACATTGAATATTATAATTTGGAATAGGCCAATATATCCAACATAGTGGGGTTTAAAATACAGTTTTTTATTTTACTATGTAATTACATGTTCTAATTATACAACTAATTCCTGTAAGCATACTTATATAATTAAATGATATAATTACAGAGAGTAATTGCATAATTATTGTAATGACATAATTATAGTAACTACTCAATTGCAAAACATTCAATGCACAAGTAAAACAACCAAATTAATTGCTTTAATAAACTGTCTCCAAAAAAGCCATTTTGAATTTTTCATAAAAATTTCATTTACAGATTAACCATAGCATATTTTTAAGACTTCCATATACCTATAAATTTTAAGTGTATTTAGTTTTTATCTTCACTATTTTAAAAATATGTAACTAGTTGAGAAAAATATAAATTAAATGTTTAAAATAAATTAATTTCCTAAGATTTACTAAATCCTCTAGTCCATTATTTTCTGGAATGTATTGCTATGTATTTGAATGGAGGCATGAAAAATGTTTTTCAGAGAAAAAAGTTTTGATTTTTTCTCATCAGTTCTTAAATTTTTTTAATGTTTATTTTTGAGAGAGAGAGAGAAACAGAGCATGAGTGGGGGGGGGGGTGAGGAGAGGGAGACACAAAATCTGGAACAGGCTCCAAGCTCTGAGCTGTCAACACACAGCTCAAGGAGGCGCTTGAACTTGAAAATGGTGAGATCATGACCTGAACTGAAAGCTGACGCTTAACTAACTAAGCCACCCAGATAAAGAATCCTCCATGTAATCAGAGATTCATAAATATTTTTTATTAGTCTCAGGGCAAATAAGAAATCTATGGTGTATATGTAAAAGTGCACCAAACTTTGACATTCGATAGTTTATTATATAAATCACCAAGATGAATGTTCTCAAGAGATCCCTGGACATGACATTTTTGATTTGGATTAAGGTGTGACCATCCAATAATATGGCTCTTATTTTACCTCTATTACTCTATCGCTTGTTTGGTTTATCAGCGTATCCCTTGCATAGCACCTCCTGAATTGTTTTGCAGAGTTAGCTTCAGGTCAGCATGTACTAAATATATCCACAAGAGATCTCAGCTTCTCTATTTTGTTTATTTTCTCTTGCAAGTTTGTGCCTTTCTCCCAATCTTATCATAGACATCTGTGCTATTTTTCCCAGGAGGATTTGTTCGTTTTATTTTTAGAAAAATAAATACTTCTGTTTGTCATTCCACTTTGATGTGAATTTAGAACATTTGACATTATAAATTCTTTTCTTTTTGAATCCTGAAAGCCTTTGATATTCATGGGGAACTGGGAGGAACATTCAGCATATTTTATCTGTGAGAGAAATGGTGCGGTAGAAAAAGAACAACTCTGGTATTCTTGACATCACAGCACACAGGCCTCCCAATATTTGCATTTTAACACTAAAAAAATTCACGGCACCCCCACATGTGTCTTTGGTATTGAGAGCCTTTTAGTTTCATAAAATGAAAGAGTAGTAAGCTCACTTTCAGCTGCTGAAAGAATATTTTTTCAACATAAAGCTATGATACTGGGATTATTTATATGTTCTCTTAAAGACTGTCATGATTAAGATTATAATGAAGTTAAATTATTTGCTAGAGAAGTTAAACTTTTTGAGATGAAACTCACAGTACGTAAAATTGACCACTTTCAGGTGAACAATTCAGTGACACCACTGTTTCCAAAACATTTCATTACCCCAAAAGAAAACCCAATACACACCATAGCTACTGAGAAATATTTCCAGTCCAGTTACTTTCTGTTGGCCTTCTGGCACTTATTATTCAAGTCTACCGTTGGAAAAACTTGGGATCAGGTTCCTTGGAATGTGGGAAGCATATCTTTGCCTTCCATTACTAAGTTCTATAGATCCTGGAACCCTACCCTATCTTAGGTACTGGCTTAAATGTGTCCCCTCAACCTCAGTCATGGGAGTCACATCTCCTTACCCAGGTCAGTGCTGCCAATTCTAAATACACTCTTCACACAACTAGGGACCTCTACTGGTTTTTCCAATGTTATTAATATATTATATGATCTTCAGCTATTCCAGGAAAAGTTAAAAAAATGGTGTTAGGGTAAAAATAGAGCCCTTGTCTTATTCTGAACTTTAATGGGAGTGTACTCGTTTTTTTAATTTAGGCATGATGTTGGCTTTTGTTTCTATCATTCGTCATGTTAAGAAATTGTCCACCTATGTCTATCCTGCCTAAGCAAGTAAACAGCTAGAAAACAGAAATGGGAGAAGGCTCAGACTTCACCAGACTATAATTTTCTTATATGATGAGATGGGGGTAAAACTTCACATCTTTTGTGGGAATAAGTCCTCCTTCTACACTCTTTCTCTCTGATCTTACTCCTCTATTTTAAAAGGTCGAGCATGGATGAAGTTCGCTAAGCGTTTCCCAATCCGTCTTTATCCTTGCTGGCATTCACAGAAATTCCCGCACCTCTGGACACCACTGTATGATGTCATTATACCCTAGTTCTGTTGAGTTTTATATCGTGTCTAAACCCAGCTACCTGCAAATTCAAATTGATCTAAGAAGTTAGGTGATTTCTCCTGAATTGTGATCATCAGGTAACTCGTCTGACTTTAAAGTGCAGATTTGGTTTGTTGAATTAAAATGCCAGTTCCCTGACTTCACTTCAGATCAACTGAATCACAATATCCATGTATGACCACAAAGAATCATATTTTAAATATAAAAATAAATCCCATATGACTTTTATTTTTTTTTTAATTTTTAAATGTTTATTGATTGTGAAAGAAAGACAGAGAGAGAGAGACAATGACAGAGAGAGAGTTGGGGAGGGGCGAAATGAGAGGGAGAGAATCCCAAACAGGGTCTGATCTGGGGCTTAATCTCACAAACCGTGGGGTCATGACCTGAGCCAAAATCAAGACTTGGATGCTTAACTGACTGAGCCATCCAGGTGCCCCAACCTCATATGATTTTTAAATACAAGACAGATTGAAAGCATTTCTTTAGATGGGATAGTTTTATAATATATGTTGCCTAATGAAGCCCACATAAATGTAATTGCCAAAGGTATTTGGTGAAGGAAATCATTCTGAAGATTGAAAAATCCTCTTTCCATACAAAGGCAATCACCTTCTCTATCATGGTTTTCTGGCCAAAAAAAGCAAGATGAAAAATAATGTAATAGAGATATTAAAAGTATGCTCTTAACTAAAAATACTAAGTAACCATAGGGCTGGGATCATGTAGCAGCTTTCCGGGTTTCTGGTATATTACTGAATGAATACATAATCTATTGTATTAATACTATTGTACCAGTTTTCATAATACAAGTCCCAAAGAAAATATTCTAGTTAACATTTTTCTTCCATGCTATGGCATTGTTTGGTATTTAGAAAAAGAATGGATAAAACCTGCCAACTTGCATCTCGACGATAAATTTTAAAACAAAATAAGCAATCATGTCAATGAGGCTTTTAATAACTGCTCATGATACAACAGAGTGTTTTAAATTATCATGAAGTAAGCACTTCATTTACATTCAACGAGGCATGGATTGTATACTAATTAAACCATCACAGTGAGGGATACATCATCATGTGTTAAAAATACACAGACAGATAGTTCTTAATTGGAATTCTTGTACAGGCTTTAAAAAGAAGAATAAAGATTGTGTTTCAATTTTAGGCGGTTTTGTCAAGATGTGTGGTATAGATTTAAGAGATTGGACTTTATATCAGGGCTTGACAACTAGCCACCAACTCCAGTCTACCACCTGTTTTTGTAAATAAAGCTTTATTGGAGCACATTCACATCTTTTCCTTTACTCATTGTCTGTTGTTGCTTTCACACTCTGAGGGCACAGCTGAGTAGCTGTAACCAAAACTGTATGACTTGCAAAGCCTAAAGTAATTAGTATCTTGTCCTTTATAGAAAAAGTTTGCTGACTCCTCTGATGCATTCAGACCTCATTCTGCGATATCTTGTGTGTTTTTGGATCATTTATTAAGTGTGTATGGGTCTTACTTTTCGAATAAACAAAATGGGAATTAAAAGAATTAAAAGACCTAATATTTGTAGATTTCTACAATATTCTAAAATATAGCGAAACAATGATATTTCAGGAGTAGATTCCTTAATGTCCCTTACCCATTTAGCCCATCCCTCCTCCCGCAACTCTTCCAGTAACCCTCTGTTTGTTCTCCATATTTAAGAGTCTCTTATGCTTTGTCCCCTTTCCTGTTTTTATATTATTTTTGCTTCCTTTCCCTTATGTTCATCTGTTCTGTCTTAAAGTTCTCATATGAGAGAAGTCATATGATATTTGTCTTTCTCTGACTAATTTCACTTAGCATAATACCCTGTAGTTCCATCCATAGTTAGAAATGGCAAGATTTTATTCTTTTTAATTGCTGAGTAATACTCCATTGCATATGTATGTGTATATATGTGTATATGTGTGTATGTGTGTGTGTGTGTGTGTGTGTGTGTATACACACATATATACACACACATACATACCACATCCTCCTTCTTTATCCATTCATCCATCGATGGACATTTGAGCTCTTTCCATACTTTGGCTATTGTTGATAGCACTGCTATAAACATTGGGGTGCATGTGCCCCTTTGAAACAGCATACCTGTGTTTCTTGGATAAATGCCTCATAGTTCCTAGCTATGTTTTAACTTAAGAGAGACCCTATATGTGGATCTGTAAAGCCATTATCTTCAAATTGGTTATATTATGAGGTACAGCGGTTTAGGACTTGAACAGATGAAGAGAGATACAATTGGAGAGATATAATTCGGCCCATAGTGTGGCCCTACTGGGGCTGAGAGACTTGGTGAGCAAAGCCTTCTGAGGAAGTTGATGTGTGAGCTGCAATACAAAGAAGAATGGATGTTAACACTGAAGGAGAAGGCGATGCATCCGAGGGCGGTATTTATAAAAAGGTTTGATGTTGAAAGAGCATCCAGTCTTTAGAAAACCACAGGAGGGTTAGCAATCCTGTGTTTCAGGTGGTGGTGTCCATTGAGAGAATGCAAGTCTTTGGGAAAGATGAGTACTTGAGTGACAATGGCCATAGTCTCACAGTCCCAGCTTATGTGCTGCTTGTGACTGGGACTTTACGACCGAGATTCTTTGCTTCCTTTTGATTCTGAGGACTTCTGTTCAACAAAACCTATTTTAAAAGATTTCTTTTTAAGGATTATGGTTTCAGCATCGTCTCTAAGGAACTTCAGTGCATCCCAAGATCAAAAAGTTCTTCTATGTTTTCCACGAGAAACTGCAGAGGTTTACATTTTCCTATTGGATTGATGATCCATTTTGAATTAATTTTAGCATATGATGCAATGTGTGGATCGAGATTCATTATTTTGTGTATGAATGTCAAATTTTTACACCACCATTTGGTTATAAAGTTTTTCTCCATTGAATTGCCTTTGCATATTTCTCAAAATTATCTTGGCCATATGTGCATGGGTCTATTTTTGGAATCTCTATTTTCATTCCTTGATATATATTTCCATCCTTCTGCAAGTATCACATCTTAAATACTGTAGGTATGCAGTTAAGTCTTTTTTTTTATAGTTAAGTCTTAAAATGAGAAAATGTGAGTTCTCTGTTTCTTTTTCAGAATTGTTTTAGCTCTTACGGTTCCTATACCTACCCAGTATATATTTGAGGGTCACCCTGTCCACTTCTATAAAAACAAAGACACAAACTCTTCCCAGCATTTCTGTTACAAAGGCATTGACTCTATAGACAAAAAATTACATTAGCAATATAGCATCTTCTAATCCATGAACATATGTCACTCCATTTATTTTGGACTTCAATCATTAATGATTAATGTTTCGTAGTTTTTGCAATATCTACATACTTAAGCAATTCTCTTATTTTGTGTATAAATTTAAACTAATTTATTAATTTCCATTTTAATTGTTCATTGCCAGTATATACAAATATAATAAAATTTTGTATATTGATCTTTTATTCCTTAATTTTATTGTAGTGGCTGTTTTTTGTTGATGCAGATTTATATGATTTTCTACATAGGTAATTAGGTCATCTGTAAATACAGATAGTCATACTTCTTCCTTCCCAATCTTTATGATTTTTCTTTTTCTTGCCCTACTGCACTGTTGAGAACCTTGAGTGATATTTGAACGAATGGTGAGATGTGGTGAGACTTCACATCCTTTTCTTGTTCCCAAATGTTGGAGGAAAACATTCAGTCTATTACCATTAAGTAAACATGCCATCAGCTGTAATTTTTGTACATGCTCTTTATCAGGTTAAAAATGTTTCCTTATCTTTCTAGTTAATGAGAAAAATATTTTCATGAATGGATTTTCTTCAAATGCTTTTTCTTCACATACTGAAATTATCATGTTTTTCTTCTTTAGTTTGCTGAGGAGTTACATGACTTGATTTTCACATGTTGAACCCAATTGATGCATATCCCACTTTATACACTGTCATATTTAATTTAGTAATATTTTGTTGAAGATTTTGTGTCAGTCTTTATGAGGGATATGGTGGGCAGTTTTCCTTTCTTATAAGGCCTTTTTTTGGTGTTAGGGTAGTGCTGACCTTAGAAAACAAGTTTTTTACTACCTGTGTGACTAAAGTTGGCTTCCGTGTTGACTTGTAAATCTTTTTTAATGTTTATTTATTTTTGAGAGAGAGATAGATACAGAGAGAGAGACAAAACATAAGTGGAGAAGGGGCAGTGAAAGAGGGAGACACAGAATCTGAAGCAGGCTACAGGCTCTGAACTGTTAGCACAGGGCCCCATGTGGGGCTCGAACCCATGAACTGTAAGATCATGACCTGAGCCTAAGTCAAACACTTAACTGATTTGAACCATCTAGGCACCCCTCCCCCCATGTTGACCCTTACTAAATAAAGTGCTCATATAAAGTTACTGTGATTAGTACTTGCTTCTATCTTGTCACCTGTCTGCAGTTATAAATAATCATTTGAACGTGACTGCCCTTAAAACAGCGAAATGTGCCATCACGAATGAAAACTTTGGGCATGTGTTACTAGAGGGGGGTGAGCCTTGCTGTGGCCTCACAGGTCCCACATATCACTGCAGTATGAGTTTCATGCCTGCCCTCAGGCCCTCTTGTCCCTCCTCTGTCCTCTTGTGGGTTGGTGTGAGTGTCCTGTGCACACAGCTGTGCTGCAGAGGCCCAGGGTAAGGAGGGTCTGTGCTGATGCTTCTCTGTGTGGCCAGAGCCTGTCTCTGGTGGTTTACCCTCCCTCCTCCCCCGTTTGCTATTAAAATATCATATAATACAGTCAACAAGAAAGGAAACAAAGCAAATTTAATAGTAACTACAGCTGTGAGGTGAGCCTTTATTGTCTGCACAAAGCAAAACTGTCCAAGTGGGTGAGGAAGTATAGTATTTATTGGTGAATGTATCACGTAGCACTGGAAAGACTGTGGTTCTATCATTGATGCAGTGTGTGTACTACATAAATACCACACAGATTAATTTTACTGATAGTGTTTTAAGGTTTTTCTATATACTTACTGATTTTATGGCTATTTGTTCTATCAATTTCTGAGAGTTGGGTTTTGAAATCTTCAATCATTATTGTGGATTAGTCTATTTCTCTTTTCAGTTTGGTTGGGTTTTGCCTCAGTCTTTTGCAAATAGGACCCAAAGCCACATATTAATATTCCATAATTCTTTAGTGAATGTATTATAAAAAGCCTACCTACACTGATGAAATGTTTTCAAATACAATCTCAATGAAAACAACTACTCAAATATCTCACATTCCCAGGGAATGCATTGATATATTTCTAAGGTGCTAAGTGAAACTCCTAATCTGTTTTCCAGTTGGGATATGAGATACAATTTCTAAAAAATATAAATCTTTGGTTAATACAGGCATATATTTCCCACTGAATGTAATACATTCAATCTTTGTGTAGCCATAAGATTTTTATCCATTTCTACTCCTGACCTGCACATCAAGAGATTAATATTTTAATGTGAGCATTTTTTGTTTCATTTATTTTATAGTTAACTCAGCACATTATTTTTAAGAGCAAATAATTACATCATCTGTCTTTAAAAACTTTTTTAATGTTTATTTAATTTTGAGAGGGGGCGGTCAGAGACAAAGAATCCAAAGCAGGTTCTAGGCTCTGAGCTGTCAGCATAAAGCCCAATGAAAGGCTCGAACTCACAAGCTGTGAGATCATGACCTGAGCAAAGCAGGATGCTTAACCCACTGAGCCACCCAGGGACCCTCCTCATCTGTTTTGTAAAGAGCCCAGCTAAGTTCAAATGCTGCCATTTGACTCAAGGAAAGATACAAATCACAGTAACCCATAAATGGAAGTTTCTCTTCTCTTATGCTTTGAAAGCTTCAGTTGTAACAATGAACTTTACTAAAATAGGACATACGTTAAAAACATCAATTTATTTGGATTATGTTTAATTTCAGTTTCCTAAGAGCATTCGATACGTTAAATATTTATTGCCATTATCTTTTCCCTTGAGTCCTTATCAATTTTTATAATATTCAAAGAAATTAAGCATTGGAGAATTTTTTTAAAGTGTTATATAGTGAGGTAAACAATCTACTTGTACTTTTGCTTAGAGACATGATCATACAGTGTTCTTTGTGTTCATCTGAACATTCCTAGTTCACATAAACACTAAAACTCCTGGCATTTTAAGGCATCTGAGTGGCTAAGTTGGGTGAGTGTTCAACTTCAGGTGATTCTGTGCTGACAGCTCAGAGCCTGGAGCTTGCTTTGGATTTTGTCTCCCTCTCTCTCTGCCCCTCACCTGCTTGTGTTCTGACTTCCTCTCTCTCAAAATTAAATACACATTTAAAAAAATGTTTAAAAACTCTGGCATCTTAAAATATTTTGTCTTTTACCATGTCACAGCTTATTTTAATTGATCTCAGACCATAAAAATACATGAAAATTATAGCTTTCTAAATTTAAGTTAATTTGACACAAAATGATTTTCCTAATGTTTCATGAATTTCCTTATTAAATTACACATTTATATAATGAGTATAATTATTTATTTATATATTTTGAGAGAGAGAACATGAGTGGGGGAGGAGCAGAGAGAGGGGGAGAGACAGAATCTCAAGCAGGCTCCATACTCAGCATGGAGCCCAACATAGAACTTGATCCCACACCGTGAGATTGTGACCTGAGCCAAAATCAAGAGTCAGATGCTCAACTGACTGAGCCACCCAGGCATCCCTATAAAGAACATAATTTAATAGACTACCCAAAGACTAAAAAACAATGTTATGTAGTCATTGCATTGCTTGATTCTATTATATTTAAAATTATTAAAACATAAGCCATTTTAACAGTAGCTTCAGTATACTAAACTCTACATATCTACATTATGGTATGATTTCTAGAAAAGTCAGATCATTTTCAAGTCAAATGTCAAAGATTGCAATCTATGAATGCAAACAGCTTGCCCCATCCCACTGTTACAAAGGCAGAAATAAGACAAATGGAAATATGAATCATAATCCCCTGAGAAAAATGAGATTTTCCCATATTTTTATATGGAATGCTAGTAATTCGTACAAAGCTAGTGATTCATCCCAGTCAGTGTTGATGGATAAAGAGCACACACATGAGAGCAAGTAGTCGTGGTGCACTGGGAATTGCTTTTCTCCTGGAGTCCAATGGGCAAGATTTTTGTGTTTTTAAACTTATCTGACTTTTTCATTACCAAGAGTGTATCGTATTGACACAAAAACAGACACATAGACCAATGTAATAGAATAGAGAGTCCAGAACTGGACCCACAAGTGTATGGCCAATTAATCCTTGACAAAGCAGGAAAGAGTATCCGATTGAAACAAGACAGCCTTTTTAGCAGGTGGTGCTCGGAGAACTGGACAGCAACATGCAGAAGAATAAAACTAGACCACTTTCTTACACCATTCACAAAAATAAACTCAAAATGGGTAAAGGACCTGAATGTGAGACAGGAAACCATCAAAATCCTAGAGGAGAAAACAGGAAATAGCCTCCTTGACCTCAATCGCAGCAATTTCCTACTCAACACATTCCCAAAGGCAAGGAAATCAAGAACAAAAATGAACTATTGGGACCTCATCAAGGTAAAAAGCTTCTGCACTGCAAAGGAAACAATCAAATAAACTAATAGGCAACTGACAGAATGGGAAAAGATAGTGGCAAATGGCATATTGGATAAAGGGCTAGTATCCAAAATCTACAAGGACCTCACCAAACTCCATACCCAAAAAAATGAATAATCCAGTAAAGAAACAGGCAGAAGACTTGAACAGACACGTCTCCAAAGAGGACATCCAGATGGCCAATGGGCACATGAAACGATGCTCAGTGTCACTCATCATCAGGGAAATACAAATCAAAACCACACTGATACCACCTCACCCTGGCCAGAGTGGCTAAAATGAACAAATCAAGAGACTATAGATGCTGGTGAGGGTGTGGAGAGACGGGCACTCTCCTAGACTATTGGTAAGAATTAAACTGATACAGCTGCTCTGGAAAACAGTGTGGAGGTTCCTGAAAAAACTATCCATAGAACTCCCTTATTGACCCAGCAATAGCACTGCTAGGGATTTACCCAAGGGATACAGAAGTGCTGATGCATAGCGGCACATGTACCCCAATATTCATAGCAGCACTTTCAACAATAGCCAAATGATGGAATGAGCCTAAATGTCCATCACCTGATGAATGGATCAAGAAGATGTAGTATATATATACAATGAAATACTACATGGCAATGAGAAAAAATGAAATCTGGCCATTTGTAGCAAAATGGATGGACCTAGAGGGAGTCCATGCTAAGCAAAATAAGTCAGGCAGAGAAGGACAGATACCATATGTTGTCACTTACAGGTCTAACAGGAGAAACCTAATAGGGGACCATGGGAATGGGAAAGGGGGGCGGAAAGTTGGGGAGAGGGAGTGAGGCAAATCATGAGAGACTTTTGAATGTTGAGAACAAACTGAGGGCTAAAGAGGGAGGGGGGAAGGCGAAGAGGGTCATGGAGAGAGGCACTTGTAGGGAAGAGCACTGGGTGTGATATGGAAACTAACTTGGTAATAAACTATATATATAAAAAAAAAAACTTACCTGACTTTTTAGAAGATAGTGTAATTACTGCTCTGAAAATGTCATATAATTCAGTTACTAATAAAGGAAACAAAACAAATTTAATAATAATCACATTTTTAATTACTTTAAAAAAGCAGAATATATAGTATTCTGTTACATCTTCTAGTGGTATTTGCTTAATATCTTTATGTCATACTTGAAAAAAGGTATGTGTTGAAAAGGAATTTACTGGTCCCCATATCTTTAAGTTGATGTCCATGCCTGTTGGGATATCTTCTTCTGACCATCCTTCACTGACATAAAGAAATTCTTGGGGCCAAACAGTGAGTTCCGCGCATGCCTAACCAATGATTAGATATATTTTCTTTATAGTCAGCCAGCAAGGATGTGGCTGGTCATCAAAGTTAACCTGCACTCACAGCTGAAATACCCAAGACTGTTTTAGAAAAGTGTTTGTTTTATACCTCGTGTACACATGGAGAACTAAAATAATTAATCCTAGCTTTTTTGAAGTTCTTAAAGGCATTTGCCAGAAGCCAGAAAGTGGAAATCAAAGGGCTTCTGAGTGGTGCATACGAATAGCAGGAAAGAACTAACATTTGAGCAGTCTACTGTATTCAGAAGCACATATTATTTACACGATACTGTAACACCCTTGTATCATCCTTTTATTTCTTAAATAGAGGAGGCAACCAAAGTTTGAGGAAGTGAAATAAAGAATCTGATCTCAACCAGAAACTTGTGAAACTAGGCCTTGATTATCATTCTAATTACAGCATCGTCTCATGCAAGTAAAACAAACTATCCTGTGAAAAAAATCCCAGAGATCCTCACTTAACCATGAACATACCTTTTACTGACACCACAGTTTGTCGGCATCGGTTAGACTTCCCAGACACGGTATTTCCCATCTAATCCTAATGCCAGCTGGAGATGATCCCCCCAACAGCCCCCCCATCCCTTGGAGTTTTCACGTGGAGCTATTTACCGATTCATCATTTGTGTAGCTAAAGTACTTCCTGCCTAAGACCTAGCAGGAAGTGCGTTTCTGGTGAAAAATGAAGCAGGGTAACCTAATTAGTGAAGGATCTCATTAAAGTTTATGTTTCTAGTTTTTCCATTTTTAAATGTTGAATCTGTATTCTGGGATATCAATCGCTAGATTGAAATGTCCTTTAAAAATTAATCTACATTTCAAATTGAAATCATCTATATGTAAAATACAAATGCAATTTAGTGAAGAGGGATTGAGCAATTTCATAATTATGACATTAGATTACATCTACTTATTTTTTAAAAATATACAACGCCAGGATACCATGGTGAAATTGATACCTACTGACATAATGCTGGAGTCAGGGCGTAGGAGAACAAACATGGTAAAGCTGAACAATAATTCAAGCCTGCTTGTAGCCAGTGAAACATAATCTTACACGTGACGATAAAGCAAAGCAACCAAGAATCTACACACGCTATGTTGGGGTTCAGGTTGCTGGAACAGAAGACCACAGACTGAGCAGCTTAAACAACAGACATTTCTCACGGTCATGGAGCCGGGAAGTCCAAGATCAGGGCGCCAGCATGGCCAGGTTGTGGTGAGGGCCCTCTTCCAGGTTTATAGGCATCCTTCTTCTTACTGTATCCTCGAATAATGGAGGGAGGGGGCATGAGAGAGAGAGAGAGGGTGAGGAGAGAGGGAGAGAGTGCCCTCTGGTCTCTTACTTTCCTTCTAAGGGCACTAATCCCATCATGGAGGCATCATCCTAATGACTTCTAATCCTAATTATCTTCTAAAGATTCCCCCTTCTGAATACTGTCATAGTGGGGATTAGGCTTCAAAACCTGAATTTTGAGGGGACACAAACTTTCAGTCCATCCTGCTCAACTATTACCACAATATCTAAAATAATCAGTCCTTTACTATGAAAGACTGAAGGACTGTTTTTAAATTCAAGCAAAGTAGATCATGTATAGAAAGTGTGAGAAAATGCCATGCAGCCAATGAATATGGTAATTAAAAAGGTTTTGGAATATTATCAGAAAATAAATTTGAAAAAAATAAAATTTTATGAACTCTGGCTTAGTCTCTATATAAAGTATGCGTGGATATAAACAGGAACTTAAAAAGTGGAAAAAACAAACTGAAGTGAGAAGATGAATTTGCGGGGAAGATTTTCCCTCTTAAAAATTCACTTATTATTTTTAAACCATTGCTTTTTCAACTTTGATTTGCAGATGAATCACCCAGGGGTCTTGTTAAAATGCAGATTCTGACTCAGTAGGTGTGGGTAGGGTAGGATTCTGCATTTTACAACCTCCCAAGTGGTGTGTGTGTTGGTGATTTGAGGAGCACACTTTTGGTACCAAGGGTCCCTATTATTCAGGAGGTAGAAATTGGGTCAAAGAAGGGAAGTATCCATTTCTTACCCCAGGAACACTCCCCTCAGCTTTCAACTTGCACAGAAATTCTTCCTTTGGCCATAATCTTGGGAAAAATCACTAGAAAGTGAGCTAAACTCTCCCCAGTGATGACTAAAATGTTATGTCCTATCATGTATTTGCCCGTCTTCTTCCACGCTGTGTCTCCAAGCCCAGCAAACTTTTTAGCAGTGATAGGTGTTCGGTAGTTGTCCAAACAATGAACAATGTTTTCTTTGAATCTTAAACTTCTTTCTAGAACGGCAGCAGCTCTTCCTCATTCAGGTCTGCGGCAGCCAGTCCCCCGACTCAATTTTCTCTCTTCCTTCCTCCCTCCTTCCCTTCCCTCTTTTCTTCCTTCCTGCCTTCCTTCCTTCCTTCTCTCTCTTTCTCCTTCTCTCCCTTTCTCCCTCCCTCCCTTCCTTCCAGCTTATTCATTTATTGAGAGAGAGAGAGAGAGAGAGAGAGAGAGAGAGAGAGAGAGAGAGAGAGAATCCTAAGCAGGCTCTGTGCTGACTGCACAGAGCTCAATGCGAGATCATGACCTGAGCTGAGATCCAGAGTCAGCCGCTTAGCCTATTGAGCCACCTAGGTGCCCCTGTTTTTTTTTTAATTAAAGACAATACTCATGATAATCTTTTCCCCCTCTTCCTGAGTGTTGCCTTTTGTCATAAGCCTTGTAAACGGAACTGGTGCTGAAGCTGACCTGTACCTAATGGACACCCAGTGTTTTTACGAGTGGAGGGGGGGCTCTCAGACCCCTTCCGTGTTATGTGCTCTGATGACAGGGACCTGCCATTCTTGCTCATGGCTGTGTTCTCAGGACGCAAACCACTTCCTACCCCTAATAAGCATTTGGTACAGATTTTCGGGATGAATGGGGGAAATTGTAATTTTTATACCAATGTTATCTTTAATTTTTAAATGTGTTGTTTGTGATGAATTTTTGCATTAATTTTTACTTTTAAAAATTGTATTAAAATTATTTACCTTGAATGTTAAGGTTTTTTTTTTTTTTTGCGGGGTGGGGGGTGTTATCTCCTTCAGTGTTGCACTGGAGGCAAGGGTGCTGTCCCTCGTTCCGGGCGAGCAGGTGCTCGGAACTATTCAAAATAGTTTGGCAGTCATGATTCAAAATAAAAATACCTTATGGAAAATATTTAGTTTTATGCGTTTAATAAGAATAGTGATTTCGTTTTGTCAGCTTAACATGAAGAGTACACGAATTACAGTAGAACGAACGTGAGGAATGATGGAGGCAGGACTGATCATTCAAGGCGCCTTTCGGCACATAAAATGATGCCATTTCGTCTGAACAGAAAAGTGTGGCTGGCTCAGACGGACCTGTGCCCGGGCTGTTAGCACCCAGTCTGCACAGCAAGGGGACACATTGCTCAGCTCTGCATTGTGCATATGAGCTTTGGAGAGTTCATCAATAACCAGTGGGTGCGGTGGTAAAACAAAACAAAGAATGGTGATTCCCACTGTGCTCTCATGGGAAAATCCTGGGAAGGGGCTGCCTAAATGTACTGAAAGAATCGAAGGAGTAAACTAACACAAGGGCCTGGTGCTTCCACACCACTCGGGCTTCCTCAGTCTGTGTTTGCACTTTCTCTTGTTTTCCTCGTTCCTCTTAAATTGTCTCTTATCCATGAGTCAGTGGTCACAGGAGCACACGGGCTGGAAAGTTAACAGAATCTCCAACCGTCTGAGTAGCACATTCTAAACCAACAGCTACTTCCTCCGCACCGCAGGCTGGGTTTCTTAAATTATCCACCATGGAAGACACCTTACATCACCGGTAGGACAGAGGACATGCAGAAAGATGCTCGGATCGCCAATTCCCAATCCTGAGCCCAAACTCTGCCGTGGTTAGTAAAGCTCTGTGATAGTCAGGACTCAGATGATAACTTTAATAACTGCACAAACTTTCTTCGGCTTTTTGAGTCTTAGGCAACGACTCATTAGGCAATCAAATGCCATCGCTCATCCCAGATCCCTGATATAATAGTGAAAGGCATAAACAGGTGTGCATGCTCCTCTAGTGCTCTCATGGAAAGTGTTTCCATAATGAAAAATCAAGAAAATTGTTTCTAGATTGTCAGCTATACATTATGCAGTATCAATTAACATGTTCCACATTAAACTTTTTAATGCCATTTAGCATATATCCATGCATTAGGAAGGCCATTACCTATGATTGCATATCATGCCATTGAAAGAAAGCTTATGTTACATATTCCATATGCTGAAAGTACATGATGATATTAATTCAGAATCAGGCAGAAGGTAGATATCAAATCATATTTGGACGTCATAAGTCTTGCACATGAAATTTCTTGATGACTCTCTTTATGTACATTCATGCTGGCCTAAATACATGGGGGAAGGTCTCAATAATTTAGAGTCCTCCTTCAGAGAAACAGACACACACACACACACACACACACACACACACACACACACAAAAGTGCTTTGGTGCAGGAAACCTCTTTTGTTATATAATCGATTCTTGTTAGCCATGGCAGTTATGTTCTATAAAGTCACTGAGAAAAATTAATTACTTCACGGCTGAACAAAGCTTACCAAACACATGTACTTTACCCATATGGCACGTTATACCCTCTTGAGCTTAGGATACTCCATAGCACCCCAGTATTGTGCTTGGGAGTCATTTTAAAAGCTTAAAGTTAAAGCGAACTTGCCAACAAAACCCCAACAATTAGAAAAGCATGGAACTCGGCAGATCATGACCATGACCCTTGTTTTTAGGGTTAGAGCTGGGAAAAGAAAGCAGAGAATCACCTGGCTTGACTCCAGCAGGAGAACTCAGGTTCCCACTGCTCTGCCCATGTCCACAAATGACTGCCAGAGCACCATATTGATTCTGGGGTTATGAATACACCTTAGCGGGTCGACACAGTTGCAAACACAGAAATCTATGAATAATGAGGATCGACTGTATATATTTACATATATGTCCTTTTCAAAATGTTAAGTAGACAACCTTTATTATAATTCATGTATTTTGTAGGGAAAAAGGGAGCAAATAGGTCAAGGTTGCACCAAAAACAAACAAACAAGCAAACAAATAAAAAAAAAAAAACAAAGAAAATAAAACCTCATCAACCCCCCCCCCTGGAAAAACCTGCAGGTTTGTACACGCTGGTTTAGAGCGGGATCAGGCCCTCCTGGACATCGGCGCAGCAGCTGCACTGGTCTGATGCCCCTTCGCAGACGCAGCCCCGGGTGCACTTGGCACAGCCCGTGAGGCCGCAGGAACCGCAGCTCATCTTCCGGGAAGCAGATGCGCACCTTGCATTTCCAGGAACCCGGGCCATGCAGGCGCCCCTGACGCCGGAGCAGGTGGGATCCCAACCTAGTCTAAGCGGTGGCTGGAGCCTGGAGACAGCGGCCCCCACGGCGCGGGCGGCTGGCGCTTCAGCGAGGCGTCTGCACGTGCCATTTATTGTTGCCTGATCACAGTGATAACATACTACTCTGAGGCCACTTTGAGACAACTACTCTCATGAGGCCTCCTGAGGTACCAAACCTCCAAAGCGAGGGAGGAAAGTCATCCCATCTGGAGGAACAGCCCTATTAGCTCACCCAGGACTGCTCGTCCACCTATACGTTTGCAGATAGAATTGTATAAATCGAGCTGAAAGGAGCCTTAAAACTGATCTTATTAGGATCGAATTCGTTTTTGTAAATAGAGAAGGGAAGCCCAAGGTCACATGGCAAGTTCCAAATATATCTCTATATCTCTATTTTTCTGCAAAACTACTTGAGTCTCCAAATCTAGGTCCTTTTGAGCCACTGGGATTTTCACGGCAAGAGCTTGCTGCTCCGCAAAATACACATATTGCCATAGTGTCACGGATAGAGGTGTGGGCCGTTGGAAAAGCTGCATGCGCGAGTAAGAACAGTGAGATGCAAACATCTGTGTGTTTAATCTGGCTTAATTCTCTAATCTGGCATCTTATAAACAAGGAAATACTTTAATAATAAAAGCAGTCAAAAGAGAGTTTCTTTTTGGCTTTAAAAAAATGTTTATTTATTTTTGACAGAGAGAGAGAGGCAGAATGTAAGCTAGGGAAGGGGCAGAGAGAGGTAGACCCAGAATCCAAAGTAGGCTCCAGGTTCGCACAGGGGTCGACAGGGGTCGAACTCATGAAACACGTTTGTGTTGTGATCCGTGATATGATCTGAGGTGAAGTCAGATGCTTAACCAACTGAGCCATCCAGGTCCCCCAGTTTTGGCTTTTTTAAAAAAGCTCTATAACCAGCAAATCATTTGCAAATGCAGGGGACCTATTTTGTAGCCTGCTATGTTGATAAGTTAAATATGATCATTTTTTACACAGAGGAATGGTGGGAGTGTATCAGAAAGAGAACGCAAGCTTTTGTGACCTTACCTTTGGTTTTCTTGGCAGCCCAGAAGCCAGACTCTGTGACTTGCATCAGAGCTATTTGGGGCACCATCATTTTTTTATAAGAGTGTAAATAATCAAGATAAATTGACCATATGTAGCAGGAACAATAATAAATTATGAATCACCTCATCAATTTGGGAAAACAGCTCTCTTCAGACTTCTCTTGGCCCTCATTTGAATGAAAAATTAAATCATTTCTTTTTCCTCTCTTCCCTCCTATAATAAAAATAATCTGGTGTTTCATAAACTCTTACTAAAATTGGAGGCACAGATTTCACCAGTCCAAAAGAATATGGTAAATCATATCCCTCTGCAACTAATCACTGTGTCACTAAAGCTGTATTCTTTAGAATTTGAAGGAAATAACAGTAGGAGAAATTGTTCTGGCTTGGAGCTGCTCCTGTATCTCACAGGGCCTGGCGCCAGCTCCCCAGATGAAAACAATATGGAATTGTTTCTTGTGACCTCTCTGCAGACAAAATATTTGTGTCTCTGAAAATAGCCATGTCTCCCAATTGGACGCAACAGGAAAGTTTGCATTTTTACATCACAAAATACTGTAACTCAGCCATCCCTCAGCTCTACAATTCAGAGATTGCTATAGAATGCCCTAAACTATCAAGCAAGTATGCCTCTTCCTCGAAATATTTCTCTGGTTCATTTACTCCTGTGGTTTCTCCGTGAACAGACAGCGGGTCATGAGCGCCCAACCAGGAAGAGGTTGTAGATGCCTCTCTACTTTCCTCCTTCCCACTCAAGGAGTCATTTGGTTCCTGACCAGTTGGGAGTTAAATCTTTTTCTTGAGTTTTAAAGCCAGTTCCAGTTTCCCCTTCTCACACTCAGTCTGGCACCCTGGTCAGCCTAAGCAGCTCACCTTAGACCCCTAGCCTGTGATACTGTAGCAGGAGCGGAGTTGCTAAGGCAGTGATCTTGCATTCGCTATTTCTACTTTATTTCTGCCTTTCTGTGGGCAAAAAGTCACCGTGGAAATCACTACTCTCCTTCTGTGATGTCACCTTCATGTCTGTTTTTCTTTTCCCAATAGCAAATGACAGCATTAAATCTATCAGGTGAAATTTAACAATTATATCTTTAATCTGTATAAGAGAGATGGAAAACCTAATCTACATCCTAATTTAGGAGAAAAGACACTGTTAAAGCAACTCAGGTCAACTAAAACTGCTTACGTTTTCACAAAAGTTTTGTGATATCAGTATTCATATGGAAACTGACTTCTAAAACTCTTCATAGTAATGATGGTGAGTCCTTTTCTAGCCATATTTTAAATTATTGACATGTTGGGGTGTCCGGATGGCTGATTGAGTGTCTGACTTGATTTTGGCTCAGGTCATGATCTCCTAGTTCGTGAGATCGAGCTCCAAAGTTGGGCTCTGTGCTGACAACTCGGAGCCTGCTTAGGATTCTCTCTCGCTCTCTGTCTGCCCCACCCTGCCTTGCTCTCTTTCTCTTAAAATAAATAAATACACATTAAGTTACTGACATGTCTCCAAATTCACATTTAGATATAATTCTAGAAAATATTATGATATACATATAAGAAATAAAATATTTTAATATGAACTTTTTAATTTTAAAAATAGTATGCAGAACTAGGAGTCAATACTTCCACTAAGAGGCACTCTCGTATTTTATGCTGTGTCTTACACAGAGGCCTAAAGGGAAAAAAATCAACAAACTAAGCAATGATGTTGCAAAGGTTTTTCACTGAGTGTCAGAAGGACTGATGGACTACTATTAGTTCTCAAGGTGTGCTCCATCGGTAAGATAACCCACCAACAACTTGCCCCCAAATCACCAGAAAAACCCATTGAACTAGCAAAGCTAAGCGAAGCTAACCTAAAAATGAAGCTATTAGGCTTGCTTCCATAAGAGAGCACAGGACCTTGACAGTCACAGGAATCTCTCAGAAAGGGGATCAGTGAGAGAGGATAGTTACAGAGTCTGAGGTCCAGGCTAAGTGACTTCAAGGTGCGCCTTGCAAGGCAGAGAACTGGTTGGATTGGGTGGAGTTTATAACTTAAAGGCTTTGTACTTTAGGCACAGAAAAGTGTGTATTGAGGAATAAGTTGTTAGTCTTGCCAAGAATAAATGGTTTACAGTCTGCCAAGAATAAATACTTCCTGGGGGAATGTATTTTAAGTCATTGTGCCTAATCCCAGGACTGTTTAGCACAAAGTCAGAAGAAAATGCTCTGTCCCAGAATCACTTAGCTCAGGAGCAAGAAAGTCAGAACTGCTTAGCACAGGGACAGAAAGAAAGGAAAAGGAAGAAAGAAAGAAAGAAACAAAGAAACAAAGAAAGAAAGAAAGAGGAAGGAAGGAAGGAGGAAGGAAAGGGAAAAGGAAATTAGTTCCAGTTCTCAATTCTGCCTCTAAACTCTTATTTTTTAGTAAAAATTTCCCATATACAGATTTAGAAACAGCAACAGCAACTTGATGTCCAGCCAACTAAGCTATTGGACCAATGTCACGCAACACCAAAGTCAGCACTAGCCCATTATTCCTAACTTCCAGGGCAGTGTTCTTTCCACTACTTTTACACAGAAGAAATTGGGTTTATTCTATTTTTAATACAATTCAAAATTTTTTTAATTTTAATTTTTTTAATGTTTATTTATTTTTGAGAGAGAGAGAGTGGGGGGTGGGAGGGACAGAGAGAGAGGGAGAATCCGAAGCAGACTCCAGGCTCTGAGCTGTCAGCACAGAGCCTGACACAAGGCTCAAATCCATGAACCACGAGATCATGACCTGAGCCAAAGTTGGATGCTTAGCCAACTGAGCCACCCAGGTGCCCCGGATTTTATTCTATTTTTAATTAAAAGTCCAACCTAACTGTAACGAAAATATGTGTGGCAACATCCATTTGATCATCTAGAGGTAAAAATGGATTTTCTCATGCTGAATATTTAATAGGAGAACTTACATCATTATTGCAAAGGGTTTCAGATATTCTGTAAAAAATCTCAAATTAAAAATAAAGCTGTAAGAGTGTGGACTCACACGTGCAGATGTACACGTGGCTGAGGGAGCACTAGAATAGTGAAGATAAGGATACACATCATAACCTAGCAAATGGGATTTCTCTGGGCCAGACCCTAAATCCAGAATCATTGTTAGTCTCTACCAGGCCTCGGAAGGAAGAATTAGAAATAGATCTCTCCTTCAGGTAGGCTCAGACTAAAAAAATCTCTCGATTTAGGGAATAAGGCATGGCTGGAATTCAGCACCACCTGTCTCTCTGACTGAGCAGTCTTGTATAGGACACAGTCTGCAAAATACATGTGGTAACCCTACCTAAAATCAATGACTCCTAGCTTTCCAAAGTCCACTTGCTACAAACTGTATTTACTGGAAAAACACAAATAGATGGAATTCGAACCAACTGCTTCGACTTCCTATGTGATTCTTAGAATTTGAATATGCTTTTAAATTTCTCTGTTCACGTGTGTAGTAGAAAGCCTTTGAAAGAGGTTTGCATCAGTTTACATATTTACACAAGCTTGCTGGCATATCATTAGACATACCATCCTGAATTCTAGAAATTATAAACCACAAATGTTTTAATATGCTTTCCAGCTCCTTGTCCTGTTCAAGCTCTATGATAAAGCCATGTGAAAGTGAACATTCAGAAGCAAAAACTAGTGGAAGAAAACAAGTTAATGCACATTTGTTGGGCTTGTTGGAATCTAAAATCATAGCAAAATCTTGATATACCCGAATTTAGTCATTTGCCTTTTATGAGGCAATCAAAATTCAAGATTCTATATACATATCATTTGGATTCCCTTAATTTCTCTTTATTACAACGGGAAATGAATCATAAGAGAATTCATCTTTAATGCCCCAATACTGCTTATCATTTTATAGATAATATCCCAAGATATTATCATCATCTGTCTATTCGGTATCAAAAATTTTTAAATGACATTCAGTCCAGAAACGAAAATAAAACTTACCACACACTTAAAAGTGTAATCTCCTGGAGAGCAAAGAATTTGTATCTCTTGGTTTCCAGAAAATTGAAATAGCAGCTTTTTGTAGAACTGACTCTATGGCTACAGAGAATGCAGATACGATTTAGGGAGAAACGTTCAATACTCTACAACAAAATGTTCACACCTATCTTTTTTTTTTCAGTTTCCTCTTTTATTTACAACAATAGGATTATCCATCAACCAGTGACAAAACAGTATCACTACCTTTCAATTCACTGTAAAGTGAATAACAGCTCAGATTGTGAGTATGACCTGAATAAATTGATACTTGGCTCTTGGGGTGTGAGGAATGGCATGCTAAATAATATTTCAGCAGGAGGTCCTTTGCCACAAGTGTGTATTTTGTCATTTCAATGGCTATTTGGTTTGAGAGACTAGGGTCAAAAAAACTTCTGTATTCTAATTTAAGACATTTAAGAGAGAAGATCAGAATGGTGGTTAAAGCAACACAGCTTCCCAAAGCTTTTTGATTTAGAACTGTTACCAACTCTTTTCTTGAATTGTAATTGTCTAAACAAATCAGAGAAGATGGATACAGAGATTCTAGGTAGGAAAAAAAAGTGTGCTTTTATTCCAGAGACAAGACAGATACATTGATATGTTGAAATAGCACGAAGAAAAGGAATGATGAGCAAGGCAGGATGGAGAAAAGACATTTCATTTGACTTCTGCTAATTACAACAAAAACCCTGGACAAAACCCTATAAATGCGCTACCAGAAAACTCTGAGAAGTGGAGAAAACAAGGATGATTGGTGAGTGAGCTCAGAACTTGAGTCTCCATCCTGTGATGATTTCCGGGGTTTTGTCCTTGCCAGTTATATATCCCAGCCCAAGTGCTAGAGAGGCTCGCAGCCTGGAAATGCCACCTTGCACAGACCTAAGAACACCTCAGCAAAGGCTGGCTGTCTCTAGACAAAGGGCTGGGAAAGGGTAGCCCTGTAGGCTACTTTCTTTTGCATGGACAACAAAAATGGAAAACCAGATCCTGTGTTTGTCTCAAAACGGAAGCAGCCATCATAAAAATGCTTCAATGAGCAACTATGAGCATTCTTAAAATACAGATGAAAAATTAGAAAAGCACAGCAAAGAAATAGAAGATGGAAAGAAGGACAGGAATGAAGTTTAGAAGTGAAATAATGATATCCCATCACATATGCTTTGGATTGGCGACATATAAGAGGTTTAACCAAGTGCTGTTAAGGGTATAGAGTAAATAAGGTCTCTAATCACTGCTCTATGAAGGAAAACAGGAGCGACTGCTGTGGAAAGCACATTGGCGTATCTAAGGACCCATGTTACAGCCACTCTACCAACCACATGTGCCCAGAGAAGTGTTAAGTTGTTAATTGGAGGGTTGTTTATAAAAATTTTGAAGCATTGTTTATTAATTGAGTCAGTGCATATATTTTAGAACATTCAAATGTTACTTGACTACAAAGCAACTAACATGAATTAAGCTGTATTTCCATATATCAACATTTAATTTAATGGTGAGCGAAAAATGCAAATTAAATAAGATTTCAGAATATGAAATGTTTGTTGCCATTCACTGTTCATGTAAATTAAAAAATAACACTATACATTCATTTTGAATATATAAAGATGCACTAAAGAATAAAAATACATACTGATTAGTGGTTACATTCTGATTAGAGATTATGTCTCTGTCATAATGAAGCTGAATATGTTTGAGAAGGATTCTAAAGTGCATTCCAAGAATTATGACCTATGTTTTAATTGTGAAAATATTTGAAACCAACATAGTGTAATATCAGTGTTTTGTTAAGTTTGGTAGTCCATGAATGTTTGTCATATCATTTCTTTACTTCCCGTACACTTTTTGTAGCAGACAACTTAATACACAGTTTTTGAATTAGTTTTTGTTTTGTTTTGTTTAAGTATAGCCTCTAGCCCAGCAACAAAATCTAGGCCCCGGAATGTGATCCTTCTGTGATCCTTAGTCTTGTCCTAAATATCTCCTAACCTGTTCATTTACCACCAAGCGGTTCTGGGGTTCATTGGTAATAGCTTTGTTTAATTCCTTCACTTCCAAGTAATAGCCATCATATACAATTTCTAAGAAGATAAAAACCCCAGCTAACAAGAAATTGATGTCCAAGAGGGAAGTAGCTCTCCTACTTTCCCTTTCTACTTAGAATATTCTTATTTTAATTTACAGTAAGGTATTTTGTGAAGACACCTCAATGTAGAAATGTAGCTATTGTTGGGAGCAGCTAATGGCCGGCTCAAACAAAAAGTAACCTAATGGCAGAATACATTTTCACAAGCATTTTAGGATAACATGGTATGAATCATCATGATAAAAATAATAGGTATTATCTATTGATTTTACTATAGCTAAATATGGTGCATGGTAATTTACAATGCAAATCTCACATGTGAGAAATTGAATATGCAAATATACAATGGCCAGAGCGTATCTGAGAGTGGAACTCGGACCCACAATCTGCAGTAATGGGTCTGGACACTAAATCATAATCTCTAAAGCAACCAGTCCCAAATGGTTGGGACTACTCAGTAACTCCCAGCTTCCCTAATTTTTTACCTTTGCTTACGACTCAGGAACAGCCAGGGAAAGCCAAATACGCTCCTCTCATCACATAGGATGCTTTACTTCTGGTTTAGTCTGCCCCCATCAGACCTAAATCTTCCGTCTTTCCCCTGTAACACGTTTACACTCTTCCCTGCCCTTGAGTCTCTTGTCAACTGCAAGTGACAGTGTCTGATTCCCTTGCTAAGCAGCCTCTGAATAAACAGCTTTTGCTTTCATTCCTTTGGGTGGTTTTCATGTATTTCCACATATGTAGCATCAAATTTACTACCCTGACACCCTTATGAAAGAAAGGCATCATGGTTACCCTTTGAGGAGAATGAGGCAAAGGAGAGTGTACATACCTCGCCAAAGGTAGCTCTCCAAAAACTATGGAGCTGTGACTTGCATCTATGCACTATCATTCCAGAGCCTGTACTCTTAATTCTATGAAGACTGTATTAAATTATCTTACATAAAAATTAATGGTGTCCACCATGAGGGGGGAAAGCCACGTCACAGGGATGTGTATCTTCTAAAACCTTAACGGTTTAACGTAACAAAGGATGAGTCTTTGCTTGTGCTCCATAAACTCTGCCTGTTGTCTGAAAGCTCCGTTCCACGTGTTTTCATTAGAAACCAAGCTAACCACTCAGCTAGTACTGACGGCCATAACACACTGGGTGGTAAGCGTCCACCTGGAGGTGACACCCATCACGTCTGCTGATGTCATTGTTGGCCAAAGCCTCCACACGTTCACCTAATTTTAAGGTGTAGGAAGTACAATTTCTCCATGTAGGTGGGAGGAGGATGATTAATTCAGCTACTGAACAAAATAATGTAAACATTCTTTGTTGTTCAAATCCCTTAATCATGTTATAAATGAAAAGGTCTCTGATCCCTCTCCAAAGGAAAGCCCACTGCAATGGGAAAAATACAAATGCTCTCTCTTTCTTTAATTCTCAGTATATTTAAGCCTCAATCATATGAAGGGATTTTCAATATAGTAGATTGGAGTGGCTTAAAGAGACGATTTGACTCCCTGAATACAAATAGATCTCTGTCTATATAAATATCAGAGAAATTCGTATTATGGTTATAAACCTCAAACGTCATGAGAAGTGCCCTTTGTATATATCCAACCTTCGCTGGTCCCTGACTTAGGGGCCTCTGATATATCAATATGGTAACCAGTGACAGAAATGGAATTCCTTCTGAGCTTCCTTTTATCTTAGGTGACTTTATTCAGAAAATGATTTTATTATTTTTTCAAAAAAATAGTATCATTCACTGAAGAAGAAAATGCAAATCAAAAAATTAAGAAAAATGGTATGCGTAGGGTATCAGATAGTAACAGCTTATTCTAAAAATATAAATAATTTCCTCTCTTATATTCTCATCATAAAAATTCTTGTTTTATCCATGACACTGCGATAGGCAACTTTTATGCCCTCTTTGACCTTTATACCCTGTAGCCACTGTTTTGTGAGGCAGCTACGAACTTAGGATCGAACATGCGCAAATCAGACACTCCGTTCAAGAGTAAGAATTTGGACATAAGCATTTCATTTGGAAAACAAGAGGCAAACCTTGAGGGCTGAGGCCAGTGTTTGAGGACAACATGTATGTACCGAAAATGAACCGAAAAAAGCGATTAGAGAGAGATTAAGTGTGTGAATAATGAAGCAGATTTACGAGGAGAAGCAAAGGCAGACAATCAACAACGTAGAGAGAGAGGGACAGAAACAGTAAGAGAGACAGAGAGAGGGAGAGATGGAAAGCAGTTGTCTGACCACAACCCAGTTCTTCCGAGCAGACTGCATTCACAAGTGAATGCCACGGACTCCTTACATCTTTATATGAAACATCAGTTTTAACCAAGTTTATTTTTACCATGAGTTAAACACAACTACTGCCAGCATTCGTAATGAGCGCATACGATCACACTTGGAAGTCTCATTTGTTGACGCTGTCTCCTAGGCTTCAACATTCAGGCAGTTTCCAGCATCTTCCCTCATTTCCACATTCAGGGCAGTTTCCCTCTGAGGACTGAGTCCCATGCTGAGTTCTGATAAGGTAAAGATAATCCCCACTCTCTCTCTCGACAAAATGGAATTTTCAAGCTTACTGTCCGGCTGCCAATTTAAACCACCAAAAACTCTCATTTGACAGTCGAAACTGAAAAATGACTTCCTTGTTGTAGTGAGTGCTCACTGAAACACAGAAAATCATTTCTACAAAGGGGACAGAGGGTGGGGAGAGGGACGCCTCTAGATCAACAATAGTTACACTATATGGAAAGAAAATTGGTTTTTGTTTTGTTTTAAGTAGGCTCCACACTCGGGGTGGGCTTGAACTCACGACCTGAGATACAGAGTCATGTGCTCCACCAACTAAGCCAGCCAGGCGCCCCTAGCTCAAACTGTTTTTAAGCACTTTTTCTATTCTACATAATTTATTAGAGGTTTGAGGCAACGTATTTAGACAAAAACAAGTATAAAAATATGAAAAGAAAGAATACAAAAGTATGAAGAGCCAAGGGAAAGTGGGCAAACAGCCAAAATAATATGTTTAAAATAGGAGAATAACCTGTAGTAAAAATGAAGTAAGACTTTGTAGGGAAAATACGGCATGGAGGAGTATCTTGTTAGCAAGATCGGAATATTTAAGACGCATCAACATACAGCTTTACTGCTGATATTCAAGTGTTTTTTTAAATGCAGAAAGAATAATTTAATGGGACTTGATATTCTTTTTACAACAGAATAGAGATATAAGTCCAAATCCTTTGTTGGCTTGAAAATCTTCACAGATCGAAGCCAAGAAAGGTTTTTAAAGAAGGAATATAACCCCAGGTTACAGTTCCATTGTCTTCCAGTAAGACATATGTGCATGCTTTTGGAAAACAACATTTTATCTTCTGCCGTCATGAAAGTGTCAAGAGACCTTTCTTAAAAGATGCTGATCCTCTGGCAGCCAGGAGAATGAGATACTTAAAGGCCCATACGAGTACCGTATTCTGCCGCTCTCAGTCTTTCATGTGCAGTTCCCAGAGTGTATTTATCACTACTTTGTGACCTGTTTTTGTATGAATGTGAACTCGTAACTCGTTTGGAGAATGTTATATTCAAAATAAATTGAACCTCATGCATCCCATTGATGCTACAGCTCGCTTAAAACTCGGCCCATCCTTTTTCTTCTCTTTAGCTCTTCACAGACACAGGGGCAGGTGAAAACCTGAAAAAGGTGAGGGTGTACAGGTAGAATAAATGTTCTCATGTCACGTTCCTCTGATTCCACAGAAAGCATGGCACCAAAGCACGCTGTAGTTAAAAAAGAACCACAAGGGGCGCCTGGGTGGCTCAGCTGGTGAAGCATCCAACTCTTGATTTCTGCTCAGGTCACGATCTCATGGTTTGTGAGTTTGAGCCCCACAATGGGCTCTGTGTTGACAGTGGGGAGCCTGCTTGAGATTCTCTTTCTCCTCTCTCCGCTCCTCTCCTGCTTGTGCTCTCTCTCTCACTCAAAGAACAACAACAACAACAACAGCAGCAGCAGCAAACCCACAAGGCATACATATTGATGCGCTGGGCAGCTTTAGCCACTTTATTTCTGTACCCAATTTATTTTTTCACTCATCTATTTGGGTTTTGTTCAGGCATTCGTACATTTACTTATTTATTTTATTTTATTTTATTTTCTGAGTAGAGTCAGAAAATATCGCAATCTTCTTTTTTACCCAAAACCTCTAAGGCAGATGAAGGTCTCCAACATTATAGTAATCAGAGAGGGCAAGCTCCCAAAACTGAAATCTGGAGCTGAACATATACTCTCTGCTAAGTTCCTCGCATATTTACAAAATTAACCAAGAGCTTACCTCCTTTCCTCTAATTTACACTGTAGTGTAAGACTCACTGACTCACATCAGTTTCAATCCCAGGAAGACATTTTGTAGAAAGCTTTATAAATATTAACTGTTCATGTTGTAAAATATCGGGCACAGTGTCGAGCTCATATATTATTGTCAAGGCTTAAATAAAGAATGCCTTTGCCAGATTAGACTTCAAGTATAATCTAAAACCTGGATCTGAAATTTCAAAGGATGTCTGTATTTTAAAGCATCTGAAATTAGAAATCCAAAACAATGAAACAATTTTCAGGTCAAGCAATTAAAGTGTCAAAGGAAATGTGCTGAGAAATACCCAATTTGTAAACTTCCTGATTCAAGTTCTAAAGAGAAAGGAGCTGAAGGAAACAAAGGTTTACGACTTCCTGGTATCTATGACCCGGGGTATTCTCCCAAATTCAAATTCTGTAAGAATAATAGAATGGGTTTGGTGATTCTAATTCCAGTTGATTTGCAGTAGATTCAAGGTCAACATTAACTGAGGGAAATATTTTAGAAGTTTTGTGTTAGAGATCAGAAACACAGGCACAACGTTGATTTTTATGGGTCTCTAAATTCTCTTATAGAATCTAAAATTTGAATCAGTTTTATTATTAGTTTTTGACCCAGAATATGAATTATATTAATATAACCATTAACATTTATGCTATAGGGGGAGCCTAAATGTGGGTATGAAATAATGCAAATGGAATATTAAAGAAAAATAAAACTTAAAGCTATCTTTCAAATGCAAGTTTAATTAAGAGAATAAATCAGACTGATTGACTAGATTTCACCTCTATAGGTAACTTTCAATATGGCTTTAGTTTCTAGCTTAGGTGCCAAAAATATTAATAGACTGTTAGTTTACTTTTAAAGTAGAATTTAACTTTCCATATTAAAAAATTAACTATATGCAACATTCAGAATCAGTTCTTTAAGATATCTGGCTACACTTTAAATTACTCATTCTACACTGTTTAGTACATGTTTGACATCATTTAATTGGCATAAATTATTCTCCTTTTTAAATCTTTAAAAATTTTTTATCTCACAATTAGACTTAGTTTTTCACAATGGTAAAATGTAAGAAAAACTGTCTCAATTTAATTTTGTGCCTATATACTCAGAAATATATCGCACTCAAGGGCTATGGGGGATAATCCAAAATGTCATCAGCATACCCAGGGTCATCTAGATTTCCTCCTTTTACCTCCTAGGATTTTATATTTAGGTCTGTGATCGATTCTGAGTTAATTTTGTAAAAGGTGTGTTTACCTTGATTTTTTGTTTGTTTGTTTTTTGGTATGTGATTGTTGAATTGTGTTGGCACCATTTGTTAAAGAGCCAATATTTGCTCTATTGTATTGCTTTTGTACCTTTGTCAAAGACCAGTTGAATATATTTAAGTGGGTCCAGTTCTAGGCCCTCTATTCTGTTCCATTGGTCATTACATGTACTTTTCTACGAATACCTTGCTGTCTTGATTACTGTAGCTTTATAGAATTCTTGTAGTTGAATAGTGCAAAACCTGTGTAAGTAACATATTGCTACAATTAAAGACTAGCTACGTGCCATTTTTATTGCTTTGAAGAATAAATATTATAAAGTTGCCTATTCCTACCAAATTAATCTAGAGTCATTGCCATTTCCTTTATACTCCCACTAGCTTTTTATTGAAATTGCCAATTTGAATATCAACAATGATTATGAACTGCAATGCAAGAGTATGGACCAAGACTATTTTAGCTTTTAAGAAGAGGAACAATATGATGGGACTTAATATACCATGTATAATATAGGCATAAATCGATAGCAATTAAGATAGTGTGATATTGTCAAAATTACTGACAAAGCTGACACTTGTTTTATGGAAGAAGTGACTTCAATAGAGAAAATTTATTTTTCCAATAAATGGTGCTGAGTTATTTAGATAAACCAAATGGGAACAAAATTAATCTTGATCCCTACATCACATTCAAAATTCAGCTCAAGGTGGTTTATTGATCTCAATGTGAATGCTGTAACATGCAATTTACACAGTATCATGCAATTTATCACATTAATTTAAAAAGTGAAAGTATCATATTGTCAATTCTACAGGTTTCCCAAAAAGCACTGGAAATTTCAGCATCAATTTGTGCTTTTAAAATATCCACTGACAAACCAGGAATGAATAGAACTTCCTTACTTTTATAAGGAAAAACTACAATTATCAAACTTGGTGGTGACATATGGAAAATCTTTGAGGTTAGTAGTAAGACAAGAGGGTTCACTATCATGAATTCTGTTAAACAGTATACTAAAGCTTCTGGCCAGTTCAATAAGAAACTTTTTGAAAGAAAAGTTCAACATTCTTTTAGTAAAAAATACTATCTTTAGAGTTTTGAGGGAAAGAAAAATTTCATAAGCAATTACAACTGGCAAATTACACTATATAATTGAAAAAAGACTTACTCGCAAAAGAAACTTAAAAACCTCCTATAAACAGTAAGTAAAATACAAAATATAGGGAAGCCAGAGTAGCTCAGTTGGTTGGGCATCTGACTTTGGCTCAGGTCATAATCTCGCGCCTTGTGGGTTCAAGCCCCACATCAGGCTCTGTGCTAACAGCTCAGAGCCTGGAGCCTGCTTCGGATTCTGTGTCTCCCTCTTTCTCTGTCTCTCCCCCGCTAATGCTCTTTTTCTCAAAAATAAATAAACATGAAAACAACTTTTTAAAATACCAAATATAGTCTTTTAATAAACAGACATTAGACCAGGTGAGACAGTTCATAAATGACATAAACATGCCAATTATTGGGTGAAAAATGCTTAACAGATTGTTTCTGAATATTATTAATCTTGTATACAACATACTTACTAAATATGCTGATAAATTCTGATAGTTTTCTGTAGTTTTCTTTCTCTTTACTTATTTTCTTCATATATAACCACGATGTTTTATGGCACTTTTCTTTCTTTCTTTTTAATTTATATGTATTTATTCCTTTTTTTCAAAAAGTTTCTTATTGAACTGATTAGAATCTTTAATAGAAGTGCAATGTCTAATCGAATTCATGATAGTGAGCCATCTTGTCTTTCCATATATCACCATCGAGTATGATAATTGTTGTAGTTTCTTCCTTATAAAAGTAAGGAAGTTCTTATTCATTCCTGGTTTGTTAGTGGATATTTTAAAAGCACAAATTGATGTTGAGATTTCCGATGCTTTTGTGGAAACCGAAAGAATTGATTACCTGATACTTTCACATTTTAAAAACTAATGTGATAAACTGCCATCAACTGATTTTTGAAGGAAACACCTTCTTTACTGGAATAAACTCTACTTGTTTGTCACATATTACAGTTTCTGTATATAAGAGATTTGTTGGTTTGTTAATGTTGTTTTAGAACTTTTGTGTGCACATTCATATTTTAGGAGACAATGAAACATCCTGGATTACAAAATAAGGAGAGAAAAGTGAGAATGAATTAGTCTAAGCTCAACACCACCAATGAAAATGAAGTATCAGTGCATGTCCTACCTATTTGACTTCAATGGTGTCATCTGCAAATGAAAGACACTTCATCATTATTTACATATATGAAGAAAGGAAGACTTCTTTAACATAACATCATCTAGATAACTCTTTGTAAAATTATGAGTACTTTTCCCATGGAACCAAACAGCTTGTTATTGTTTGGAGATCCTCGTGTTCTCTTCCCTACTCTTTTGTAGAAGCAAATTGTTTTGCTGTTATGTCTGACCATAAGGTCCCAGGTCTTTGTACCAATTTTTAACAGACAGGGAAAAAATTCAGTTCTTGCAATTTCACTACATATTATAAGAGGCATAACAAACTTTACAACATTGACCAGGACATAGATTTTAGTTGACTTTCCTTCTCTCAGTATGTTTTTAAGAAATTCTGTCCTACTACATGGAAATACCCATACAATTGATTTCCTGTTACTCCTCTTCATATGCCTTAAACCAATGGAATTTTTTACTATTACTACATTTTTACTGTGACTTCTCTTTTGGCTGTGCTATTTCTTCCACTTTGAAGTATCTACTCTATTCATTGCATGTCTACGTTATATCCCTTAGGTAAGGTCCAGCTCCTCCCAGAAGCCTCCACTAGCTTTTGGATATCCACAACAGTTAATTTTCCATGTACCTAGCACCATGCTAGATCCTGAGATGAATCCCTGAACGACAAGGGCAATTTCCCATCTTTCATAGTTTCTCATAAAACAAATATTAAACAGATTATCATATAACTAATTACTTAAAAAGTACCCTAGAAATAAATTTAAATACCTGTGATATTTACTTTGATCTCTACTTTAACGTGTAGAGATTTTGACTGTTTTCATTTTGTGATTATCCTAAAGGATTAACTTCTATTAAATACTTCCTGAGAATCTTTTGTTTTTTTATATATTTTATCATTTCATTAAAAAAGTCTGTGTGCTTTTTGTACCTTTATTTTTTCCGCTTTATTTTCTTCTAACCTACACTGTTCATGTTTGTGTGCATGTCTTGGGGGTGGCATTCTTCAAAAATACATTTTGTATAGTGACATCATTTTATTGTCCTAAATTATTCATGCATTTCTCTTGATTTTTTCCCCATAAGTACTTCATATATCTCATCAATAGTTATGTTTCAAGGGAGCCTCACATTTTAGAGCTATTTTCATTTAAAATCTGGTGTTTATATACTTGCCGACGAGTTCTATGATTATTTGAAAAATAAATATGATTCTATACTATCATCTAAGGTTACAGAATATTAGTTCCATTTTTCACGAGTGGAGAAATTTTATCTGCTCCAAATCCAATTTTTTTGTGTTCTTTCCATTATGCCTTTTCTCAGTACCACCTTATTATCCTGTTAAATTGATTCTTTCTACATGTAAGGTCGCCTTTGTCAATATGCTTTCTTCTCCAGTGAAAATTTCATATTACAGATGAATTTTGGAATAATGCAAGTAACATTTTCTTACCTCCGTTACCCGACTTTTATCAAATTGTTAATATGAATTAGAGAATGGATTTCTGTGTGGAAAGCTAACTATTTTAGTGAAGAAAAGCAAGATAGGTCATTGAAGGAGCCAGAGCCTCACAAAGCGCTATGGATGGAGAGTTAATGCTATGGGGGGAAAATGAAAACTAATCAAATAAGTTAGAGCATTGCCACTTTTCAGCAGAAAAAGAAACTGCAGGAGAGAAAAATGCGATGAGGAAGACTAAATAGCTCAGTCAGTTGCTTGAAAATTTACTTATTCATGTGGAGAAAAAGTGAGAATGTGTATCACAAAACACTTCCTCTTAAATGGGTCCCCACGGGGTTTCTTGTTTACTCACATTAATAAACAAAGTAGGTTAAAGAAAAGTAGCAGCCATGGCTCAGCTGCTATAGTTCAAGTAAACAGAAGATAAGAAATTATTTAACTAGAATAAATACAGTAACAATAAAATGATCGTAAAATTGGGATTAAAAATGCCTTTGAACACAATGTGTTCCTATGAACAGAGATATTACAGAAGAGGGAGAAAATGCAAAGGTAATCTAAAAAGTCACTGAAAAAGGTTAAAACTATTTTTGCAATTGTATAATTAGATAAAACAATTTGTTTCCTGCACTCAAGAAATAAGTATGGATAAACAGGATGATCCCTTTAAGGCAGAGTTTCTCAGCACAGTTCATTCTTTGTTGGGAGACAGTAACCTTTACTTAGAGGTACTGGATGCTAAAGTTGGTATTAGTCACTTAATGCCTATTTTACAAACGAGAGAGCTTATAGTTGTGTTAGTGATCACCACACGGTTTAATGACGTGGGTCCCAAAGATCAATGTCTCAGCAATCCAGGCTTAAGGAAATCTGTCTACTTAGAATCATCCTTATTATCTTGTTTAGAAAGTCGCTGTTGAAGACAGCAGCCAAAAGCATTCATAAACACAGAAGGCGAAAATAAAAACCCAAAACATGCATACTGGTAAACTGGTGCCTGGGACTTCTCAGCAGTAATGACTATAGCTTTCGTTGTTCTGATCTTGGCTGCCTGTCTTTTATCTCTGATCTCAGCAACATGAACTTCATCTGTGGGATAGGGTCTTCCAATAATTCTGGCTCCCGTCTTATTTAGAACCAACTGGGCCACAGATTGTTTAAGAACCCGTTTAGATATTGCAACAAAACAGGTTTTGTCATGTCCTTCTTTCTTCTTCTTCTTCTTCTTTTTTTTTTTTAGTGTTTATTTTTGAGAGGGGGGAGGAGCACAGAGAGAGGGAGACACAGAACCTGAAGCAGGCTCCAGGCTCTGAGCTGTCAGCACAGAGTCCAACACAGGACTCAGACTCACAAACTATGAGATAATGACCTGAGCTGAAGTCAGATGCTTAACCGACTGAGCCACCCACGCACCCCATGTCCTGTTGTGTCTTTCTACCCTTCTAAGAGGCCTGACCTGAATGTTTAGGGCAGTTGTTTGTTCAGACTTTTTTGATCAATCCTTTACCATTATATGTTTTCAAGATTAAAAAAAATTTTTTTATATTTATTTATCTTTGAGAGGGAGAGAAGGAGAAAGTGTGAGTAGGGGAGGAGCAGAGCAAGAGGGAGACACAGAATCTGAAGCAGGTTCCAGGCTCTGAGCTGTCAGCACAAAACCCAACATGGGGCTCGAACCCACAAGCAGTGAGAACATGACCTGAGCTGAAGTTGGGCACTCAACTGACTGAACCACCCAGTTGCCCCAGTTTTTAGGAGTTTTTATTCATCCCATTATATAAATAGCTACTTATATACTAACATTGTTTTATTTATATAATATACATGCCATAAAGCATATAGAAATAGGTATTAATAAGGGATTGGACGAATAAAGCATTAAGTATACTTAAATTTTTTATGATACAATTTTTTATCTCACTAAAATTTCATTCTATTCTAGTGAAAGCCATGTGATTACATATTTATCTTAAAACACCTGATTTAAATATGTGAGATACAGAAATTCTAAAATCTAGTTTGAAGTTCAGCTTATTTGATATATGATGCATAATGATGCAAAGATATGTCACGGTGACATGATATAAAACAGAAAATATATTCTTAGGACACATTTGCCATCGATAATAGTGAATACAAAATGTGGAGGAAATAACATTCCAAATATTTTGAATTTCACTAAGTGCAATTAGTTCACTATTATTTCTACCAGGTAATGTGGCCGATGAAGGCTTACACTAGAAGTAAAAATAAAATCTCTGAGGAATCACATCACTATGATTTTAAATCTTGATTTCTTTTCAAGAATTTATTGAAAGCCACTTCTTCATTTCCTGAGAATTGCTTTTAGTTAAAACTAGATAAAAATATAAACCATCAATCCACTAAACTGGCAACAAATACATTTTAATCCTTTGCAGTATATGGAAAACAGAGGAGGGCACTGTTGCTTGTGCCTCTGAGTTGGGGAACTCATGATTTTCCTTAAAGATAAGCTACATACTCCAGTTAATGTTGGAGGGCATGAAAATCAGGCTAGGGGCGTCTGAGTGGCTCAGTCGGTTAAGCCTCTGACTTCGACTCAGGTCAGAATCTCGCAGTTTGTGGGTCTGAGCCCTGTGTTGGGCTCTGTGCTGACAGCTCAGAGCCTGGAGCCTGCTTCAGGTTCTGTGTCTCCCTCTCTCTCTGCCCCTCCCCTGCTTGCACTCTCTCTCTCTCTCAAAAATAAATATTAAAAAAATTAGAAAATCAGTCTATACATTAAGGATTAGCAAAACCCAACTGTCACATGTTAGATTAAAATGCCTGGAAGTGGAAATGAGCTATTTCCTTCCTGCACAGCCGTGGACAGTTCTCCTGTTCCCTTAGAGCCCACGGATTTATGTGCCTCTTCCTAAGGATCCGTGTGTAACTTTACTCCTTTAATGAAATACAAACAGTTTCTGGGTTCTGTACGGAGCTAAATTATTCCTTGATTGTCATGCAGCAGGGTCTTCTGTGCCTTATCTTCCAAACAGAAAACACATGAAGGCGGAACAAGACCGCACAATGACTTAACATTTTAGCTGTTAATTGGACACTAGGAAGTCAAGGGTGGAAAAGGCTCTCTTGCTGTGAATGACTTCATCAGTTTGTTTGAGATTCTTAGGGTCTAGAATTATAAAATTATTTTATTGATAAACAATATAAGTATTTTAAAAGCGCAATTAACAACAATTACATACAAGAGCAATTCAGAAGAATGTGCTATAAATTATACTGTTTTATGCCCTGAAGAAAATGGCAAAATTTTTGTGTCCTGCTAAATCGTTCTTTCTGTTTTTCAACATCATAGTCAATGACATCAGGTCACATCAGTCTGAAGACAACTGATTTTACATTTACAAGTCCAAATATTGCCTGGGTATTTGAACTCTAGACCGAGTTACACATTACACTTAAACATCATATTTTTATATTTTTATACAGTTATCTTTGCTTAGAAGTCTTACTGACACATAGAACTTGTCTAATTTTTTTTCCTACTTAAATAATTTCTTTTGGAGACATCATATTAAAAATATGTTTTAAAAACTGCTGTGTTTTTACAGACATCTATGCTGAATGCTGTCTTACATCATAACACCTGCCCACTTCGTGTCTTTACCAAGCAAGCTCAGGCGTGTCATTAAGATGGCTGTCGTATATCTTTAGGAACGCGGTCATGGATCCTACCTTGCTCCCATTATTAGCAGTTTTAGGTGTTCCTTCTCCAGAACCCCTGGGACCCCGTACCCAGCATTGTGCTTCTGACCAGGGTCACACCGAGCAGTACTGAAGCTTAAGGCAAAAGGAAATATCAGTAATAGTGATCTTTCTTTGTTTAAAATTTTGATAGTTTCTTCATCAGTAAGTTTTTGCACCAATTTTGATTTTTTTAAAATATCACATCAAAACTTGATTTATTTGGATTACTAAGATATTTTTGGCACCCCCTTAAATCTGATGCCTGAGCTGAGTGCTTCACTAGCTCTTTCATCCCAGCCTTGCTTTTTACAATATATTGTTCTCTCTCTATATATATGCTTGTCTCCCTTGGATAGACTGTGGACTTCCTGAGAGCAACGGCCAAGTCTTTCCATTGTTGAATCACCAGCACTTGGCACAGAACTATTACTTTAGTAATAAAGATTACATATACTTGCAGGTCCTTAAGCCCTACGTGTGCTTTTTTAAAAAATTTGTTTTAATGTTTTATTTACTTTTGAGAAAGAGAGAGAGAGAGAAAGAGAGAGCGCGTGAGCAGGGGAGGGTCAGAGAGAGAGGGAGACACAGGATCCAAAGACAGGCTCCAGGCTCTGAGCTAGCTGTCAGCACAAAGCCCGATACGGGGTTCAAACCCATGAACGGTGAGATCATGACCTGAGCCGAAGTCTGAAGTCGGACGCTTAGCTGACTGAGCCACCCAGGTGCCCCTCCCATGTGTGTTTTCAAAAAACTATTCTTTCTGAGTCCACTTGATTTCAAACCTAATTTTTAAAACCTGGAAAGATAGTCATCATATATTTTTTGACTTTCAAGGGTAGCATAATTGCAATATTTCTTTTTAAATTTCCATTTGCTCTGACATCATACCCAGTGCACACTGGCTTCCCTTGTTAGAGAAAGTTGTCAACTTTTCCCTAATTGTCTTTCCATAGCATATTGTTCTGTTATTTTGCTCCTATAACCCATATTTTTTGTGATTTTTTATCCAGTTTAATTGAGTTTTATTTTAAATGAGCTGCTGCCAAGTGTCATTTAGAGCTTGATCTACATCTCAGTAAGTTGTGCACTAGAGCACAGAGATGAGCCACAGGCAGGAGGGGGAATGGTGGACCTACAAAGAGGCAGCGGAGGTAACAGTTAATGGCAGGGGTGTGTCTCTACACGGAAAAGAAAGATTAAATTGGCATCTGAAAACGAAGGGATTGGTAGAATAAATGGAGAGCATAAAACAGGTACACTTGGAATTGAAATTTTTAATTTTATTATCTTTATTATTATTCTATTAAGCCTAAGAAGGTTTAATATTTACTTTGCAATAATTCTATAAGTCCCATATTCATTAACAAAAGTGGTGACTATAATTTTGCAAATTAAATCATTTGGTAAAAAATTGGTTAGCTAGGTTTATATATAATATACTTATTTCCTGGGATAGTTTAATGGATAGTGAAATTCCCATCATCCTTCTTCTGAGTTTAACTCAGGAATAAACTAGTAGCATAATGCTACCTTACAGTCTGTGCACAGGAGATGAAACTAAGGAGTAGTGAATGCATTTGTAGACCAACTCTTATGTTTTTTTTAAGATAAATAAACACAATGGTTCTGAGTATCCTCCTACTTTTTGGTTTGTAATTTCTGTCATGTAATTTCTGCTTCAACACGGCAGTGAAAATATGGCATCACGATGGTCATGATCATTAATCTATGTTAATATATAAAGTATGTGCTCTAACATATAATGCCATCATCATCACCATCACTGCTATTATTGAATAAGTATTTCTCATGTGGTAGGTGCTGTTCTAACATATATTATACATCTATGGATACACAGTGAAGAGTGAAACTAGGATTAAGATCCAAGCCAGCACAGCAATTAAGAATGTGGGATATTCCCTTCAAATTGTCTTATTTCTCTGAGATTTTCTCTTTGCACCCTGATGATTGCAGCGAAACATGAACCCACCCTTACAACACTAATGGATGGCAGTCATCTGTCCCCTGGGGAATCCATTTATTGCCTGGAAATCAATTCTCTTCTATCAAAGACACTTGCATCTTTAACGTTTTTAATTGTATCAGAGTTCTTCCTTACAGAGACCTGTTTTCTTAGGGCCTATTCTTGTTCATCTAGAACTTTGTCTTCTCAGACCATAGGAAACACTCTAAAATCTAGTTTGAATGGTAGAGCTTCAAAGATTAGAAGACAGCTACTACTGACTGTTCCTTTCTTTTTTTTCTTTTTTTAAATAATTTTCTTTATAGTTTATTTATTTTTGAGACAGAGAGAGACAGAGCACAAGTAGGGGAGGGTGAGAGAGAGAGGGAGATACAGAATCTGAAACAGGCTCCAGGCTCTGAGCTGTCAGTACAGAACTCGACGCAGGGCTCAAACCCATGAACCATGAGATCGTGACCTGAGCCGAAGTGGGCCACTTAACCAACTGAGCCACCCAGGCGCCCCTTGACTGTTCCGTTCTAACTTCTATTCTTAATCAGAGGATGCGATGCCACATTCCTTATTCATTATTAGTCTTTTTTGGATGTCGTCTTATTTTTCAATATTCTTTTTTTTCCTTTTTAAAATTTGAGTATAGTTGACACACAATGTTCCGTTATTTTTAGGTGTGCAACAGTGGGTCAATGTGCTCACCACAAGTGTGTAGCTACATCTGTCACCATGCAACACTGTTACAGTATCATTGACTCTATTCCCTGTGCTGTGCCTTTTATTCCTGTGGTTTATTTATTCCACATCCGGAAGCCAGTATCTTCCATTCCCCTTTACCCAATTTGCCCTGCCCCACCCCCCTTCCCTCTGACAACCATCAGTTTGTTCTCTGTATTTGTAGGTCTGATTCTGCTTTTTGGCTTAGTCATTCGTTTTGTTTTTTAGAATTCCACACGAGTGAAGTCATATGGTATTTGTCTTTCTCGTCTGACTTATTTTCCTAAGCATAATACCCCTCGCTCAGAGATAAACACTACACTGTATTTGTACATTGGCTGCAGAGAGTCATACTTTTAGAAATGCAGTTCACCTATCTCTTACCACCCTTCAGAATTTCCTTTTAGTTGTCTCTTGCATTATTTACCAGAGTTTATAACCGAACTTAGGAAGGACACGAAGGAATAAGTCCATGCCATTTTGTCCATTCTGGGAGTCCCAATCAACGTTTAACTTTCTCTACTTTAAGCCTTCTCCCTTGTGACCCATTCTCTTCTACCATTATGAGCTTTGTCCAATTAAAATCCAGGCTGCGCCTCTCCTGATTTAAAATTCCTAATTAATCTTCATTGACCATAGGATAAGCTTCCAAGTCCTTAGAACGACCTACCAGATATTTTAGTTTTGCTTTGAGGTGACCTCTGCCTGCCTCAAAAACCTTGTCACTCCAGGATGCACCTTGAAAGTTAGCATGGTGGTGTATTTGCAATACCTTGAAACAACATAGTCATTGTTTACATGTGTACATCCTTACCTCTTCCCCTGGAATATTCTTTCTTTAACAAGCAGGCTCCATTACTAAAGTTGAAACCACACCTGTAATTTAAAGGAGAGAGATTTTAACAAAGTACTCGGGGGGTGGGGCTAAAAGAACAGAAATGAAAGGTGAGCTGATTAAGACATTAATAAGAGGAGGCAGCCCCTGGGAGACCGAATGAGGAATGTTCTGAGGAAAAGAGGGCCATTTCACTTAATGACCCATTCTCTAACATCATAAGTGGCTCATTTGCTGAATGAAAACCGCTTCAAATTTACTTGTTCCTTATAACTGTTTGGTCTAACTTAACCAGATTCACATTTCTTTCCAGTGAGATGGTCGATGGTCATGAGATCGAATTCCTCATTGGATTCCACACTGAACTTCAGTGAAGCCTGCTTGGGATTCTCCCTCTGCCCCTCACTGCTGCTCTCTCTGTTTCTCTGTCTCTTAATAAACATTCACAAAAAATATATATTCCTAGAATATAGGATCTCAAATATGTACTGTTTTACTAAAATCACCATGAATGTGTTATCATAAGATATATAATTTTACAATTTCATATTTATTTATATATTATAGATAATTATGTGATATAATTATTTTAATATATATTCAATAAGATGCTTCCACATTCTTCATGAATATACTTCTCAACTATATTCTACTCGAATATATTTAGCAAATATATTTTTCTTAGAAGTATATTCTTATAAACTTCCTCAAGAATAATATATTCATCAAAAATATATCAAAGAATTAGCTTCCTAAGAGTTAATTCTTGGCGATGTTCGATGAGGGATTACATTTAGCTATATAGAATGGTGACGATATTGGAACAGTATTCCAAGTAATTCATAATTTATGGAGATCACTGAGTCTCTGTGGGGTCAGATGGTGCTTTTTGAATGCTAGTATTAATATATTTTTGAAGAACTTTTGTTTGACTTGGAAAGATACTTCATTATTCCTTTTTTAAAATTTTAAAAAAATTAAATTTATTTTTGAGAGACAGAGAGAGACAGTGTGAGCAGAGGAGGGTCACAGAAAGAGGGAGACACAGAATCTGAAGCAGAATTCGAAGACAGACTCCAGGCTGTCAGCACGGAGCCCTACACGGGGCTCGAACCCACAAACTGTTAGATCATGATCTGAGCTGTAGTCGGATGCTTAACTGACTGAGCCACCCAGGCGCCCCAGACCCTTCATTATTCCTGATCCTGCCCACTTTGGTAGGACAGCTTTGAAGCGCATGTTGAGGATCATCTCCCCATAGGTGTTAGTCCGCCAGAACTCTGGCGCAAGGTTCCCAAGTAGGACGGAACTAGACACGACATGTCCCCAAGAGACACAGGCAGCTATGTTAGCAGAAACCTTTATGAATACACAGGGAGTCACAGAACAGTCATGATTGTTTAACGTCACTGAGTCGTTCCAAGGGTAAGGATGACAGATTATGCCTGTTCCATCCCGGAAACCCCAGAACTGTACTGCTTGTTAAGTCACAAACCCCAGCGTGTCCACTTATCCTGGCAATCATTTCATTTAGAAAGGACACTGAGTTTCAATATTGTCAAGGGATCTTCCAAGAGGTTTGGCCACGGCAGAGCTGGTACAAACAGATTTTTAAAAAACTGTAATCACAGTATCTTAAATTATGGCTGCGTCATTTTCCTCTAGAGGGCGTTTTCCCTATTGTCCGAGGGAGCAGAGAGGGAGGCGAGGCGCTGGGTCTCCTCAGTAACTGCTGCACTGACATCCCGTGGGCATTGAAGCACCGAGGAGGACAGAGTGCGGTATGAAACCTCAGGCACTTTCTTGTCTTCTGGATGATGGTTACTGTACTTTGATGACAGCATAAGCCACTTAATACTCTGCTGAGCAGGGGCGCCTGGGTGGCTCAGTCAGGTTAAGTGTCTGACTTCGGCTCAGGTCGTGATTTCATGGTTCATGGGTTCAAGCCCCGAGTGGGGCTCTGTGCTGACAGCTCAGAGCCTGGAGCCTGCTTCAGAGTCTGTGTCTCCCTGTCTCCCTCTCTCTTTCTACCCCTCCCCCACTTGTGCTCGCTCTCCCTCTCTCTCAAAAATAAATAAACATTAAACATTTTTAAAGATACTCTGCTGAGCAGGAACCTCCTCAAATATGAAGCCATTGAACATAACCTTCCAACTTCCTCCTTTAAACAAAAAGAAAGATCTGGTCCCTAATGTTAGGCTTTCAGAGAACGCTGAGGTTTAGAATAAAAAGATACTGAGTCCTGAATGGGAGTGGATTCTATCAGTAATTACAAATAGAGAATAAGCAAAGAAACCTGTAACATACACACACATATATATATACAGGATGCCATGGTCCAATCCCAAAGGATCAACATCAACTAATTCACTTTCCCTCTTCACCAGTAAGAAGTCTAATTTCTCTACTAAATATTATATTACTTATGTACTCCATTCTCCTAGATATTACATAGTGGTACCAGTGATGTTTTGGGCATAATAACTTGTGCATTGTGGTGTATCTTAAGATGTCCGATGAATGGATGGAGAGGTGGGCATCTCCCAAGTCACAGGCCACCGCCGAGGCTGGCAACTTTCTATTCTGTCTTGTACTGAACCACCAGAAAATACCGCAATGCTAAGGTCAGATGCCTTAAAACTGATCTTTGATAGATTCAGAAAATCCTAAAGAATCTCTCAGCACTTTAAGGCTCTATGAGAGTGTTACTTAATTAGAAGGAAATAAAATGCTAAATAATAGATATTTCTGGTTAACCAAATGACACATATAATAAATTTAGAACACATTGTTTATCCCACATTTTTTTCATATCCTCATTATTACTTAGGGAAGAAAAAAGAGAGCTAGAAAATAGATGAAATGCATCGAAGATTCCGTCTAAGCTCTATTCCTCAAAAGTTCTTTGACTATCATCTTAAAATAATGCAGGTCAGTACATTTCTGAAAGTTCAGAATCATTTTCCCAGTGCTGCTTTGGGCGTCTCTTACGGAGGCCACTAGTTTGGAATTACAAAGAAAATACAGCATGATTAGTTATCTAAACATAAGATACTTGTGGCTTAGAGGCTTAGAGCTAAATAACACTACTCTGCTAAATAACTCAGATGTTGAAAAAATAAAAAGCAAAAGGTCATTTACTTCCACTGCCACCACTAAGGTGTCATTAATATTGAAAGGCGCAATATTAATAACAGAAATATCTTCAGCACGGAGGTCTGGACTTCGTGGGTGGATTGCATTCCTGCAGTTAGAATCGCATGTGCAAGAAAAACCAAAGCAGGTCTCTCTGATGTCACTGAAAGAGTACACATGATAAATGTGAGGAAACAGAGATCATAAACCTAGGATTCTGTGATTTGCAGTACTGATGTGACAACAAGCTTACTTGTGACCTCAGTCTGTCACTATACGGTCTTCAATCTTGGCAAACCCATTTGTTTTACTGTTGAGTGAGTGCAAAAAGAAACGTATTCCTTCTTATCTTTCAGGTGCAGTCTACGTGGAAGGCAATTTTACTGAGCACCCAGGGTGCCTAGAAGCAGAGATTTACATGGACCAGGTTTAATGGACTCTCAAGTCACGCTAATAATGGTGGCCATTATCATGTGGCTGTTAAATCATGTTGCCCAGGGACAGTGCTGATTTACTGACCGGCCTGCTGGCTGTGAGACCGAAGGAACAGTGATGTGCTCCGTAAAATTAACACTCGCCATTTTAGGGCTAATTCGAGTTTGCTCCACATTTCTATGCTCAGCAAATTTGGATCTCTCTAAAGACTTCTTAGATAAACTTCCTCATATTTTAAATAAATAAGGCAAAAACATCCTTTGTAACAGTTGAACAGCTGACAACAGTTGTTTTGTTTTCTAAAATGTATGAAAGATTTGAGGAACGTCTAATCTATACTTTTCTATTTATGTGGAAAAGAAACCAGTGAATGTATAGTCAAAGAAATAAAGGTGAGAGAAAAACTTTGGAAAAGCTCATTCTATTTTAATTCTTACTTTTTATTAATCATGATTTTTTAAATATTAGTTTCTACATTCTATTATGGTTTTTTAAACTTAGCTATGGACTGTAATGGCTCTCATAAACCTGTGGCCATAGGGTCAAACCACAACTTAAGTCTTAGTCACATGGTACCTCAGTGTATAGCTAAATATATAATTAAGATCTCCTTGTCAAAATGGGCATATATTACATCCTGCTGTTGATTGTGTGAAGATTATGTATCAAATTCAGATGTACAGGCGCCAAATTGAGGAATATACACAGAACTCAAACACAGCTCCTTTACCTCGGCCATATATGATTCATCTAGTTACATATTGTGTAATAAATCCCTCTCAAATCTAGTGGTTACATTTAAAAAAAAATAATTTCCACAAATCTGCACGCTGGGCTATCTCTACTTAATTTTGCATTAGTTAAGGCGACTCAAAGCCTGGAGTCTAGCATCTTGTAAGCTTGCTTCCTCACATCTAAAGCATGGGTTAAAAAGATTCAAACAGCTGGGTGACAGAGCATCACAGCCTGTAACATTTTAGAAGTTTTATTGTGAATGATGTCAACCACTTGTTTTGTCAAATAAAGAGAATGCATAAAACCCAGAGTAGACATGCTCGCAGGCAGAGTACTTGTGGTCTGAGGAATAAAACGCTAATTTAAAGTACTCACTACTTAGCGTTCTCTCCCTCCTCTGCTTTTCTAACATATGTTTAGTAAAATATATTTCAAATAGAAAGGCCCCAAGAAAGAAATCAGTTATAATTAGAAAGGAAATAATAGGATTTAAAACTAAATGTAATTCAAAAAGTAAGAGACATAAAAACAGAATGAAGATAAACATGTATCAGAAAAATTGTCACAGGGTTTAGAAGAAAATATTAGGATATTTCCATACTCATAGACTTCTTAGAGAATAGAAAACTGAAATAGCTCAAAAGGCATATACAGAAAACAGGATAAAGATAGAATGTGTGGGGCTGAATTAGAAAATAAATGGAAAAATGTTACATTGTTACTAAATTAATGCTACTTTAGAAGCAACAGAAAGTAAAATAGATAATGGTAAAAGTATAGACAAGGCAAGGCTAAGCTTGAAGAAAATCACACAAAATTAAGTGAAAAAAGTTAGCAGTAAAATAATGAACTGGAAAAATAAAATATACGAAAGACAGATGAAGAAATAGGATATATGGATATTTATATTATTAAAGAAGAATATAAAAATAAGCACTTGAAATTTTTTTCTTTGAAGCTGGGAAGGTTTGCTTATTTTTTATTTATTTTTAATTAATGTTTTAAATTAAAGTTAGTTAACATACAGTGTAGTATTGACTTCGGAAGTAGAACCCAGTGATTCATCACTTACCATATAACACCCAGTGCTCATCCCAACCAGGGCCTTCCTTAATGCCCAGGACCCATTTAGCCCATTCCACCACTCTCCTCCCCTCCAGCAACCCTCAGTTTGTTCTCTGGATTTAAGAGTCTCGTAGGTTCCCCCTCTCTGTTTTTATCTTGTTTTCCTTCCCCTCCCTTATGTTCACCTGTTTTGTTTCTTAAATCCCACATATGAGTGAAATCAAAGGATATTTGTCTTTTACTGACTTATTTCACTCAGCATAATACATGCATTCTAGTTCCATCCACATTGTTGCAAATGGTAAATGGCAAGATTTCATATATATATACATATATATATCTGCCACTCCACAGATCAATTTCCTGGGTGTTCCAAGTGATCTTACCTCAGTACAGCTGTGTTTGGGGGACAATCAAAGCCCAGGGTACCCCTGCTTCTCTGCCACCTAGCACATGAATTTTTTTAAAATAGATATTTCCTGAAGTATAGAAAAAAACTAGAATTTTCAGGAAAAAGCACAGTGTAAGGGAGAAAATGACATGGGATAATTACTAACAATATATATTATAGTGATATTAGAAAAATAAAAGACCTCTGAGGATAAAGAAGGAATCCAAGGGGCATCCAAAAAAGAAACCATGTCACTTATCAAAGGGGAAATATCAGAGTGATATCAACATTCCAGGCAGCACATTTTAATACTGAATCCCATTTCCAAAGAAACAAAAGTTTAATTTAGTAAAGTTTCATACTTAGCCATATGTCATTCAAATATTCTGACATATAGAAGAATTTGAAGAATAAAACAACCATCAAATTTAAAAGAAACAAGAAACAACTTGCCTAAATACAAGTGACAAACAATAAATGCAGTCAATCAAAATAAATAAAAATTAAAAGGACCAGAGTAATAGAAGCATCAACTTAAGATATTTAACTGTGAAATGATAATTTCTATCTTAATAACAAGCTAAAGCCAGACTATCCTTAGAGCCATAACTTCTCTTGAAATCCTTGAAAGGCAGAGGTCTCAGAGTAACTAACTAGCTTTAAATCTAAAGGAAAACAAGGACCTCCAAGAGACAGTGAAGTGAGCACTGGATTACCTAGGGCAGAGCATGAGAAAAGAATGGGAATGTCATTCAAATTGATAAGAAGAAATCGGCTAAAAATTTTAATAGATTGCTAGAAGCCAAGTATGGGCTGGTATGAGAGAATAGAAGCTCTAGAAGCCACAGACATAGGGTTATTTGCATCTACTAGCAAATCCTTTTCTGTGCACTTCTGCAGATGCTCAAGAAAGGGGCAATAAGGAAACTGGAGAATGCTTCTCATAGGTCCAGCCTTTGGGGAGGAAGACTGAAACTACTACTGGAAGACCCATATTCTTCTCCCCAGTGGAACAAAAAACTTAAGGCCTGGTGAAGGAAAGCAAACTCTGTGGTCCCCAAGACACATGTGAAGACCCATTGTAGCTATGGGAATGAAAGAGAGAGGAAAAAAACCCCTCTATCTTAGGGGAAGGGCAGAAAAAAATCCTGGACTTAAAACTTAAGAGAATTCTTTCCACTAGGAGAGAGGTGAAATTACTGAGAAAGCCCTACCCCAAGGACCAGGGTGCCAGTGGAGAAGGAGGATCAAGAAAACAACCTTCCCTTATGTTTTCCACACTGTTGTGGAAACTCTGTTAATTCTTCAATACCCAGCCCAAATACCCCATGTTTTGTTCAGCTCATTTCCTCCTATCATAATCATTCACTCATTTATTCAACAAATATTTGGGAATCTGCTATGTCTTTAGACATGAGGTTGCAGCAGTGAACAAAACAGAGAAACCCTTTGCCTTCAAAGTGCTTCCATAGGAGACACAGAAATAATCAATTAAGTTTATAATGCCCAGCAATAAAGAAGGGTAAAGCACTCTAAGTGGTTAAAGTGATAGGGTGAGTGAATTTAGCCAGGATAGTCAGTAAGGCCTCACTGAGGGATGACTTTGAAGTTACCATCTAGAACAAGTCAGACATCAAGGGAGGGCATTATCCAGGGAAAGCTCATTCCTGATAGAGAAAAACGGAAAAGGTTCTGATGCTGAGATACACTGAAGACACAAAAAAGGAGGCCAATGTGGTGAAGTCAGGTAAGCAAGGGGAAGCATAACTGATTCCTTCATATCCTTTTATATAACCCTTTCCCTTGCACGTTGTAGCTTCTAAGTAAAAGCATGTGGGTGTGTTTTGAGTAATGTGGGCGCAGCCTGGCTGGTATTACGGTCCTTTCCTAACCTATAAACTGGGAAGGAACCTTGTTTTATTCATTTTGAGCCTTCAATTCCCGACACTAAATGTTAGTTTAATTAAAGTCCAACTAACAGCAGCATTGGTATATTAAAACATTGATACATTTTCTTAAAGCAGAAAGAAAAACAATTTCAGCCTTAATATTGGAAAAAGGTCTTTCTTCAATCCCCGAGTAAACCAATGACTTGCTTCTCCTGGAAGCGCCGCTCATTTCCCTGTCCAGCCCACTTATTAACCAGTTCTGGGTCATTGAGAACTTCTGCTTTTATGGCAAAAATATATCTTAGCTGACCCAGATGGCCCGCTATATCCATGTAACAATTGTAATCTTTGTATAATTACCAAAAGCGAAAACTGAAGGATAGATTGAGACTAAAACTGATTCTGTTCTTGAAGAACTTTCGAATTTTTGGTTTAGATTCCATGATTCTCTGGAATGGGTCTACATCTCAGGAAACTTCAATAAGTAGAGTCTCACAGTTGGATTTACGCTCAATCCATAACAATCTCTCCTTAACTCCGGCTACTCAGAGGTGAACTGTTGGTCAAATATTCTAGTGTCTTTGGCAACCAGCATAGGTGAAGGAATACCCAGTGTGCTGTCTATCATTAATCAGTTTCCTTCTCTTCTAGTGGAGGGACTTCTACCAGATGAAACCTCATCTTTTATCACTGCAGCCTTCCCCCACTCATAGGATTCTCATAATCATACACTGTCAAAGATATCCTTAATTCAAAATACAGTAGATTCTGTGAATTTGGCTCTTTGCTCTTTTCCCCTCCCTCTCTCCAAACAGGTTTTCACATTTCTTACTAGAAAGAGAAAAGAAGGTACCAGAAAGCAAAAGAACAGTGGTACATTTTCCTATATTCATGTGTGATACTTTACACTATCGGAATTCTCAATGAATGTTATAAAGCGAGGTCAGATAGTTTAGCTTTGATACAAGAAACCATTTTAAAATTCTAATTAGACGGAAAAGGAATATGGTTTTTAAATTAAATTCTGCAATCACTTCAGTTTAAAATTCCCTTTTTGTTAAATAATAGTAATAAAAAAAACCCTAATGCAGTGGGCTAATACTGATACTTTTTTATCTACTAGGTTCCAAACAACTGCTGATTAAGAGAATGAAATTTCATCATAAGAGGGAAATTTAATGAGTTCTCATGAACAATTAAAAAGATTATTTGCATATTTTTAGCCTATTGGAGGAAAAAGCACCAAGCAGGAAAGGCTGAGCGATAATCACATGCGGAGAAGGACTGGAAAGGGAAACATTAAATGCTTTTCTTCCCTCCTGAAGCCGTGGATAGCATTTCAGGAGGCTTATTAGCACGCACACTGGAGTGACCTGATTTGCCAGTTCTCTGCACTCAGGCAGGTGTTTTTACAGGCGCTCCATCATCGGTATTTTTATCTCTCTAAGAAAAATGTGGAATACAGAGAAGACCCACGCCCAATTGTGTTCATGATAATGTAGAACAGCAACAGGAAGAAGGAAATTACCCCCAAAGCAAAGCTTGAGAAGCACTGACAAGCTCTCTTTGGAAAGTCTATCTCATGACATTTTCTCTTCGTCACCCAGTTATGTGGTCGGCAGAACCATCAAAAACATCTGTACCTGAAGTCAAGGCAGGCAAGGTATGGAGCTGAAAAGAATAGGAGCTTTACATTCAGAAATGACCAGCCACTTACTACCAACTGACTCCAAACAAGACATTGTTTTATATTGCCAATAGATTGCACATGTGTAGGGTTGCAATAACATCTACCTTTTAGGGTTGTGATGATCAGAAAAACAAATTTTTTTCCTAGTACAGTTTCCTATATATAGAAGGCACTCATTGCTTGGCAGCTAGGGCAGGAAACATTTAAATTATAATATGCATCCATTAGCAGACAAGCAACACATTTTTAATGAGAGAATACTCAAGTTAGTATCTAAAATGTGGGAAACAATATAGTCAATACAGTCGACTTTGATTCTGAGGACAACAATGATTTCTGTTGCCGTGTACCTTCTACCTGCACTTCCAATTAACCCTGACATTGGAATGGATATGCTTCTTTCCATATGAAACAAACGGAGAACGCTGGCACATTCCCGGTGGCATTTGTTTTCACTGTCCCGCATCTCCATCCATCAGCTCATTTTTATTTCCGCCACCGCTCTGGTGGGCTGTGCTGCCCGGCTGACACTGTCCCACCCAGAGGTGAACTGCACAGCTCTGCTGTTTGCTGCAGAGCTTTCTCGGGGGCCGGCAGCCCTGTCGGACTCCACAAGCATCGCCTGTAACTGCAAGCTGAGAGGCAAGGGAGAGTACAGTCAGTGTCTCAGGCAACTTTCAACTGGTGGGAATAAGAGCCGGTAGAAAAATCCCCCCAGCCTCCTGTCAGCTGGAAGGAACATTCTGGAAAGCATTCTTCATGCTCTGCAGAAGCCCCATCTGAACTGAGTTCCTGATGCCTGCAGTAGGGATCTTAACGATGCACAAGTGGCTTTGCATCCATTTCCTTTTTCTTCCTCCCAGGCCCTTTTCAGTTCTCTGGCATCATCTGTCTAGAAACTTCCTGTTGAAAGCTCCGTTTTCAAGGGTGCCCAAATTAAGACACTTCAAAGATGGGATGGATATCAGGTGTAATTTAGCTTTGGACACACTCAAAAGGCACACATAGCTTGGATATATCATAAGAAAGTAGGTATCACTTTTCACAAAATTTTTTATACAGATGGAAAATAGATATGTGGTAAAAGAGGTAACAGATTGTGAGGAGAAAAATATTTGGGAAGCAATAACATATGTCAACTGTATAGTACCTCTCACTCATTTAACGTGGTCTTGTGTATATAGAAATAATGAACTCTTAAGAGATACAAGAGATTAAAATGCAGAAGAGAATCTTGGTCGATAATACTTTTTACAGTTTTCTTTTCTCAGATAATGCACTCCAGGATGAATTTTATATTTCTAGATGGAAAAAAAAGTTATTTGCTAACACCTACACCATTAGTACCAGAATTTTTAACTTTTCATTATGGATGATTTCCCAGATACATGAAATATACATAATAATATAAGGAAATCCATGTAACAATAACCCAGTTTTAACAATTGCCAACAATTTATTACTTTTAATTTTATCTATTCTCTCATTTTCCCTTGAGTATTTTAAAGCATCTCTAAGACATCATATCATTTTATCCATAAATAGTTAAGTATTTATCTCTGCCAAATAAGGGCATTATTTTACATAACCACATGGCATCAACATGCGTAACAAAATTAATATTAGTATCTTAATAAAATCTTATATTGACACCTTATTAAATTCTCCACTGTCTCAAAAATGTCTTTATAGTTAACTTATTTGAATCAAGATTCAGAAAAGCTCTCCATTATACTAGATTTTTAAATATCTCATTTCAAATATCTTATGATTGATTACAGTTCCTCTTTTACATAAAAAATAACTTTATTGAGCTATAATTAAGGCATAATAAAAGGTACAGATTTTAAATGTACATTTTAAGAGTTCTGATAAATAAAAACATTAGTATAACCCCTCCAATCAATATGTGGAATATTTTCATCATGCCAGAATGTTCTCTCATGTTCCTTTGCAATTACCACCCTACCTCACAACAACTGACACAACCATTAGTAAGATATCTAACATTATGGCTTTGTTTGACTATTCCAGAACTACATATAAATAAAATGGTGGGCTGTATACTCTTTGTGACTGGTTTCTTCTCTTAACATGTTACTGAGATTTATTTGTGCAGTTGCTTCTATCAGTATTACTACTGGAGACCACCATTTTAACTTTATAGAAAAAAAATCCCAAAAATGTTTAATAAAGTGCAAGTAGTCTTTTAAATTTTCACAGGTAATGTATGAGGGTTCTCAATGCTCCATACCTTTATCAAATTTGATGTCTTAATCTTTTAAAAATTTGGCCATTCTAATGAGGGTCTAATGGTATCATATTCTGTTTTAAATTTTTATTAAATGTTTTTAATGTTCATTTACTTTTGAGAGAGAGAGAGAGGGAGATAAAGGGAGAAACAGAATCTGAAGTAGGCTCCAGGCTCTGAGCTGTCAGCCTAGAGCCTGATGTGGGGCTTGAACCCATGAGCAGCAAGATCATGACCTGAGCTGAAGTCAGACACTCAATTGACTGAGCCACCCAGGTGCCCCTAAATGGTTATGTTTATGATGGCTAATGATGTTAAGGTCTTGCTATGTATTTATTGGTCATTCTTGTTTTCTAAATTGTCTGAATTCTTTTGTCTCTTTTTATTTTGTCTTCTGCTTCCTATGTTCTATAAGTTGTTTATATATACTGGATTCAAGTCATTTGTAAGATATTTGTACTGCAAAAACTGTCACCCAGTCTGTGGCTTGCCTATTCATTTTCTTATTTTTTTTTCTTGAAGAGTGAATGTGTTAAGTGTGTTACTGAAGCCCAATTTATCATTTTTCTTCTTTAATTATAGTGCCTTTGTGTCCTTTTTAAAAAGAGTATTGCCTACTCTCTGTTACAAAAATATTCTCTTCTTTTTTCTTATAGTTTTATAATTTTAGCTTTTACATTTAGATCTGTGATTTATCTCAAATTATCTTTTTTGCATGTATGATTCAAGAATTGAATTAAATTTATTTCTCTTCTTTAAAAAAAGTTTTTTTCTTTTTAAAATAGATATCCAGTTTCTCCAGAATCAGTGGCTGAATTAACTTGTTGCTACATGAAAATCAGTATATGTGTGAATCTGTTTCGGAACTCCCAGTTCTGTTGCATTGATCTATCTGTCTCCATGTACATCAGTATTTAAACTGTCTTGTTTCCTGTTACTGTATATTGAGTCTTGAAATCAGGTTTATGAACTTCTCAAACTTTTACCTCCTTTATCAATATTGTTTTTGGCTGCTTTATGTCCTTTGCATATCCATATAAATTACAGAGTTAACTTGTTAGTTTCTATAAAGTAGTCCAAGATAATTTGCACTGGGGTCATAGTGAATAAATACAGATGAGTTTATGTAGAATTGATGTCTGAGTATCACTACTGAATCGTTAATCCATGAACATAGTATATCAGTTTAGTTAGGCCTTCCTTACTTTATTTCAGCAATGTTTTGTATCTTTCATTGTATGGGTCTTACACATATTTTATTAACTTTACTTTTTAAATAGTTAGTTGGTTTTGCTAGGGTTTATAAATAACAGCTTTATTGTATTTTCCAATTAACTGTTGCTTGTGTATAGAGCTACAATTGATTTTTGTATATTGGCTAGTGTACTGCAATCTTGGCGTATTAAACTATTAGTTCCAGTGGAGTTTTGTTTTTGTGTATTCCTTATGATTTTCCAACACAAACAAACATGCCATATGCATTTTTCATTGTTCTCAGATGTTAATATCAATGAGCAGAGGACAGAAGAATCACATTATTTAGTCACTGCGAAGTAACTAAAGAATGTGAAGCATACACTTTCTCAAAGGTGTTTCTTATTCACAGCGCTATACAAATATTGTCAGATTTTATTTATTTATTATTACGTTTATTTATTTTTGAGGTAGAGAGAGACACAGCACGAGTGGGGGAGGGGCAGAGAGTGAGGAAGACACAGAATCTGAAACAGGCTCCAGGCTCTGAGCTGTCAGCACAGAGCCTGACGCGGGGCTCGAACCCATGAACAGTGAAATCATGACCTGAGCTGAAGCCGGACGCTTAACCGACTGAGCCATCCAGGTGCCCCTGTCAGATTTTAAATACAGGATAAAATGAGATTTCATTTGGCTTAGTGTTATTTGGCAGTAGGTGAATGCTCACCCCAACTTTAATTATTTTGGATGGTATTTTAATTTTCTATATTTTCTATTTTATGCACAAATGCATAAAAATATTATTGCATTACCAGCCAAGAAAAAATGTGATATGGATTTAATCAAACACTTGTGTAACAAGCAAAGGAACTTCTCACAAGGCCATACCTGACCATGCTGACAGAACATTGTAGCATATGCATGATTTCAGTTGTCAGTAATTTCAAGGGAGCTTTTTGCAGTGACAGAAACAGAGTATCTGATTTGAAATTGTCAACAGCTACCAGAGGAAGTTTCTTAGTTGCCAATTCAGATAAATATTGGGAAATTGAAAATTGATCCTGTACACTACAAAATTTCCTCCGTGTGTGCCAATGGATGATGTTGATGAGAACTGCTTTGAGCTTGTCATAAATCCCAACTATCAAACTTTTAAGTCAAAGCAACGCACACTCCCTGTGATTACTCAGGTCAAACTGTTCTTCTTATAAAGCTCATCTCCAGAAAAATCTTGCTGGTGTCAAGTTCTGTCTTGATTACCAAATAAGCCTGGTCACAATGTGTCCTCTACAACCTATGGCCTAGCAAAACTGTATATGCGATGTTCACTATTAATCTTCCTGTCATTATAAAAGATGACACAGATGTAGCATTGGGGAATTAGGCTCCAGGAAGGAAAACAAAGACCACTTTTCAAACACTTCAGAATGCACTGAATTTTGTTTGTTTCATGGTGCTATTATTTCCAACTATTCCCAATTTGCAGATATTCACAAGGGAGTGATACATTCAAAGATGCAAATTTTCCTCTGTTAAGTTATGAATGACATGCAAAATATCTGCTGTCTGCCTGATGTAGGAGAAATGTAAGCAATTAATTCCTATAAATGAGAAAAAATATCCTTCCTATAGTTCCAGAGGAAGTAAAATAAGACAGGGATTTTGCACATTATTTTTAAAAACAATATTACAATTAGCATCATCAATAATGGTAAAGCAAACAAAGAGACACTGAATTGTTTTCTTCCTCTCAGGAGAAACACTTTTCTTAGTCTTTGCTACATGAAATAAGCAGCAGATGTATGACGAATGCAAAAATGATTAGTAGCTGGGTACTACCCGAGAGACAGGGAGTCTGCCCTGAGTAATTTTTTTCTTGTATTCGAGACACGAGGTTTATCTAAGTTATAAAGACTAAGAAACAGAACGAACACTCATCTACACATGGCCCATCTTAAGAAAAAGAACCCTGCCAGTAATTTATGAACTTCCTGTGAACTCTCCGATTCCATTACCTTGCCTCTCTTCCTGAACCGTTTTATCCTTTTCTTGCTATAGACTTATTTATCTATTCCTTAAAAATGAATCATTCAATTATAAAGTGCTCTTAACTTTATGTAATTATTATTCTTGTAGGGAATAGTTCTTTTGCACAATTCTCTAAAATGTTTTGGGAGATTTATTTTTGTTCATGCGGCCATATTTGATTTGTTTCTACGGTCACATAATATTCCATATTATGAATATTCTCTCTCTTCAGTGGACATTTGAGTTGTTTCCAGTTGTTTTTTACTACTACAAAAGATGCTATATATATTCTGATACATTTCTCCTGTCGATGTGTGCCACAGTTTCACTAGGGTCTGCACTCAAAAGTAGAATTGTTTGCTTGTGTTACACTTCGCTGGAATGGACCAAACGTGTCTAAAATGGCTGTTCCGGTTTCCATTCTCACTAGAAATGTACAATGATTTCTTGGTACCACAGATTTTTGTATTGTTTCTCTTTTAACATTTTGCCTATCCTAAAAATAAGAAATGGTCCATTGTTTTTCAGTCTGCATTTTGCTGATTGACTTCTGACTTTCACAAATACTGCTGCTATGAACACTGGTGTACCTTTGATTGACTTTTGAATGCAAACTATCTGAAATAAATTCTATCTGGTTAAAATGTAATATACTTTAAGATATATTTTATTTATTCTTTTAAGTTTATTTATTTTGAAAGAGAGAGAGAGCAAGCAAGGGAGGGGCAGAGAGAGAGGGAGAGAGAGAATCCCAAGCAGGCTTTGCTTAGTGTTGAACCTGATGTGGGGTCTGATCTCATTTCCGAGAGATCACAACTTGAGCTTACATCAAGAGTTAGATGCTTAACCGACTGGGCCACTCAGGTGCTCCTAAAATATATTTTTAAAATATTTTAGTTATGGTTTATTAGTGTTGTGTCAAGGAACTTTGGATCTGTATTTGTGAAGACACTAGTTGATAATTTTCTCTTTTGTCATATAGTTTTTTTTTCTTAATCAGCTTTTGATATTAGAGATTTTCTGGCCTCAAAACACAAGTTAGTCTTAGCCAGTGATTCTTATTCTTCTATTTTCTGAAAGAGTTTATGTTATCTCTTCCTTGTATGTTTGACAGATCTTACCATATGATTCTTGAGTTCTACTGGAATGACTTTTATAAGCAATTCAGTTTATTGTATACATAGTGGGCTTGCAGATTCTTTGTTTCTTTTTGTATCAATTTTAAAAGGTTACATTTTTCGGAGCGCCTGGGTGGCTTTTAGTCGGTTAAGCGTCTGACTTTTGCTCAGGTCATGATCTCACAGTTTGTGGGTTCGAGCCCTGCGTCAGGCTCTGTGCTGACAGCTCACAGCCTGGAGCCTGCTTCTGATTCCGTGTCTCCCTCTCTGTCTGCCCCTTTCCTGCTCACTCTCTGTCTCTGTCTCTCAAAATAAAATAAAGGTATTAAATAAGTAAAAAATTACATTTTTCAAGAAAATGTGTTCATTTCATGTAAATTTTAAAATTTGTTGTCATGAGGTTTTTCATGCTGTTCTCTCATTATCTGTTTAATGTCTGTATGATCCGTGGTGATAATTCCTTTTTCACTGCTGATTTGGTGATTTATATTCTCTCTTTTTTCTTCATCAGTAAGTGAAAAGATTTTGTTAATCATGTTTGTGTTTTCAAGGGCTAGCTTTGGTTTGATTGATACTCTCTATTATCTATCCCTTTTCTATTTACTTCATATCCTCTCTATTATTTACTTATTTCTACATACTTTCAGTTTACTTTGCTTGTCTTAAATTTGTCTAATGTGGAACCTGAAAGCATTGGCATTAAGTATTTTTTATTTTCTGATATAAGAAATTTCTAAAATAAGTTTCCCTTTAAGTAGTACTTTATCTCACCAATTTTGTGATTTTTTATTGTTTACCTCAAAATATATCTTAATGTCCCTAACATTTTGTCTTTTTCTCTTGAATAATGTTCTCTTGAATTAAGTTTATGCTGTTTAATTTCTCACTACAGTAGCTTTTCCTAGATACCTATTATTAAAAATATAATTTGCATGATTTTGACAAATTTGAATTTATTGAGGCTTATTTTATTACCCGACTATATTTTTCTTTAATGCATGTTTTATATGCACTGAAAAATACTTATTCTGAAGTTTTTAAATGTAATATTCTACTTCAGAATATGCTTTTCTGTTAGTAATATGCTGGGAGTTTTTTACCCCAAATGTATGCTGAGTTTTGTCAAATGCATTTTATATTTATATACAGTTTAAAATGATCCCATGGTTTTCATTTTTAAATTTGTTTTATATGGTAAATTATATTTATTGATTTTCAAATGTTAAACTAAGTGATTTTCTGGGATAAAGTCTATGGAATTTATTTTACATATTGATTGAGTTGCTTTGCTAATATTTTGTTATTTTTGCATCTATGTTTGTGAGGGGTATTTGTAATTTTTTCTCTCTCTCTTTCATCATCCATGATAGATTTGTATGTTGTCTACCTGATTTCAGGTAACTTACTGTTAAGTTACATAATCAAGACATATGGAACTAGCAAAAAACGTAAGTAAATAGATTAATGGAGCACAGTAGAAAGCCCAGAAGTAGGACAACAAATTTATGGACAATGGAGTTTTTACAAAGTTCTTAAGGCACTTATATAGAAAAAAAACTTTGCCCCACTAATTTTAGTGGGAAAAACTACCTATATGCAAAAATGAGAATCATGTTTTGCCTTGAATTATATGCAAAAATGAGAATCATGTTTTGCCATGAATTATATGCAAAAATGAGAATCATGTTTTGCCAAGAATTAACTTGAGTGATAAATCTAGATGTGAAAGCTAATCTTATATCTGAAAGATGTTAACATAGGAGAAGATATTTTTGCAGTACTGGATTAAACAATGTTTCCTTAAATAGGACATAAATCATTAAATAAGAATAGGAGTGCCTGAGTCGCTCACTCGGTTGGGCATCCAACTTCCGCTCAGGTCATAATCTCGCAGTTCATGAGTTTGAGCCCCATGTCAAGGTCTGTGCTGATGGCTCAGAGCCTGGAGCATACTTAGGATTCTGTGTCTCCCTCTCTCTCTCTGCCTTTCCCTCATTCATGCTCTCTCTCTCTGTCTCTCAAAGGTAAACATTAAAAAAATTAAATAAGAATAAATCATTGTGATTATACTTTATTAAAATTATAGTATTTGATTCTTTAAAAGATAACATTAGCAAAACCAAAATGGCCAACTTAAAGGAAAAAAATATTCAAAACAGATGTTTCTTACAAAGAACTTCTAACCAAAATACCCAAATAACTCTAACTACTCTATATTAAGAGACAAACCACTTCATAGAGAAAAGATTCAAACAGATATTTTACAAGGTATAAAAATAGTCAATAAGGACATGAAAAGATGCTAAAAATTATTAGCTAACAGGGCATATCAAGTAAAGTACCATACTGAAATATCACACCTACTCTCAAGAATTGCCTTTTTTCTTCTAAAGACTGAAATATTAATTGTGGGCAAGCAATTAGAGGTTCTGACCTCTTCTACACGCAGGTGGAAATGTAAAACCACCTGTTAAATCATTGGTCAGGTTCTCAAATAGTTAAGTTTACACGTACCGGATGCCATTCCCCAATTCATTATCTAGAGTGAAGGGAGACACACAAAGTGTCCATAGTTTACAATTGCATTTATACAAAATACTCGAAAACAACAACAAAAAATAATCTATAATGACAGAATCTGGATCAATTTGTGACTAAGAGCAAAGGGCGGCTGCCCTTCTGAGAATGCAGGGTACATTCGTTATGTTGTTTGGAGAAGCGGCTTCACGGATGTGTCCATCTGTCAGAGTGCACGATTGCACATCTTAAGTGGCTGTGGCTTCTTTTATATACATTTCCCCTGAGTAAAGTTAAGAAAAATAAAGTGTGTATGCAAACCCAAAACAACTTTGTAAATTAATTATTAAAAGAGTGAACCTCACAGGTCAGTGACTTTTGGTAGAGTTAATTCTTAGAAAGTGGAGTAATTATGCAGGTTTCGCCCATTATCTACTTTGCCAAACTCTAATGTGTTTACAGCTCCATGGAATGCAGCAAAAGCCAGCAGGCCTCTTTAACCTTTTATCAAGCTATTGCCTTTGCCTGGAATCTTCTTCCTTTCTCTGGGTTCCTTTAGAATTTCCACTCATCTTTTTTTTTTTTTTTAACGTTTGTTTACTTATTTTGAGAGAGAGTGTGCAAGCAAGTAGAGGAGGGAGGAGAGAGAAAGGAAGGGAAAGAGAATCCCAAGCAGTCTCCCCACTGTCAGTGCAGAGCCTGACGCAGGGCTTGAACTCAACCAACAGTGAGATCATGACCTGAGCTGAAATCAAGAGTTGGACACTCAATCGACTGAGCCACCCAGGCACCCAGGCATCATGTTTTTTTAAGTTTATTTATTTATTTTGAGAGACAGAGAGTGAGAGAGAGTGAGAATGAGTGGGAGAGGGGCAGAGAGAGACAGAGAGAATCCCAAGCAGGCTCTGAGCTGTCAGTGCAATGGGGCTCAATCTCACAAACTATGAATCATGACCTGAGCCAAAATCAACACTTGGTCATTTAACCGACTGAACCACCCAAGCGCCCCCCACTCATCTTTTAAGACCTGACCATCAAGGATCCTCTCCTCCATCACCCTTTTACTTCCGGTGGATGTTAACAGCTCCTGCCTATAAACCTTTTTAATTTTTGTGTGTCCCTGTGTCATAGAATTGCACTTACTTTTTGCATTATTCTAGAGGCAGTTATGTGAACGTCACACTCTTCACTAGACTTGAAGCTCATCATCATCTGATTGGGTGCTCTGGGCTCTGAAACAGGCCTAGGACCTAAGCGACAGACATTAAATGCACAGTTAGTTGAAGTTAAACTTAATCATTTTCCAACTGAGTTAATTTAGAAATAGGTCACATTTCCCCATTATAAGCCTCTTAGGGGAGACATGGGCAGCCGAGTATGCTGTTAAGGTTAAAGAAAAACACTCATAAAGAGGGGATCTTCGGAGAGAGACTTCAAGTTACCTGTGAAAAACATATGGCATTTCTTCCTCCCTCCACTACGGGAAAATTTCTTAGCTTTGTTCTAAAACTTAAATCACTTCTGAATCAATGGGCCTTTCCAAAAGATGAAGTATTTGCTTTTTAAATACTGCACAGAGGCTTTCAGGCTCCTTAGAATTTCTGTGAAGCATTGTTGAACTTTCAAAAGTACTTTCAAACATCTCAATTTTTGCTAATGTGTGGATGCCACTTTCAAAACCAGATTGCACCAGACAAAATTAAACATGGAAGAAAGACTTTATCCCAGGCTATTGCAACAGAGGGAAGACCAGAACTCACTCTCCGCTTTTAAGACTCAGGGTGAAGGGACTATAGGCCTCTGTTTGCCAACTGGCCTTAACCAAAGGAAAAGTCGATTTTTCACGCATCTTCAGAATGGGAGATAGTTTTGCACATGGAGCAAAGCCCTCAGAAGGGAAAGTTAGGCTCCAACCCTCCCACAGAGACTGGCAAGATAGGAATACTATCTTCCTCAGTGGTGTCATGTCAAACGGACAGTCCCAAAGTCCTGCAGAAAGACTGTCTTGGACTGTAAATCTAGCAAGAGGCTTTTTAAAAGATTTGCATCTCCAAAAGACAGAGAAAGATTTTACAATGACAAGTTTTCTAAAGTAAACGCTCTAAGAAAAGGGAGCAGAGAGGCCTCTGTGGTTAGGCCATCTGGAATCTGTAAGGGCCTGGGTGAAAGGGAGGTCAGGGGCCTGGAGGCAGGAAGAAGACTGTCTAAGTATAGTCAAGCTGAGGGAAATATTGAGGTTATCTTGATCACTGCCTTCTTTAGCTAATGATTTTATGTTTCTGACACTGAGCCTTTAGCTTTGCCAAATTAAACTTTGCTTAATTGTCCTTAAGCAGAGAACTGGTCCCTTGATCTGGAAAGCAGAGGCTTCAAGGGTATGTCATTTTGCTCTCTGCCAAGCTGAAAGTGGGTAATAATAGAGTTTTCTTCCAATACTTCAAGGCCAGAGCAAGGACAAGATAGCTTCAAGTGGCCCAGCTACAGTTGTACAAAAAATACTTTAATAGGGATAATTTTTCCTAATTGATCAAGAAAATGAACCTCTCCTCCAACAGTAATGAAAATAGAATTGATAATGCTTGCTGTGCGCTAACTTAGATCTTTACCATACTGTTGGTTGAAAATGATGCAGCATACATATTATTTTGGGAGTGGAGAGGTTGAATTTAATCAGTGCCTTTTGTTTTCTTGCTATTTGCTTTGATTGCTACAGTTTAGCTGTTTGGCTCTGTTGAGTCATTATCTGTTCCTCTCCCTCCCTCTTTACTTCTTTTTGTTTCATTAGCATCTTTATTTTATAATTTCTTTATTGTTTGAGCTGTGGTGCTCAGTGTTTAAATGATTGTTTTGTTTCTAAATTCCTTTTTCATCAGAAACTTTTATTTCAAACTAAAGTAGTCTGAACAAATCTGAGGTCTACTTTGGAATTTTATTTCTTTATACGCTTTTGATAGCATTAAGCAGCACAGTATTGAATGATGTGAATAATTATGTAAATTAGGATAATATGCTATAGGTAGGGAATGCTAATTGATTGCATTGATAGCTCCAATTAATGGCCTCACTATATCCATGCTTTTTGTAATGTGATTGTGCTGTTCCTCTCATCAAGATGATTCGTGATTCACTCCTTGAATCTGTGCTGGTCTTGTAAGTTGTTTTGAGCAATAGAATGGAGCAGAAAAGATTTTTGCCTGTTCCAAGCCTAGCAACTCTAGTAAATGCCTGCATCTTCCAGGACAATAAGTCTGAACTAGCCATTGGGAGGATCAGAGACCACACTGAGGAGAGATGAATCCCAGTTGAGGTATAAACCAGCCAGCCCTTGACCATCTAACAAATTGAGTGCAAGTGCATGGTCAAGTCTAGTCAAGATCAGCCACACCTGTCCATATCAGCAGACCATCTGATTGATTCACAGACTCAGAGCAAAAATAAATGAATACATTTTCTACCAGTAGGGCATTGTGTGTTTGTTACACAGCACTATTATAGTATTAAGGAGCTAACACGTTAACTTTCTTTTCCCTATTACGGCACACACACCCACTGAATTGTTTCAAACATCTGTTGAGTGTCATACAGTGGTAAATACTAAAGGCACAGAAACACATATCAACAACTGTTCTTTCAGTTGATATGCTCATGTGAAAGAAGGAAGACCATCAACACTTTGTAATAGAGGGTTATGTGTTACATATGATGAGCATAGACTTAATGGAGTCCTCATAGGGGTTATTTAAGTTAAATAAGCATCAAATGATCTTCCTGGTAGTGACTGAAATGTGTAGAATCTTGAAGTAGAATGAGTCGAAGTTGGTTAAAAAGATGTGATAGAAGAGCATTCTAGGAAGCAGCAAATTATTTTCTAAATCACAAGAGCAAAAGGTACTGAAAAATGGTAAACACTTAAAAATAATGACATATATGATATATGGATTTAGCAGAGATGACATCGGGAAACTAAGCAGAAAAAAATGGGAGCATAAATTTCCTTGTGTTCAGAAAATTTGATCTCTATTCTGAAAATTATAGAAAAAAAGGAAGATTATTAAGGATTACAGTTGAAGTGCTTCTTCTAAGGGTTCCAGGAGCTCTTGATGATGGCCATGGAAAAGAAAAAAAAAAAAAAACAAGGGAAAGTCAAAGATATGAAAAATGCAGGCGGAGGCTACCGTAGTAACTCAGATGACAAGTGAGAAGGGTGGGGTGCATACCTGCAGTCATGGAGACGATGCAAAGAGAAAAGAATAACAAGAATAGAGACCTTGGTTGTACTAGCATTCAAGAAATAAGTATAGGGACAAGGAGAAGTGAAAGAAAGAAAAAAAGAACCGCCACCTATGTAGAAAGAAAACCAGAAATTAGGCTAGTAAAGGACATTAGTTATAGAGTTTCATACCCCGACAGGAACCTCAAAAAGTTTCTGAGAGAGTCTGACTGAGTGACCACTGAAAGCTGGAAAGACAAGCATGGTAGAAACTTTGAACTCAGAAATATTTGAGAACTAAATGTACACCATAAATATGTATGAGTGTTAATCTCATGGTTATATCTTCATTAGTAAGAGTTTCTCAAAAGAAGATGGCGTAGATGATCTTTCCTTGATTCAGGAGATAGAATCTCTTTCTATACCATTTCAATCTGGGAAGCCTGTGGGACTTGATTTGAGTAAAGCAAGCAATGGAAGGGAAACTATAAATTCTGAGCCTGACCTCAAGAGGCTCTGGTAAGCCTCTCACTCTTGGGACTTTGTTACAACCAAGCGTACAAGTCTGGGGTAACCTGCTGGGGGTAACAGACAACATGGAATAAAGACAAGCCATTCAACTTAACATCCCCTTTGAAGAAATAGCCTCAGTCAACCAGAGAGCTGGCCATAGGTGTATGAGCTGAGACCAGTTGAAGAACCTTCTAGTTGGTCTGGCCCAAAGGGCATTTCCAATGCCAAATATGTGATTGTTTTAAGTCACAATGTTTATGATGATTTTTTTAAGCTGTAGAAGCAATTTTAATAGAAAGATGGTACCCGAGTATCACGCCTGACAGTTGGAGTCAAGGTACTGCTATTGTTCATGTTCTACATTCTGTAATAATATCTGCATATTGAACTTGTGACTTATAAAAGCAAAGAAAATGAAGCAGGGTGGGAAAAAATGATGACTCTCTACTTAACTAAACTTGGTAGGGATAAAATCGATAACCTTTATGGTTTGAATTCATAAGCCTATTTTACCCTCAATTTAGTTTTATGTCTTCAAAAGCTTCTGTCCAATTTTAAAGATTTCATAAAAGACATAATTTTCTTTTGAAATTTCGGAATTGCTTTTTGGTTCAATTAAACCTTGATGCCAGGGCCACTGAAGCTGTCACCAGTTGACTGTCCTACATATCTTGGCCAAGTGAATACATTCTGGATTTTTCCTTTATCAGCCTTGGATGAATTATTCATTGATGGAACTCACATTTCCAGGAACACAGATGGAAAATGGTGTAAAAAATGTGCCCTTTAATAGAATGTCCTATTTTTTTTCCTCATTAAATGTCTTTGTAGAGTCAACTATTGCTTCTAACCAACCATGGCTATGCCCTGGTGGCTCATTATCACCTTCGCTTCTTTTACTCCTCCATAATATTTTTTTCCATACCTGAGTTTGCGACTCCAGAAATACCTGCACAATAGTCGTATTTGAAATAGTATTTTTTATGCTTTTTCCTCTGGCAAATAAAAAGTGTGAAATGCAATATACGAGGCTATGTGAAGTGCTCAGTTTCTTTTCTTCCTTTTTTTCTCACCACTATTCTTCTTTTCCTCCATCCTTCCCCACTTCCCTCCTTTCATTTTGCAGAATGCTGCTATTATTTGATAAGTTATTTATCCGTATTTGTATCCACTTTATGCTTGAACTCCCATCTCTTCCTAATGTGTCATGTCTGAGTCCATGAAAAATGTTTTTTTTTTTTTCTTAAATGTTGTATAGCAGAAAGAGAAACAATTTTGAAGTCCTGTATTTGTATTTGATCCAGAGTGTACCATGTTCTTGCAAAGAAATGGGGCAAATAACCTAAATGATTCTCATACCTTATCCATGAAATAAAGCAAATATCCTTATTTTAGAAAACATGAGAATAGCATCGTGTATATCAAATACATATATAACAAAGGTGGCCCTTTAAGACACTGAGAGTTGTGTGAAAATGCCAAAGATATAAAACTTTAAATAGTAAGTTCCTGAGGCGCCTGGGTGGCTCAGTAGGTTAAGTGTCCAACTTTGGTTCAGATCATGATCTCACAGTTCGTGGTTTCGAGCCCCACATCGGGCCCTGAGCTGACTACTTGCTCAGAGCCTGGAGCCTGTTTCCCATTCTGGGTCTCCTTCTCCCTCTGCCCCTCCCTGCTCATGCTCTGTCTCACTCTATCTCTCAAAAATAAATAAATGTAAAAAAAAAAACCCAATAAGTTCCCGAAAGGAAATGGAGAAAGATTTTTCTTGGACTTAAAGCTTTAAATGATCCTTAGACGGTTACAAAAATTTATATTTTTAAGAAAAAGGAGCTCTTCTAGGAAGAAACATTCCAAATATCTGGGTTCCTAATGACCAGTCTTCAGAATACTTAAAACGGAAACTTGTGTATTTTTATTACTCTAATCTATATATTGCATATTCTAAGACTGAGACCATAAGTGGATATACACTTAAGAAAGTGGGAGCGAAGGCTATTCTCTTTCATTATGGTGTTTTAATTTTCATAAGAGAAAATCTCTCCTTATATAGAAAGAATATATTTTAAATTCCAGAGTCACGGCTTCTCTTCCATTTTCATCTATTTTTTTAAACCACATTTTTCACTGCACAAACTTGGCACATATTTTATGCAAGAGAGCATAAACTATTATCTGAAGTACAAAGTCATATATATTTCAAGTGGAGGTTGAGTAGACAAAAAGATTAATTTGCTTTTTGTCAACTCCATTCCCCATTTTTCTCTGTCACGGATTTCTTTCTGTGGTCCTTGGTAAATGGGAAAGACATTGTGAACAAATTATCATAAGAATGCATCACCCCACGAAAATACGTGTAATGAGGGAAATTAAGATTCAGCCTAACCCTACATTCTTGGTTGTAACACCTTAGATATAATTTACTGTAACGGCAAGAGATACAGTTTATTTTCAAACTTAAGGCAGTAAGCATGTGATGAGATGGTGTAATTACTTAGTTTGCTTTTTCTATTTGTGGCCTCCAGAGGGCAGCATTCATTCTTTCACTACTACAGGACACTGTAGCTGTTTATCTAACCCACTATCTATCTATCTATCTATCTATCTATCTATCTATCTATCTATCTATCAATCATCAACCTATCTCCCCTTGAGTTTAAATCATATTTCTGTGTAGGAGCAAGCATGCCTCACTAACAAAGCAGACTTATGAGAAAGAAATACATTATATATTATCTTAAAAAAAAAGTTACTAGATGCGTTCTTTGCATTTCTGAAAGAAAAATGCAACGCGGCCATCTAGGCTGAATCTTTCTCTCTGAACATTTCGGTAATACAAAATATCAACTAAAAATGATTTTACTTTCATAGTAAGAAAAAAACCCTATTTGATTAATAAGTAATTAGGTATTCAAATGGATGCTGAAAATTATCCATTTCCTCAAAAAAAAAAAAAGTCCAGAAAACAAGAATAGAAAGAACAATGGACTTTTGCCAAGAGAGACAACGAGCTTTTCCAAGAACAAAGCGCGATATGCGGCACATCCGGAACAGCACTCGGGTCTCCTGATGCACAGCGAGGAAAACTGGGATGATCTCTCAGTAAAAGGCTTTCTTGTATATTTACTTGCTTAGATTTTTTCATGAGTCAAGACCAAGAAGTAACCACTTACAAACCACTATTATTATTCTAACTATAGTAGGAGTGAACAATATAACAATTTGGGGATAGGAGAGAGAAATGTGTGCTGCCCAACTAGGAAAACCTGTAATGGCCTCTCCTCTGACAAGCTCTTTGGAATGATTCCAAGAGAAGTTAAAGAAAGCTTTATTCCAATTTCTTCTTGGTTAATTTCAAGCTTTGGTATGTCTTTAATCAAGAAAAAAGATGGGACAAAATGATCAATTTTACAGAGGCATTTCAGTTAGTGGTAGAGGAAAGGTATCAATCTCAAATTTAGCACTGAAAATTTGAAGCATCTGTAGGAGATTCTGGCTACAGAGAAAACAGAGACGATGAATGAGGACCATGGAGAAGGTAAAGTACAAGACATGGTATTAATAATTATACATAAAATCACAGTGACTAAACTTATTCCCCCCAAAATTAAAAAAAAAGTAAAGTTGTTACTAATCTTTAAAAATGCAAGAAATATTAATGTTTTATTTTAAGGTGCATTGCTTGCCAACTCGAATCTGTCTCTGGTTATTAGCAGGACCTGGTCACATATACTTTCACAGTGACACTTTTTATTTTATCTTTCTTTTTATGGAAGGGGAGCCTAGGTTCCTAAAATCCACTCGCAAGAAAATTAATAGTTGGGGGAAAGTGTAGAATGATTGAAAGATGATCTTAACAAATCATGACATTTTTCTTTACACCCTTAATAAGTAGAAATGAAGCTACATCCATGGGATTCATCTTTCGCATGAGCACTGTAATTTACACGCAAAATAAATTCAGGTGGAGCTATTCAGGGAGCCTAGGTGTAACAGGATCGCCATTTGTCAGAGATTATTACTCTAGAAGGCTCCCTGGGAGGGGCATAAATTTGCCCTGCAATAACATATCGCATAATAACAGCAAGGAACCTGTCTCTGCACTCCTCACGGGGAGCACACCTGCTCAGAGGGACCTTCCTACTGAGCCTGTCAGGCCAACCTGCTCATTCATGTGGCAATCCAAGCCTTTAGTTAGGAACTACTGGAGCAAAACCAGACCATAAAATCGCCCACTGACATGTTGTCTTTGAAGCATAGAGAGGATAGATCTGTTTTGTTTGGAAACCTAAATGTTTGAAGAAGGCCAAATGGATACATGGGAAGACAGCAATGACTGGAATCGATAATCCCAATTAAAAATCCCAATAGTTTGGCTGATGAATTAGCTATGAAGATCAGTGTCCTCATATTGGGAGTGATAAAGGTCTCCTTATGCGGTTATTGTGAAGTTTATGATCGCTTTAGGGAAAATGTCTAGCATCATGTTTGGACACACTGGAATCAGAACTTCCATAGCACAACTATGGATGTTGTCTTTCATATGAGATAACAGTGAGTCACATGAGCAGCGTCACTCCATGCTCTAAGCAGTAGCACTGACCCACTCCTGTTATGTATCTCTGCCCACATTTAACTCATGGTTTGTGGTTATTAAAGGCTGGGAGAAATATAGGGGGGTTCTGGCCATGGGACTCTAAACAGTTAAGCGGCCTTTCATGAGATCAAACCTGGTGCTTATTCAGTACCAAGTTACAAAGAACACCTTGCTGTCTTATAAGTTCTTGAGCCACTTGTAAGGACACTTTAAGGTAAAGGTATCTCTTTGAAGGTGACAGCAAACCTCCTTGTTAATGAGTTCTGCTTTAGTTAATTGCATTTTAAGCACTGGCACCTTTACCCACTTAGAGTTGTACTGTCGTTTTGTCATTTTGGAAGAGTGATATGAGGGCCGTAGTCACTTACCAAGTCTACACTAGTAGTTGGTAAATGCGGTTTTGTTAAAACTTAAATGAAAAGCTAAACTCAGCAATTTAATCCAAATAATGAGCTACCAATTATTTTCAGGATCTTAAAGCCCCTTTTGGTTATAAATTGCTGTTTGCAGATAGCAACTAGTCAATCATTCTCACCACAAAGCCTCTTATTATGTAAAACGGTTTTAATCACTAAAAGTGTTTGGAATTTCCGAAAGTCAGACAGCAGTAAAATACCTAATAATACACTCAAAGCTAGCTACAATGAATTTCATCTTTATCGGGTTCCATAGAAACAATTGACTAAAATATTTTCAGTGGATGAGTATCAGTGGGTTTCCACTGAATAAATTATTTCCAACAGGGATAAGCGAATGGTTAAAGCCGAAAAAGAACTGACTGATTTGATTAAAAGTTTTTTCTTAGAAAACTATAAATAGAGATCATGTAGAGAAACATGGCAAAACTTTTCAGGGCATTATAATTTATAGGACATATATGATTTTATACACACACATAGTTATATATACATAGTTGTGTATACAAAGCAATATATAAATGAAATCCACATAAAGAGCCTCTCAGAAAGGAATAATTGATACTGTAAAATAATATTTTGATTCCCCTCACTAAAGCATCTTCCTTAAATATTGTTTTCTTTTTAAAAATATTTATTTTTTATTACTTACTTTAAAAAGCCCACAAGTCAGCAGAAAACAGGACCAAAACAATTTTAAAATATGAAAACATGACCTGCTTAGAGAAGATACCCTCATCCTACAAAAAAAGTAGAAATATGTTCTAGAATTAGTTTTAGCTTATACACAAGTTCACTAGTTCAAGAAGAGAGAAGACTCTGAGGTTACTTTATATATCTCTGTGTGCTACAAGTTCAGTAATACTTGAGTCAAGGCCATCAATGTACATAGCAATAGACTGTCATGGTTTATACTATTTAATTACAGTCCTATAAAGGGCATATTTATCTTATTAAATAGGCTAAAGAAGAGTCCATTATGGGACAAAACAAAGATCTCTACTTCAAAAAAGAAAGGAGTTCAAATACGAAGAATGAAAATGTCAAGAGAACATCAAGATCCACTTTTGCAATGAATTCTTCTTCTAGGCTAGATTCTAAACCCCTTTGTGAGGATGTGTTAAGTAATTCCACCATTCAATACATATTTATTGAGGGGCACCTGGGTGGCTTGGTCAGTTAAGTGTCCAACTTCAGCTCAGGTCATAATCTCACCACTCGTGGGTTCAAGTTCTGCGTTGTTGTGCTGTGCTGACAGCTCAGAGCCTGGAGCCTGTTTCAGATTCTGTGTCTCCTTCTCTCTCTGCCCCTCCCCCGCTCATGGTCTGCCTCTCTCTCTCTCTCTTTCAAAAATAAATAAACATTAAAAAAATACATCTTTATTGAGAACCAACTAGTAGGCACTCTCCAAGGTGCTGAGAATGCAATGGTGAACAGAAGTCAGCATCCTCATGGTATTATTCTAATGAGGAAATATATTATGGATAAACAAATGAATTATGTCATAATAGCATGTAATGGTAAACACAGTGAGGATAAAAATTAAGCAGCATAAGGGTAAAGAGAGTGGTGATGTTGCTATTTTAGACAGTGGACAGGGAAAGCTTCTCTAAGAAGGTGAATTTTGCCTAAACAATTAAAGAAAGTAAGGGAATCCACAAATACCCAAGAGAAGGACATTCCAAATCTAGAATGTCAAATGCAATGGTCTTGTTGTGAAAATATCCTTGGCTCTTCGACAGAACTTCAGAAAGGCCAGTGTGACTAGGTTTAGAAAGATTAAGGGGAAGGATAGTTGAAATGAAATAGAAGAGAAATGAATAAGCCAAGTTGTGTAGGAATTTTGCTTTTATTTTGTGGTGAGAAAGTGCTGATGGATTTTTTTCTCAGGGGAGCAACATGATGGCTTATAGTATAAAGGATCACTCTGACTGCTGGAGTTTTAAGTCTAAAGAAAGATCAGTCAGCAAAGTTTGTCACTTTGCTTCAGCCACGTTTAACCAAAAAGGTGGATGGAGTAGACTGATTTGGATTTAATTAGAGTTGGGCCTTAATGAGGCACGGGCACATATAGGCTCGAGAGTTGACAATAAGCATACATTCTTTTTATTGTGAAAAAATGTACACAACACAAAATTTGTCATTTTAACCTTTTTTAAGTGCACAGTTCAGTGGTACTGAGTATATTCATATTGTTGTGTAACCATCTCTGTCATCAATTGTCAGAACTTCATCTTCCCAAACTGAAAGCCTGTACTCATTAAACAGTAACTCCTCACGCTCTGGCTCTCTCCGGGTCCCTGGAACTACCTTTCTAGTTTCTGTCATAACAAGTTTGACCACACTAGGGGCACCTGGGTGGCTCAGTCAGTTGAGTGTCCAGCTTTGGCTCAGGTCATGGTCTCCCTGTTTGTGGGTTTGAGCCCTGCATCGAGCTCTGTGCTGACAGCTCAGAGCCTGGAGCCTGCTTCAGATTCTGTGTCTCCCTCTCTCTCTCTCTGGCCCTCCCTTGCTCATGCTCTCTCTCTCAAAAATAAATAAAACAATACAGTACCTCATAAAAGTGGAATCACAGATTTTCCTTTTGTATCTGGCTTACTTCACTTACCATAATGTCTTCAAGGTTCATCTATGTGAAGCATGTGTCAGAATTTCATTAATTGTTAGGGCTGAATAATACTTTATTGTATGCATATGCCATATTTTGTTTATCATTCACCCCTCAGTGGACATTTGGCTTGTTTTCACCTTTAACTATTGTGAATAATGCTATTAAGGATGTACAAATATCCGTCTGAATCTCCACTTCCACTTGTTTTTGGCACATAGCCAGAAGTTAAATTGCTGGATCATATGTCAATTTTCAGTTTAATATTTTGAGGAAAAGCCGTACTGCTCTCTACAGAGGCTGATCCATTTTCCATTCCCATCACTAGTGCACAAAGGCTCCAATTTCACCACATGGTCACCAACACTGGTCATTTTTTGTTTGTTTTCTTACAATAGCCACTCTAATAGATGTGAACTAGTATCCCATTGTGGGTTTAACTTGCATTTCCCTAATGATTGGTGAGGTTGAGCATTTTTTCATGTGTTTATTGAACATTTATATATCTTTTTGGAGAAATGTTTAAGTCCTTTGATCATTTTTAAAAATCAGGTTTTTAAAAGTCATTGAACTATAAAAGTTCTTTATTTATTCTTGATATTTTTCCCTAACATATATAATTTGCATATATATTGTTTTCCATTTCATGGGTTTCTTTTTCAGCCAATTGGCAGTATTCTTGATCCACACAGTTTTTTATTTTGGTGAGGTTCAGTTTATCTAAATCTCCTTTTGTTACCTATTCTTTTGGTGTCATATGCAAGAGATCACTGCCAAATTCAATGTCATGAAGCTTTTCTACCGTGCTTATTTCTGAGTTTTATAGCCTTAGCTATCACATTTATATTTTTAATCCACTTTGAGATAATTTTTATATGGTGTAGAAAAAAGAGGTGTACACTTTGTTCTTTTGCTCGTAGGTATGTTCTCCTAATGCAACTCGTTGAAAATACTGCCGTTTCCCTATTGAATGGTCTTGGCATTTTAAGTATAATTTTTTGACTATATAGATGAGGGTCTTTTTGGACTCGCTATTCTATTCCATTAGTTAATTGGTCTATCTTTTTGCCAGTATTACGCTGTTTTTTATTACTGTAGGTGTGGCAAGTTTTGAAATTAGGAAGGGTGCATTGATATTCCATATGAATTTTAGGACGGATTTTTCTATTTCTGCAAAAAATTTTGATAGGGATTACATTGAATCTGTAGATCATTTTGAATAGCATTGACATCCTAACAATATTAAGTATTCCAATTTATGAAAACCCCAATGAGACACCATCTCACACCTGTTAAAATAGCTATTATCCAAAGGACAAAAGATAAGTATAAGCATGAATGTAGAGGAAAGGGACCCTTGTACACTACTGGTGGGAATGTAAATTGATAGAGATTTTTGGAAAACACTATGTAGATTCTTCAAAAAATTAAAAATAGAGCTACTACATGATCCAACAACCTCACGCTGTACATATCTACAATGAAAATGAAATCAGCATCCCGAAGAGATATCTTCACTTCCATGTTTATTGCAGTATTAATCATAATACCCAATAGAGGGAAACAACTCAAGTGTTGAACAATGGATAAATAAATGTAAAAAAACATGTTTTACACACACACACACACACACACACACACACACACACACACACACACACACAGAGGGGGGAATAGTATTTGGCAATGAAAAAGAAGAAAATCCTGTCATTTGCAACATGAAAACTGATAACGTTATGCTAAGTGAAAGAAACAAACCAGACATAGAAACACAAACACTGTATGATCTCACTTATATGTGGAATCTAAAAACAAAACAAAACAAAACACAACTTGAACTCATAAAAGCAAAGAGATGAAAGGTCATTACCAGGGGCTTGAGGATAGGAGGGAAATACGGAGATGCTGGTGAGTGGGTACAAAGTTGCAATTATGTAGCAGGATAAGTCTTGGGATCTCATATACAGGTGTGATGATTATAGTTAATAATATTGTATTGAGCACTAGAAATATGCCAAGACTGTAGATTTCAGGTGCACCCAACACACAGACACAAATGGTACTATGTGAGGAGATATGTTAATTAGCTTCTCTGTAGTAATCATTTCCCTATGTATATGTATATTAAATCATCTCATTGTACATCTTAAGTATGCAATTTTTATTTTATATACTTATTTATATTTATTTTATATATAAATACAAACTATAGTTATGAATGTACATGAGAAATCCTAAACAAAATATTAGCAAAGTTCAAAATTATACCTAAAGGATGGCCAAGCAGGGGTGTTTTGGGGGGAGAGAATGCAAAGGTGCTTTAACATTAGGACATCATTCAATGCGTTTCAAATTAATAGGTTAAAGACTTAAAATCATATTATATTTAAAAATGTAGAAAATCTACTAATTGTGACATCCCAAACTTGATTTTCTTCAGCTGCAAAATGAAAAGAAAAAGTTTACTAATGGGAATAATATTTAAAGAATAGAAAATAATATATTAATATCTTGTGTCCTCAAATATTTTATCCTTATGTTTACAGAAAAGCTTAAAGAAAACAACAAATTTATTATGTTTAAGTCAATTCATTTCAATCTTAGGTTAAATTCTATCTCATAGAGAAACACTAGTGTCTATACTGAACTTTATTCAATGTTTTAATTCCACTTCATCATGAGACTCTGGGAAAATTCTCATTAAAAATAAACATTTTCTGCTTCTAATTATGGCAGTAAACATGACATTTGGAGAGAAGTCTGTAGTCATTTTATGACCATTTATTAATAATCAATCACACCCTAGGACTAATTTTAAAAGTCATAACTCTGCTGATGCCAGACTTCCATATCTCATATGCATTTGTATCCAACCCATCTATTTCTATGGAATAAATTTAACAATTATTTTTATCTAGTATCCAATGGGAAAATTATCAGTTTTGTAATAAAAACTCTAATTAACAGGACACCCAGAAGAAAATTTCCTTTAACTAAATGTGCATGTATTTATATGGGGAAGACAGAGCTTTGTCATATCCAGAGCACAAGAGAAATCTCACCTTTCAAAATATACCATCGTAGAACTAAAAAGTTAGTCCATACAGAAAAAGATGATATAGTGGAGATGCTTTTTATCTACAGCCATCAAATATTCAGCTTTTCTCAGAACAAAATCACTTTGCAAAAGTCTGCTCATTAATTCCAAAGGAAGAATAAAAATGAATAAAGCATGCAAGTCTTCTCTTCAAGCGCACTACCTAAAGCACCTAACTTCAAACTAGATGATGTTTTATAATTCCTACAATGGTGTCTGAGGATGCTCAGGAGTAGACAAAAGATTCTTTAAGGTAACTCTAGGACATTTTGGTAACACAGTTTAGAAACACAGCACACAGCATTCTGGATGGCACTAAAACAGTCCTCTTCTGTCATTTAGGATGAACATTTTTATATCTGCCACTGATAATCTGGGTATATTTCTTTTGTGTTTTAAATTTGTATTATTTTTGACTTTCAAAGACTATTGTTTAAGTGAAAGAGACTAGTAAGCAATGCGATTTTGGATAATTTCACAGCAGTGGGAGTCAGCTCCCACCCAGAGTCCCTGGGATCATCCTAAACATTGATTTTATGACATGTTCTACACATTCTGTTTGTCATGACTGACCTGGGTTGGCCATCTGTAAGATTTGCAGTGATTTACTGCTTGCATTGTAGGTATGAAAAGGTGGCCTGGAAAATCAGAAAGTCAGTCTCTATCTTGGTCTCAAGTTTTCTCATAGCATTGTGTTTAAGAACATGAATTCTGGAACATGATGGATCTAGGTTCAAACGCTAGCTCTTCTGTGAGTTACTTAATCTTTCAGAGTTTCATCATTGAAACAATGATAATAATAGCTAGTTCAGAGGCTTGTTGTGTGAACTGAGTGGGATGACGCATGTAAACAGCCCAATACCTCACAATTAGTATTAGTTGTTATCTGTTATTGCATAGATTGAAATGAGAGACAGACACCAAGTGAGTGTTTATCTTTGGGGAACCAAGGCAAAAGATCACAAAGATTGGTCAACAGATAAAATAAGGTAAGAAGAAACCAGCCAAGACAAGACAAGTTAATAAGATCCATAGAAAAGTGGAAACATAACAACAAAAAAATATGGACAGACAATTGAAAAAGAAATTTCCTAAAATTTGGTTAGTAAATGGAAGAATAATGTGTTCACAGTAAAGTGCACAACTTCAAAATGCTGAGCTCAATGAATTTTTTTTAATGTTTTATTTATTTTTGAGAGAGAAAGAGAGAGCGTGAGCAGGGAAGGGACAGAGATAGAGGGAGACACAGAATCTGAAGACAAGCTCCAGGCTCTGAGCTGTCAGCACAAGAGCCCGACGTGGGGCTTGAACCCACGAACCGTGAGATCATGACCTGAGCTGAAGCCAGACGCTTAACCGACTGAGCCGCCCAGGCGCCCCCTCAATGAATTTTTTATACGTATATATGCCTCTATAACCATCATACAAATCAAAACACAAGACACTTCCAGCCCCCTCCCCTCAGTAGGCTCTCCTGTGGTCCCAGTCAACAACCACTCTTCCAAGGTAATTACTATTTTAACACATATCTTGAACTTCATACCAATGCAATGGTACCACTCTTTTGTGTCTGGCTTTTTTCATTCAACATAGTGTCTGTGAGAACTATCCATGTTGTTATTTGTCTTTTTTCCACTGCTGTATTCTATTATATGAATATCCTACAACTTATTCATCTTCTCATTCATGGACTTTCAGACTGTTTCCATTTGAAGGCTATGATAAATATAGATGATATAATCTATTAGAAAAATTTGCACACAAGTCTTTTCATAGACATAAACACACTCATTGTTGTGTGGAATTGCTGAGCTAAAGGGGATAGGTATGTTTAGTTCTTGCGAGATATTCCCAAACAATTTCTTAAGTACCATTTCCACTCCTATCCAGCAACATCAGATGTCCAATGGTGCCGCGGCCTTGCCAACACTTGATCCTGGTCATTGTTTGAATTTTAACCAATCTGATAGGAGCTTAATATATATGATTTCTATTTTAAATTGCATTTCCATGATGACTGATCAAGTTGACCACCATTTTGCATTCATCTTAGCTATTTGGATATCCTTTCTGAGGTGACTGTTGACACAGTATGCCCACTAAAAAAATGTGTTGTTTGTTTACTTATTTACTTATCTTTCACATTACCCATCTATCATGCATCTTAAATTTTGCATGTGATATAAATTCAGATTCAAGGTTCATATTTTTTAAATTTCTACACGGGCTGTCCTTTGGATACCACGCCATTTACTGAGTTGAACTGGCACCTTTGCTGTATATCAGCGTGTTGGTCTGTTTCTGGGCTCTTTGCACTAACTCATTATTATTTGTCTGCTCTTGTGCCAATACAACCCTTTATTTCTGTACCTGTAGAGTACGTCTTATTTTTCTTGGTGGTGAAAATCCTCTAACTTTGCTTTTCTTCTTCCAGATTGCCTTGGCTTTTCTAAGTCTCTTTGGTTTTGATACAGATTTTAGAATCAGCTAATCACATTTCCCAAATCCTTTTGTTCCTCTGGAACTTTGAGAAACAGGTAGTCACTGAGAGCTGTAACCTATGGTACAAACTTCCTATGTTATGATTTAAATCCTTTAAAAGATGCTTCAGACATTTTCCCCGGCCTTATTTTCCAATTACTCCTCTTCATTTACCTCTCACTGTCCCCCACATGTTTATTTAAATACCCTGCCTCTGTCACTCGACAGCTGTTTCCCCAGCTGGAATGCTCCTTGAGTCCTTTCTACCCATCTAAGTCTTATTTGTTTCTGAAGTTTCTGTTTCCAGACTCAAATGCCACTTCCCCAAAGCAGCTTCCCTGTCGCCCTCCAGCTCACACTGAACACTGCATCCATCATCTGACCTCCTGCTGTGATTGCTGCCCGAACCAAATATATTTCGGACTCATCACATCGAGCCTTATATTTTTAGATATTATTTTTATGGGATGACTTCCGGCAGGAATCTTACTTTCAAACTGTTTCACCTTTCACAACTCTTCACGGACTGCTTGTGCCTACAAGGTGCTGAATCAATAAATAACTGCCAATTGCTGAGCTGCAGAGTTTTAAAAATAAGAATACTGGAATCCACATTTGCACCACAGTACTAGAAACCACTCTGTGAAATTAAAACATATGTGGCTACCGGAAGGACTGTGCCTTCTCATTGCCTGCTAGACACTGAAATGAAGCCTTAATCTGCCCATCTTCACCTCAGTGTAATTTGTCTCTGCACATACATCTGATTGAAAAACTCAGAAGTTTTATGAAGAAATTATGCTTTATGTAGCACCACAAAGAAGAGGACTTTCATACTATAAACTACTCTAATGTGAGACAGAATGTTCAAACCATTTAAAGATATAGATGGCACATAAAAGGGATACTTCAGGGACTGGTTTAAATGTACCATAACTGCTTTTAGGAAATAAAGAGTGGAGTATGAAGCTTGGATAAGTTCTTTGAAAACTAACTGATGAACATTTTGGAAAAAAATAATCTAAATAGCTTTATTTAAAGGGCTGGAAGTCTAATAGAATTATCCTTTTGTTTCTTGCTAATCCACAGTCCTCATGATCCAATGGGCTCGATGCTAACTCTAGTACTGTTCTTTCGTTAATTAGAAGTTCTTAAATTTTACCTTAATTAAAAATGGAATAGGGCTCCTGGGTGGCTCAGTTGCTTGAGCTACTGACTCTTGGTTTCTGCTCAGGACATGGTCCCGGGCTTGTGGAATCCAGCCCAGCATCGGGCTCCACAATGAGTGTGTACCTGCTTGAGATTCTCTCTTTCCCTCTGCCCTTCTCCCCTGCTTGTGCTCTCTCTCTCTCTCTCTCTCTCTCTCTCTCGTTCTCTCTCTGTCTCTAAAATATAACACACACACACACACACACACACACACACAGACCACAGAGCTCTGGGTGGTAAAAGGCATTTGCATCAAATGATACACAAATAAATAGCCACATCAAGATTTACTGTAATGCTGTAATTCCCAAGTAATTAAGATTCCCTCCCTTGGGTCAAAGAGTTATCTGGGTGCCCTCAGCACATGCGCCCTTCCCGGAAGGCCGCCAGCTGCACACCCCATGGCTGAGTGACTCCACTGTGGGAGCTCTGTCTTCCTGAACACATATTTTTCTAGATACTTTGAAATCTTCAGTTTTAAATCACTTTCATATGTTCCATAAAAATGGTTCAAAAATTATTTACATATTAGGTGGTTACAAAAAAGAATTATATATGACACGGTATTTTAGTTTTTGGAACTTGCCAATTACTAAAACAAAAAAATCTGATCCATGAGCAAGGTTTTACTTGATGTTCTTTTTTCAAAACATTTTATTTTTTGAAAGAGACAGAGTGCTAGTGGGGGAAGGGCAGAGAGAAAGAGAGGGAAACACAGATTCCAAAGTAGGGTCTAGGCTCTGAGCTGTCAGTACAGTGCCTGATATGGGGCTTGAACCCACGACCTGAGCCATGAGATCATGACCTGAGCCAAAGTTGGGCGCTCAACCTGACTGAGCCACCCAGGTGCCCCTACTTAATGTTCCTTTAATGAAAGCCTGGAAATGTGTATCTTAACTATTATTTTTATTTTCACAAAGTAAAATTTTTGCAATTATTTTGTTAACTTCATTGCAGTTTGGCCATAGGAACCTTGACATGGCTTATAAGCTGCCTTTAAAAATCAATGAGAACAAACCCTGCTCTTGAAGATGAGATGTTTGGTCACTGACATCACTACAAAAACAGTTCACTAGGTATTCAAAATGTGCAGAATTTAAAATATAAATAAACAAGCCAAGTTGAGGAAATTACAGACCAAGACCCATAAACAAGAAAGGTAATACACAAAATTATTATAAAAAGTCTTAGCTTAGTGATTAATCCACAGGGTCACACAATACACTACCTAAAAAGTTTGCAGAGACCTTGTTTTGTTTCTATTGTCAAGTGTGTCTTTACTATGATTGTTCAAGAACAGGCGATTATTGCTGCTAGCCTCTTATGAAAATAATTCTCTTCCAATTCAAAAATGAAATTTGACAGTGGACTTGAACACAACAGTTTTTGTAGTTACTCCTCAGGTCAGAGGAGGCCTACAACAGCTTAGATTCAGTACCTTTGAACTGACATGCACTTTCTTTAGCCTGCATATATGTAATTTTATCGTATTCGGTTATACATCAGAGGTGGACGATGGCCAAGGAAATTTACGTATTGAACACTTATTGTTTTAGAATGTATGCAATTTGAGAAAGAGTAAATTAGCTAAAAAACAAAAAACAAAGACCAATTAATTGAAATATAAACCCAGAAAGATGAGGGAAGCAGCACAATAAAGATAAAAATCAAGTGCAAGGAGGGTTGAGGGAACAAAGACAGTATCTGGAGTGAAGGACGGTACATTGGTCCAAGTGTTTTGGGGAAGGTGACATAGGAAAAGACATTTTTAAAGAGGGTAGGGTCACCTTTTTAAAGGGGAAAGTGAAGAGGAAACATGTTGCTCCTACAGATCCATGGTTATGAGGATTTGATTCGGATTTGTATATGAATATGGCTTATTGCTAAATATTATTAATTATTAATGAGAAAACGAATTCACAAGCTAGGCTGTGAGGGAGGTGGCAAACTAAATTGTCAAACTGATTCTTTGATGTTATTTTCTCAGACTAAGCACTGATTTTGATGTTGATGCCATTTACTGCACCAGAAAATCATTTTGCTGGGACTTTGGGTCACTTGTTGATTTCTATGATACATGATATCTTTGACCTATACAGAAATCAACAATTGTGAATATAGACAATTTTTTTTCTTTTTAAAACAGTGTCTAGGCCAGAGCTAAAAGATTTATAAAAGTGATATTCCTAGAAAAACTTTAATACCAACGGTACATAACTGAGGGATTCTTGATGTTTCTAAGTGGGCATGTGGGGGTCTTACCTTTCTCTGATTATGAGAATTTCTCATTTATCAGCAAACATTGAGTTAAGCCAATGAGAAATGTGGATGTTTAGATAAACATGTGGATTTACTGGCATAAATGAATCTGTTGAAGTTTATTTCTTTGTTTTAATTATACTATCTACTTCATCAATGTATGAATAGAATAAACTTAAGGTTTCTGTAAAGACTTAATGGTACAAGTTTTTTTCTTTGCCCCCTCATACCATATGTTCTCTTTCCCTACAATATTTTGGCACCTTTGTGTGTGGGAGGGTTGGCAACTTTTTAAAAAAATCAAATGATGAATGAAAGAATTGATAAAGCACTTACTATCAGTCATTATTGTGATGGGCATTATGCATACAAAAGCCCACAAAACAAGTCTATACCATCATATAGTTCACATTGGTTGTGATTTTTTTCAAAAATCCTGTAGACTGGTCTATACAACCATAATAACTAGAAGGAAAATGCACTTGTTATCACATCCTCCTACATTCTTCCTGAGTCCAGAATCACTCAACAAAACAATTAGCTACAAGTCTATGTTAAGTTATGGATGAAACACTGTGTTAACAAAGAAGATGGACTTCCTCCCTTCAGGGAGTTTAGTTTCTACCACATTGCTATGGCTAAATCAAGACCCACAGCACTTCCTAATATGGTGCAAACGGTGCCCTGTATGTGGGTGGCAGTAACTGACTAAGCACATGAGTTAGTACAAGCAAGCAGAAATAGGTTCAAGTATTATTTGAATTGGTCAATTTGGTATAGAGAAAAAATTCAATAAAAGTAGATGTAAATGAACGGTTGCACATATTACTGTCAGTTTTAGGGATATATATTTGATTTACAGAAATAAAGTCCTAACAGGCTTATTATTCCTGGAAATAGAACCACAAGCAATCATGCCAGGTTAGTGGTGCTACTGAGAACCCACAGCCAATTTGTGGCCCATTGCCTCAAAGGCGAGATCTGATACAGTTTGAAAGAGATGTGTTTTCAACACAATTTTTTTTTGCTATTAGTATAAGTTCTCAAGAGAAAGATGACAGCCCACCACATAGAAAATATTTCTCTTAATGATCACTGACTTGCATGCAGTCTTAACATACTGGATTCTGTAACTGTTCAGCTTCCTTACTAAAAACTACTTAACTTTATTTCTGCACAAATATAGGTTTAAAGTTTTGAAAAACAATGTATTCTACTAATATCACTAATTGCCAACTTATTACAATCTTTCCCACCAAGATAATGAAGGAAGTTGTACATGGACCACTCTTAAATTGCATATTGGGGAACAATAAATTTTCTCTCTTTCAGTCATGATTTTTCCCCAATGCACTATGTATTTTGTGTCTCCATTCACTTCTCCGAATTGTTTTGCTTCACTGGTATACGAAAATTTGCCAGAAGGAACTGGATAGACTTTGGTTAGGTAGAAAAGACAGTGTTTTCTATGTTTAATGTGTATTAATGAAAATACATTGAAGAAGTCATTATTGATGAACTTACTGAGGTTGCTCAAGGACAGAAAGAAGCAATACCATCAGTCAAAGGAGTAAAGGGTTATTTACATTTCCACATCAAAATCATAATGATCAGCTGAATAAAAATGAAATGTAAAGGTAATTCCTATTATATGGAAATGTCACACGACCCCTTCGCCCAGGCACCCACACTGTGGAGACATCTTTTGGAGGACTGCTATAATTTGCCTGGCTCACTCCACACACACCCCTAAAGAACAAAATCAGGGCATTCATCCTTCTGGACAATGCCATTCTCATCAGTTGCAAATCCTTTGACCATGCTGAGTTAGTTAGAGGTTTAATAAAGAAAGGGAAAAAATTCACAGGCCCCCCAAGATTCCGCACCATGTAAATCACAAAAATTGGCATGACATCTTCCTCTCTCTGTGTTCTCCGTCTCGTTCTCTTCTTGCCCTTAAGTCTTACCCTTGCTTTCCTCTTTGTTTTCCACAAGATCCTGTGCACTCCGTGAAAGCAGAAGGTGCATGAGTCACCCTTATAATGGCTGTGCCCATGTCTCGTGCCCATGTCTGGTGCCATGGGAGTAGGCACTGAGGAAGGGCTGGGTACTCTGCTCACTGGGATTCCTCTTTTCTCTGCTGACATGGTTTTCTCCCCATGACCTGTGAGTTCTCCAATGAGCCTGCCTTCCACACTGGCACCCAGGCTTCATTCTTAAACTATTTCCCATACCAATGGATTTATGCCTTCAGGCGGGCATCTACTCTCCCGGGACCTGTGGCAATCATGAACCGGGAGTTGTTTCCTGCCCGACCTTCTCTGCAGCCACCCACAACTCCAGGATGTCTTTGCTCATCTCTTCTCTGCTCTGAGGTCTGTGATTTTGCTAGTGGGGAGAATTATTGGGACTTTTGGGCTTTCTGCTGGCTTTATCACACCTTATATTACTATTCGAGATAACGATTTGAAAAGGCTTCTATTCAAAAGTGTTCCAGGGGAAACAGCAGAAGTCTGTTGGTGTCACACAGTCTCCCTATTCTTGCCTCAACTAGCTCATAGCTAGTTAAATTCTCTCCAATAATTCACATGGTTTAAACACAAAGTCATACCACTCCCACCCCCGCCCCAGGAATCCATACGCGGCCCAAACAAAATACCTCTCCAGCTCTTTCCAGACCCCACCTACTTCAGGAGTCCGGAGAAAACTAAGTGAGAGAGCTCCTGCACCAGAGCGAGTGCTATCTGAAGTGTGCAAACAGAGGCAAGATATTGGCTCCTTCCTGGGACTCGAGCTGAACTTGTCTTCTGCCCAAGCAGTCATCATGGTGCACAAAACTCACTGTTTTGAACTGACCGAAACAGGGAAGCCTTTTCCACGTTCGGGAAAATCCCCCATGTGTCTTGCTGTGAAGAGGAAACCACCTCCAAGGATGATGAATGAAAATGCGGGCTACTCACCCTCCACCGCACCCCCCACCCCGCTTCCTTGCAGCTGGGACACAAGTGTATGATCTTCATCCAACTGGTTGGATGTTTTCTCACCAGATTTTGAATCTGTAGCTGGTAGTATAAATAACTGTGAGTGATATCTTACTTATCTATTGCTGCATAACAAATTACACCACACTTGAGTGGCTTACAACAACATGTGTTATCTGAGTGTCTGCAGGTCTACACTCCAGGCACAGCTTAGCTGAGTCTTCTGCGTCAGGATCTCCGTCAGGGCTGCCATCAGGGCCGTGGTGGTGCCAGAGCCATCTCAAAGCTCAAATGAGCCATCTCTAAGCTTCTTCTTATGGTTGTTGGCAGAATTCGGTTCCTCAGAAGCTGCTGAGCTCTGGACGTTAGCCCCTCACTGCCCATTTGTTGGAGGCTGCTCTCAATTCCTTGCCACATGGGCCTCTTGTGGGGACAGCTCACAACATGGCAACTTGCTTCATCAGAGCAAAGAGAAGAGAAAGAGAATGCAAGCAAGGCAGAGGCCACATCTCTAATGATTTTACCCATCCCTTTGCCATAGTCTATCCATTAGAAGCAAGCCATTCAGTTCTGCTCACACTAGGGGGAGAGTGTTACATAAGGATGTGAATACCAAGAGGAAGGGATCACTGGCAACCTTTCAGAGACTGCCTACCACGGAAAATACAGAACCCATTCTAGTGAGAGTGTCAGCGAAGGAGCAGCTACACTCAGGTCTAAAAGGCTCAAAATACAGAAGCTCTAGCTGCAGTGCTAATGGCAATTTTGTCCCGAGATACATTTCTGAGATGTGATTTTGGGTGCTATTCTTGGATGAGTAGCTTTCAAGCCTGATTCTTTGGCCTTCTCAAAAATTCTCTGAGCTACTACATGTCCTTGAATAAATTCCTTTCGTCTACTTAAAGTAGCCCATTTGTTTCTGCTACTTGTAAATACAAGGCTTCATGGAGAGAATGAGGCAAGGAAATCCAGAGCGAGAAAAGAGACTTCATCTTGTTCACCTCCAAATACTGCGTCCGTGCCTGGTAGATACTAGGCACCCATTACATATTTACTGAGTTACTGAAAGTGAAAAAATACCAAGCCCAGAGGCCAAGGTGGGTCTGAAATCAGCATCAAAGGTGCAAGTGAAGGATGAGTGTGGGTTAAGAATTGGTCAGGGAAAGTAATGCAGTGTGCATACCATGATAAAGAGGCCAGGAGATTGAGATGTATAGATGAAGTGACACATAAAACTTGGTGGGCCAGCTTTAAGCCTTAAACAAGGCTGGTAGTTTCCTGCAAAATTGCGTGATGCCAACAGAGGCAAAACCCCATGGAATGAAAAAGACGTAGGCTGGCCATCAAAAACGTACGCTGAATGAGAAGAGAAAGGGCAGGCAGATTACAGCAAAAGTCACCTGTTGAGAAGGAATAACGAACATGATGAGAACCTCCCCCAAGGCCTGGATGCAGCAGACTTCCAAGCACTTTAAAAGCTCCGTATTTTATTCTTAATAATGATATAACAGCATTTTTGTCTTAGTTTGGGTTCTCCCAAGCAGATCTTGAGAAATAATTCAACTGAAAGTCATTAATTTGAAGGCAATCCCTGGACACACCACAAAAGGGATGCAGAAGTGAGGCAGGAAAAGGAAGCCAGCCAGGAAAGAATGCCATGCCAAGTCAGCTATGGTGTGGGAACCTGGAGCTTAATGCTACAAAGGAATTCTGGGAGCCAGTGAAGAATGGGCATGTCAGCGTTATTTCACTTGAGGGGTGACTGCACTGGAGATTTATATACTAACCCCTGTTGGCCATGGTTTGTCCCTAAGGATATAAAGCAGGTTCAGGACACCAGAGAGACAGCTACAGGCAATAAAACCCAATGTCTTGATCATGACTTAAGTGTATACAGCATGCCAAGCAATCGTTATCTTGCCAAAACTTGAGAGTTTAATACTCTTACATAGATCCTGGGTATGAGGAAAACTGGCTCAAAAAACAGTCTATTGGAGCTCAATCTTCTCTAATTGTAAAGCCCTTATAAAAATAAAATAGAACATCTTGATGTAATGAAGACAGAAAAAGAAAGGGGATAAGAAACTACCATTGGTGTGTCATAAAAGCAAAACTAAGTGAAGTACAGAAAAGCACTTTAGTGCACCAAGCACATGTGACATCTCTAAGCATGGGTGACACTAAGAACCAAAGACTGAATGTGGGAATATTCATCCTTGGATTCCTCGGGTCTTAATCATTCACACTTCTTCTCATACGCAATTTTTCTGTTTCCAGAATGAGAAACAAAACAATGGGGCACCTGGGGGGCTCAGTCGGCTAAGCATCAGACTTTGGCTCAGGTCATAATCTAACAGTCCGTGGGTTTGAGCCCTATGTCGGGCTCTGTGTTGACAGAACCTGGAGCCTGCTTCAGATTCCGTATCTCCCTCTCCCTCTCTCTGCCCTTCATTCCCTCCCTCCCTCTCTCTCTACCGAATAAACATTTAAAAAATTAAAACACATAAAACGATGCTCAACATCACTCATCATCAGGGAAACACAAATCAAAACCACACTGAGATACCACCTCACGCCAGTCAGAGTGGCTAAAATGAACAAAGCAAGAGACTATAGATGTCGGAGAGGGTGTGGAGAGACAGGCACCCTCCTGCACTGTTGGTGGGAATGTAAACTGGTGCAGCCGCTCTGGAAAACAGTGTGGAGGTTCCTCAAAAAACTATCCATAGAACGCCCTTAGGACCCAGCAATAGCACTGCTGGGGATTTACCCAAGAGAGACAGAAATGCTGATGCATAGGAGCACATGTACCCCAATGTTCATAGCAGCACTGTCAACAATAGCCAAATCATGGAAGGAGCCCAAATATCCATCACCTGACGAATGGATCAAGAAGATGTGGTATATATTCACGATGGAGTACTACATGGCAATGAGAGGGAATGACATATGGCCATTTGTAGGAAAGTGGATGGACCTCGAGGGTGCCATGCTGAGCGAAGTAAGCCAGGCAGAGAAGGACAGATACCATATGTTTGCTCTCATAGGTCTAGCAGGAAAACAAGAGAGACCTAATGGAGAACCAGGGGGAGTGGAGGAGGGAGAGAGAGTTGGGGAGAAAGAGGGATGCAAAACTTGAGAGACTATTGAATGCTGAAAATGAACTGAGAGTTGAAGGGGAAGGGGGAAAAGAGGTGGTTGTGATGGTGGAGGGCACTTAAGGGGAAGAGCACTGGGTGTTGTATGGAAAACAATTTGACAATAAAATATTATGGAAAAAAATTAAAAAGAAAATATAACACACAAACCTAAGTTGTGAGAGTTACTTAGTAGAGGAAGATGACAGTTGAATTTGTACTAGGAGATTTTTGTGGGTTGAAAACCTCCAAAACTCATGTTTACGGAGAAACTCAGAATGGGACCTGATTCAAAAATAGGATTTCTGCAGATGTGCCCTGCCATATTCGCTACGGCTATGATGTAAGTAGTTATGATAAGGTCATACTAGATTCGGATGGACCCTCAATCCAATGACTGGTGAACTTTTATGAATTCCATGAGCAGACAGGGCAGACGACCAGGTGTCCTCAGAGCAGAGAGTGAAGTGATAGAGCTACAAGCCGAGCCATACCATGTCCTATCAGTAACCACCACGAGCTAAAAAGAAGTACGCAGAGAGTCTCCCCTAAAGCTTTCAGAGGGAGCGTGGGCCTGATCATACTTTACTTTCAGACACATAGTCTCTGGAATCCTCTGTGAGAGAATAAATTTCTGTTGCTTTAAGCCACCTGGTTTGTGGGACTTTGTTACAGCCGCTCTAGGAAATCCATACAAGGGTTTCATGGGATTGTGCCCCCCCCCCCAATTCATATGTTGAAGCTCTAAGCACCAGAATCTCAAAATGTGACTGTATTTGGAGATAGGACCTTTAAAGAGGCAATTAGGGTAAAATGAGGTCATATGGATGGGCTCTAATCTGATAACTGGTGCCCTTATACGAAGAAGAGACAGGACACAGACAGAACAGAGATGGAGAGATAACCAGATCAGAACATAGAGAGAAAGCAGCCATCTGCAAGCCATGGAGAGAGGCCTCAGAAGATACCAAACCTGCTGACACCGTGATTTTGAACTTCAAGCCTCCAGAACTATGAGAAAACAAATTTCTGTTGTTTAAGCCACCCAGTCTGTGTTTTTTGTTATGGCACTCCTGCCAACAAATAAGAGGGTAGGGAAAAGACGAAAAACAAACTTCTATTTTCATCCTGAGGACACCCTGGCTCTTTCACTCTGGGGGCAGAAGACAATGCTTGTATTGCTCAGATATCAATCCTCTGAAGGAAGGAGGAAGAGGTAGAAACATGAAGAGGATCTAACTGGTGGTGGGTGTCGACTACGCCCTGGCAGCTCTGTGCTGCGGTCATGTTGGCAGAAATGGGGCAACTTTGTGTCTGAAGAGCTTTTGCATTTCCTTGGAGTGTTTATGAGGCCATCTTTGGTCAATACTTTTTGTTTTTTCTTTGCCTAAGGAGTTCTATTTACATAGGACACAACTCTGATTTTAAAGAGAAAGAGAACAGGGATGTAATCAGTGGGTATAAATAAAGAGCTGGGAACTTCTAGCAAATATCGACTTAGAAATCTACATATTTAACATTTAACATGAAAATCTACATATCCCAACACAGACCACTAAAATTTCATGCAAGACAGAAATACAAGAAAAGCACTCGGTCTCGGAATAAACCATGTGCCCTTGGTTGATACTTCCCTTGCAATATAACTTTCATGTATCTGAACCTCACTTATGCAATACAAAATTTAAGATAAGTCCCAGTAACATAGCATAATGAATAAACTTGTCAAATCATTCTGTCGTACACCTGAAACTCATGTAACATTGTGTGTTAAGTATACTAAAAACAAGAGCCAACAGGTTATCTGTTGAACATATGAATAGCACATGCAAAGGTGCTCAACATTAATAATCATGGATATGCAAATCAAAACCACAATGAGCTATCACCTCACACTTATTAGAATGGCTTATAAGAAAAAGACAAGAAATAACAAATATGGGTGAGGACATTGAGAAAAGGAACCCTGGTGCACTGTTGAAGAGAAACTTAACTGACCACCAACTGAAGCAGTATAGAGGTTCCTTAGAAATTAAAAATAGAACTACCACACAATCCAGCAATTCCATTTCTGAGTATTTATCTAAAGGAAATCAAATTGCTATCTCAGAAAGATATCTGCATCCCAATGTTTAGTATACCATTACTTACAATAACCAAGACATGGAAACAACCTAAATGTCCATCGGTGGATTAGTTGATTAAAAAATATATATGTAAGAAATATACATATGTATTTTCGTCCATAAAGAAGAAGGAAATCACGTTGAGATAACATGAATGGAACTTGAGGGCAATATGCAAGTGAAGTAAGTCAGACGGAACAATAAATACCATATGATCTCATATGTGCAGTCTAAGAAAAACATACAAGCTCAAAGATACAGAGAACAGATTGGTGGTTACTAGACAAAGGGAGTGGGGGGGAGGGGTGACATAGGTAAAGGTGCTCAAAAGATACAAACTTCCAGTTGTGAGATAAATAAGTCCTGAGGATGTAAAGTGCAAAAGGGTGACTCTAGTTAATAATGTTGTCCTGTATGTTTGCAAGCTGCTAAGAGAAAAGATCTTAAAGGTTAACATCAAAAGAAGAAAAAGATTGTAACTTTTTTATATGGTGATAGATGTTAACTAAACATATTGTGGCAATCGTTTCACAATACATACATAAATTAATCATTATACTGTATCCCTAAAGCAAATACAATGCTATATGTCAATATATCTCAAATAATAATAAATTTGTTGTTTAAAATAAAAAACTTAATACCCAGAAAACAAATAATCCAATTTAAAAGTGGGCGGCAGACTTGAAAGTTTCTCCCAAGAAGACATCCACATGGCTAACAGACAATGAAAATATGCGCTACATCCCTCATCAGAGAGATGCAACCAAAACTACAATAAGGTATCACCTCACAGAATGGCTAAAATCAAAAACAAGAAATAACAAGTGTTGGCAAGGAGCCTTCATGCACTGCTGGTGGGAATGCAAACTGGTGCAGCCACCATGGAGGTTCCTCCAAAAATTAAAAGTAGAACTACCCTATGATCGAGGAGTTGCACTATTGGATATTTACCCCCAAAAGACAAAAACATTAATTTGAAGAGATATATGCACACCTATGTTTATTGCAGCATTATTTACAATAGACAAACTATGGAAGCAGCCTAAGCATCCATCAATAGATGAATGGATAAAGAAGATATTGTAAGTACACACAATGGAATATTATTCAGCTGTAAAAAAAGAATGAAATCTTGCCATTTGCAACAACAGGGATGGATCTAGAGGATATAATGCTGAATGAAATAAGTCAGTCAGAGAAAGACAAATACCATATGATCTCATTCATATGTGGAATTTAAGAAACAAAACAAATGAGCAAAGGAAAAACAAATAGAGAGAGGGAGATAAACCAAGAAACAGACTCTTAACTAAAGAGAACAAACTGACGGTTATCAGTGGGAAGGTGAAAGGGGGAATGAGAGAGACAGGGGATATGGATTAAAGAGTATACTTATCATGATAAAAAAATTAAATGATAAAAAATAAAAATAAAAACAGACAGATCCTCTAGAATTTCTATGATGTTATTTCCAAACCAGACAGCTACTGAAGAATAGAAATTCAAGGATGGAAATTATTGTGCAAAACAAATTCTACAGTAGTCTTTTTTTTTAAATAGAAATACAATCCAGTCCATGATGGGAAGATATGTCTATAAGAGAGCAGTCAAATTCTCTATATACTATATATTTTCTAAATTAAATGCGTCAATTTTTCTGTTGAAAGAAAAACATATTATATGACTTTTTAGCTCGGATAAAAATGCATCCCTATTTCAGGTACTACATAACATCTACATACTTTAATATATAATTGAGTTTTGTTTGTTACACAAGAAGGTACAAACTGTAGATAAAAGTGACATTTCTCAAATTCTTTTGGATGAGAAACTAGGGTTCAAGTGCCTTCCAGCAGCATAGAGTGTATTAAAGACAAGAAAATTTTAGTCTAGAAAAAAGCATGCCAACACTTTTGATTCTTTAAAAAGAAAGGCAATTCTAAAGAGAAAAAAGTTAACTATATGTATTTTCAGTTTAGGTAAACTCTTTGACTCTAATTGTTTAGGCTTTAAAATTTCTTTCATCAAGCAACACTTCCATTACTGTATTTCTCCCAGGTAATGGCCACCTTATATAAGAAACTAATCAAAGTAAAGGTAATTTATTGTCCACTAAAAATTTCGTTTTCTGTCAGCATCCAAAATATGAGATCGTATATATAAACCCAAATACAAATCGTAGAGATTAATTTTATTAAAATGCAGCAACAAGCAGAATTTTCCCCCAATACAATAAATCTTTCAGGTGGATTAGGGACCTTGAATTTAAACCTGTGATGTTACCTTGCCCTCTTAAAAATGGTTATAAAAGCTACAGTTAATAGAGATGTTCATAGACATTCCCATTTCTTCCTTCCCAAACCACAGAATAACGTATTTTTCTTCAGATTCTCAGGCATATGAAATAAACAAACTAAAAAAAAACCTCATGGGAAGAAATTTATAAGTATACACACACTTTTTAAAATATGTTAACAAAATTATATATAAGAAAGTTTTCTAAGTAAAGTTTTATAAAGCAGAATGTCAATTTTAAACAATTAAGATGGTGATAAAAATTGTGGCTTGCTGGGTCTCTACAATCACCAGCAACTTGGGCACCCTTCAGAGCTCATGACAGAAATTCTGTCATCTCAGGACTTAGACTAGGCCATCTGCCTCCCATCTGCATGGACCCTTGTTCTCTCCTCAGAGATCTGCTCTTGCGGGTGTCTTTTCACTCACTATACCCCGAGTGTTGAAGCCATTAGGAAACACTCAGGATGTATGCTGTACTAAGGTCATCAGACTTGTTGGGTTTTTGATGGCATGCTTGTCATGGTGACTTGAGTAATTCAATTTGAGACAAATTGAGACAAATATGAGACAAAGTTCATAAGGAGGCAATAAAGATTAACTAAGATCATAAAGGAAAGACCTTAATTCCACTGCACTTTTATCCTTATAAGAAGAAGAAGAGGTATTAGAAAGTTTTCTTTCTCTTCACACATACAAAGAGGAAAGGCTGAGGACACAGACACACACCATCTGCAACGTCATGAAGAGAGCCCAAACCAGAAACCAAATCTACTAGTACCTCGATCAGGACCCCCACCCCCCCACCCCCCGCTCACTACCGGCACCACAGTTGGACTGGTGTGTGGCTATCTTCTCTCTCTGGGGCAGAAGGCAATTTGGAGTGGTGTTGGCCCCTGTTGGGGCTGCTTGAACACTGTTAGGCTTGTGTCACTGCTTTGGATGGGTTCTGGCCAAGGGTGTATTGGAGAGAACAGGTTCACAGAAGAGCATGGGGGGCGGGGTAGAGTGCCAGCAAAGTCTGTATGGGACCTGCATTTGCCCAAAACTCTTCCAGATCCAAGCTGGGTTGGAGGAGGTGGATCCACAGAAGTGTGCGGGGGTGCGACACGCTGTTAGCAAGACAGGTGGAGAGTGTTCTCATTGTCCTGGTGCCCACAGCTGTCTGTGGATCTAGGTTGGGGGCAAGGGAGGGAAATGGTGCTGCCATCTCTTTTGTTCTTCTGGAAGTCTCCCAAAGATCCCTGCCCTTCCAGCACACATTCTGAGATTAGCAAACAAATCTCCCTCCTTTAAATCCAGGTATTTTTCAATGCTGTTTGTTGTGTTGCCTCTTTATTTTATTTATTTATTTGTGAAAAAAATTTTTAATGATCTAGATTGATCCAATGAAGGGTGAGCTGATACTTTCTTTAAAAAATAAAAAACCCCTCATTTTTAGTATTGAGTAGTCATAAAATTAAGTTAATCAGTCCCACAGCCTAATGTAATAGGTACTCAGGAAAGAATGGGGACTCAATTTCCTCTTGCCCTTCTGGCTCTTCCAGAGCTGAACATTCTGATCTTTAAAGGTCCAGGTTTTAAGCCCTGCTGTTTATAAGAACTTGAAAAATTATGCCCCTCTGTTTTTTAAAGCAAAAAAAGATTCATCTTCCCTGTGCAGGGTTTTCATGCCTGGGATGCTCTGTTCTTCTTCTTCACGGTTTGGTGAACTTTACCCAATATCCGTCTCAAGACATCTTGAAAAAAATTCAGAGTTACCAAAATTATACCTTTATGTTACCTCCTGGAAAGCAAGTTGTCTGGGTTTATTGTAAATTCTTCCCTTAATGGCTAATACAGGGGAAGCTTTTCTTAATTTTTTTGATTAATCGGACCTGTACATTTTGGCCATGTTATCTGTTAAGCTACCTCCAACTCTTTCAACCTTATGAAATTCTTCATGTAATTTCTTCCTCCTCCTCCTCCTCCTCATCATCATCACCATAAAGGTGTGTTCTAATCAGGAGAGGTGGAACTACATAAGGTTCTTGGTATGGCCAACACTGAGTGTGGCTTTAAGCTCTTTGGGCAATTTTTTTTTTTACCATATGTTAACTCTTCTTTATTTTTTTTCCATTTTCCATAATATTTTATTATCAAATCGTTTTCCATACACCATCCAGTGCTCTTCCCCTTAAGTGCCCTCCACCATCACCATCACCTCTTTTCCCCCGTCCCCCTTCCCCCTCAACTCTCAGTTCATTTTCAGCATTCAGTAGTCTCTCAAGTTTTGTATCCCTCTCTCTCCCCAGCTCTCTCTCCCTCCTCCGCTCCCCTGGTTCTCCGTTAGGTCTCTCTTGTTTTCCTGTTAGACCTATGAGAGCAAACATATGGTTTCTGTCCTTCTCTGCCTGGCTTACTTCGCTCAGCATGACACCCTCAAGGTCCATCCACTTTCCTACAAAGGGCCATATGTCATTCCCTCTCATTGCCATGTAGTACTCCATCGTGAATATATACCACATCTTCTT
>PJEM01002159.1:0-159184 GCA_004023845.1 Helogale parvula
CCAACTCTTGATTTTAGCTCAGGTCGTGATCTAATGAGCCCCACGTCAGGCTCTGCACTGACAGCACAGAACCTGCTTGGGATTCTCTCTCTCTCCTTTTCTGCTCCTCACTGGCTCGCTCTCTCTCTCTCTCTCTCTCTCTCTCTCTCAAAATAAATATATTAACATTTTATAAGAAGACAATAGATGCCAACATTGATATGACAGAGACATGTTATGATGATCTGACAAGGATTTTGGAGCAGCAATCATAAAAATGCTTCCAATTGGGGCAACTGGGTGGCTCAGTCGGTTAAGCATCTAACTCTTGATCTCAGCTCAGGTCTTGATCTCAGGGCCATGGGTTCAAGCCCTGTGCCGGGCTCTGTGCTGGGCATAAAGGCTACTTTTAAAAAAGGCTTCCAAGGGTAATTTTTAAAAGTCATTTAAGTCAAATGAATAAATAGAAAGTCTCAGCAAAGCAATACAGTCTTAAAGGAGATATAGAAGATATAAAAGAGAACCAGCTGGAAATTCTAGAACTGAAAAATATGAATGAAATGAAATAACTCAATGGATGGGCTCAACTGCAGAAAGGAGACACTGAGGAAAGAATCAGTGAACTTGAAGACAGAACAATAGATATTATTCAACTTGAACAACAGAGAGAAAATAAACTTTGAAAACTTGAACAAGGGCGCCAGGCTGGCTCAGTCATTGGAGTATGTGACTCTTGATCTCGGGGTTGTGAGTTTGAGCCTTGCATTGGGTATAGAGATTAATAAAATAAAATAAAATAAAATAAAATAAAATCCTTAAAAATGAAATAAACTAGGGGTGCTTGGGTGGCTCAGTCGGTTAAGTATCCGACTTTGGCCCAGGTCATGATCTTGTGGTTCAGGAGTTTGAGCCCCGCATTGGGCTCTGTGTTAACAGCTCAGAGTCTGTAGCCTGCTTCCAATTCTGTGTCTCCCTCTCTTTATATCTCTCTCTGCCCCTCCCCTGCTCTCACATGTGTGTCTTTTTCTCTCAAGAATAAAATAAACATCTAAAAAATTTTTTAATAAATAAATAAATAACAAAATTAAGTTAAATTAAATTAAATTAAACAGAGCCTGAAGAACCTCTGGGACTGTAACAAAAGATCTAACACTAGATTCCTCAAAGAAAAGGAGAAAAAGGAAGGTACTGAAAAGGACTTGCAGATGTTAAGTGCAGAAAACTTAACAAATTTGGCAAAGGACATACACCCACAGATGCAAAAATCTCAGCAAACAGGATAAAACCAAAAAAATCCACACCAAAATGTATCTCATTCAACTTCTGAAAACTAAACAAAAATTGGAAGTCAGTGAGAGAAACAATACTTTACCTATGGGGAAAATAATTTGGAAGAACATGGATTTCCTATCTGAAGCCACAAAGGCTAGAAGAAAGTAGAACATTTTTCTTTTTTTTAATTTTTTTAAGGTTTTTATTTTATTGAGAGAGAGAGAGAGAGAGAGAGAGAGAGAGAGAGAGAGGGACAGCATGAGCAGGGGAGCAGCAGAGAGTGAGAGAGACACAGAATCTGAAGCAGGCTCCAGGCTCTGAGCTGTCAGTGCAGAGCCTGACATGGGGCTCGAACCCACGAACCATGAGATCATGACCTGAGCCGAAGCCGGACGCTCAACCGGCTGAGCCACCCAGGCGCCCCGAATATTTTTCAAGTGCTGCAAGAAAAGAATGGTTGACCCAGAATTCTACATTCGGCAAAAATATTCTTCAGGAATGAAGAAAAATTAACACATTCTCAGGTAAAGGAGAACTAAAAGAATTTGTCACCAGCAGGCCTCCTTTAAAAGAACAATTAAAGGGAGTTCTCTAAACAGAAAGGAAAGTAGTAAAGAAGAAACCTTGAGACTTCAAGGAAGAAGAAAGAGCAATAGAGAGATACAGGTAAATGCAGGATGTTTTTACTTCCCCTTGAGTTTTCTAAATTACGTTTGACGGTCGATTCAAAAATCATAACACGATTTGATGTGTTTCTAAATGTATGTGGAAGAAATATTTAAAATTATATTATAAAGGGGGTGGGTAAAAAGATGTAAAGAGAAGAAAGGCTTCGACACTTCACTTAAATTGATGAAATACGGACGCGAGTTGACTGGTAAAAAGCATGTATATATAATATATATTCAGGAAAACCACTGAGAAAAAGCATAAAACAGCATATACTCAAAAACATTATCAGTTAATCAAAATGAAATTCTAAAAAGTATTCGAGTAACACACAGGAAGGCAAGAAAAAGAAAACAGAGAAATGACAAACAGAACAAACATAAAACAAAACCAAGAAAACAAAAATGCAGACTTAAGCCCTAACATAGCAGTAGTTACATTAACTGCATTACTCTAAATACATCAATTAAAAAACAGAGATTGGCAGAACAACCTAACCTCATGCTCTTTACAAGAAGCTCCTGCGAATGTAACAATATATGTAGGTCAAAAGTATAAGGTATGTATCCTGAAAACCCAACCACAAAAAGCAAAGTATGTTAATTTCAGATAAAGCAGACTCCAGAGCAAAAATAATTACCAGAGACAGAAAGGAACACCATCCAAAGATAAAAGAGTCCATCTGTCAAGAAGACAAAGCAATCTTTAATATGTATGCATCAAACAATAGAACTACAAAACAGGTGCAGCAAAAACTGATAGAACTGAAAGGAGAAATAGAAAAATATGCAATCACAGTTGGAGACATCAATACCCCCTGGGGCTACACTAATAAAACAACTGGTCAGAAAATCAGTAAAGATATAGAAGGACTCAACAACACCAGCAACCAGCAGAGTTTAGTTGATGCTTATGGAACACTCCACCCAGTATCATAATACATAATACATATTCTTTCCGAGGGCTCATGGAATATATACCCAGATAGATCAAATCCTGGCATAAGAAACAAACCTAATAAATTTAAAAGAATTAAAATCACATGCAGTGTGTTCTCTGACTGTAGTAGAATCAAACTAGAACTGAGTAATAGAAAAAAAAGTTAAAAAGTCTCCAAATACTTGGAAACTAAAAGATGAATTTTTTGTAAGTAGGGCTCATGCCCAGTGTAGAGCCCAACAGAAGGCCCAAACCCACGACCCCGAGATCACAACCCTGAGATCAAGACCCGAGCTGCGATCAAGAGTTGGATGCTTAACCAACGAGCCACCCAGGCATCCCTAAACAATATACTTATGAGTCAAGGGGAAGTCTCAAAGGAAATGAAAAATACACTGAAATGAATGAAAATGAAAATATAACAAAATTTGTGGATACAGATAAGGAAATGTTGACGGAGAGTTGTAGCTTACATAAGTACTTACATGAGAAAAAAAATAACACTCTCAAACAAGAATCTAAGCTACCATCTCAAGAAACTAGAAAAAAAATAAGCCTACAAGAAAGCAAAAGAAAGATTTTTAAAAATCAGCAAAACTAAAAATACAAAAACAGTGGTGAATATCAATGAAACATAAATCTCGTTCTTTGAAAAAAATCAATAAAATTGGGGAGCCTAGGGGCTCAGTTGGTTGAGCCTCCAATCTCAGCTCAGGTCATGATCTCACGTTAGTGAGTTCGAGCCCTGGTTGGGCTCTGTGCTGACAGCTCCGAGCCTGGAGCCTGCTTCAGATTCTGTGTCTCCCTCTCTCTCTTCCCCTCCCCTGCTCTTTCTCTGTCTCACTGTCTTTCAAAAATAAATGTTAAAAAAAAATTTTAAGAAAGAAAGAAAAAAAATCAATACAATTCACAAATTTCTAGGAAGACTGACAAAGACAAAAAGAGAGAAGACACAAATTGCCAATATCATGAGTGAAGCAGAGATATTACTACAGACCCTGCAGGCATCCAAAGGACAAGAATAAAGGAATATTTGAAACAACACACACCATCTACACACACAAATTTGATAACTTAAATGAAATGAACAGTTCCTTGAAAAGCAACCGTAATTTGGATAGCCCTATCACTATTAAGAAAAGTGAGTTTGTAATTTAAAAACTCCCAAAAGAAGTCTCCAGGCCCAGGTGGTTTCACTGGAGAATTCTAGCAAACATTTAAAGGAAAATAACGATTTTACACAATCTCTTCCGGAATACAGAAGAGGGTGGAACTCTTCCGATTCATTTTACGAAGCTGGTATTTCACTGACACTAATATCAGATGAAGACACTACAACAAAAGGTGAACCACATGCAGGTAGTGAAGATGCGACAGGAAAGGGAGATGAACCAATAAAGGTGCGCCAAGGGGCAAACTACCCCTGTGGGCACCGGGAGCTCTGTCCCACTGGGGACCAGCTGAGGAACCAAACAGAACTGCTGGTAGAGACAGAATTGGCCTACTGGAGGACAGGGAGCCCGAGGAACTCCCATCCCCCACTGGCTGGAAGCCCCAGGGGTGTTGTCTCCCTGGTACATCTGGGGAGAATGTGCACAGAGGCGAGTGACCTGTGAGGCTCTGGAGCAGTGCTGCCTAATAGGACTTTTACAAGGACAGAAATGTTCTCTCTATGCTGCCCGACATGGCACCCATGGCCACATGTGGCTACTCAGCACTTCAAGCATGGCCGGTGTGACTGAGGAACTGAATTCCTATTTTATTTAATTGTAATGACCGTAAATGCACATGGTCAGATGTGAGCATGGCGCCATGTTGCACAGTGCACCTTTGGAGAAAGCAAAGCGGACACCTCGCAGAACACTTACAATATGGGGGCAGGAAGGAGCCGAGAGCTGTCCACCATAGCGGTGCTGAAGATACCCGCCAAAGAGGGAGAAAAATCAACAGAACTTGGTATCGAACTAGGTATTGGGGGGCAGGGTGAGGGGTTTCAAGTAGGGTGTTCTGGAGATGGCCATAGCTTATGCGGGTGATATTTTCAGGACTGATTTAACCAGTGCCACGGAGCAAATTTTGGACACTTATATCTACCATTAGGAAGTCTCCAAAGGAGTGCCAAATAGCCCCTCACTGCTCTTCCAAGACTAAGCCTCCTTTGCAAATGGTAAAACAGCCATTTCTGCAGCAAGCAGTTTAAGGTGAGAAATATTAGAGTATTTGGGGCTTCTCTTGTATTTCATGGTGCTCTAAAAGGGAACATAATCACAGCAGCATTTCTGTCAGAAAAGCAAAACAAGGTCCCCACTGAAGAAAGTGATTCAGGTGGGCCATGCTGATGGTGGACTGCGCGGTACTCTGGCGGTGCCTGCATGCTGACACATTATACTTTTTTCTTGATAAAGGTACTCTGTTGTTACTCAATCAGACTCCTCTGAAACAGTTGCCAATAGCCCAATTAAATAGTTAGCTAAATATATGAGTGGCACATTGCTGTGTATTTGGCCCTAATGAGGTTATAGGAAATGCATTTGCCAGACCACAAGGACTCCAAAGGTGGAAATTGCTGGTGGCTTGGTCACCCGTGTTTAGAAGGGTGGGTGCGTAGTCAGACATTCCATGTTTATGCGACTAAAGTACACTGAGCACCTACTACTATCCCAGACACCGAGCTGTGTGCTGCAGGTCCTGCGGTCAGCAAAACGTGCCTCCTGCTCTCGGAGTCTGGAATGTCTAAAAGGAAGTCCAGGATACCATGGGAACACATCAGAGCACCCTCAGTCACCTCCCATGGCAGTGGAGGTGCGTTCCTAGCAGCGGGAACAAAATCCAGGCAAAGACCTTGAGGTAAGAGGCCATGCCACACTGGAAGAAGAGGAAGGTCAACACGTCTGGAGGAAACTCCTTCTTTCCCAGCCCACGGCAACACCATGGCAGCATAGGCATGCAGCCTCTTAGGTCAGATGCCAGGTAGGAGGCAGCGCTTTGACCTGACCACATCTTCAGGGGCGCCCCACAGCTCCAGGATGCAACCCCAAGTCAGGAACTCCTCTAAAGGACAGTGAGCAAAAACTGGACCCTGGAATCAGAAAGACCAGGATCTGAGTCCCGGTTCTGCCTCTTCCAGAAGCATTGACTCTGAGAAGGTCGCTCCCCTCTCTGAGCCTTAGCCTCCCACTCCACAAATGCTGGCTGGCTGCCTCCTGGGGGCAGGGGTTGTGCTGGGTGCCTGTGACATGGTAGAAAACACAACAGCACGGGTCACTTCCAGTCTGGCAGGGGAGACAGACAATCAACAAACAGGTCATGATCACATGTGATCAGAACAAGGACGGAAATGTGCAGGGTGTCAGGATGGAGAGAATGGGAGAGGGAGATCCATTTACATAGGGAGTCAGGGAAGACTTCTTGGTGGAGGTGACATCTGAGCCAAGACTAGAAGATGGATAATAGTGCCCAATTGCTGGGGCAGTTCTGAGAACTACATGAAATAATGTCCATAAAGCACCAAGTGCACTGCCTAGTGAATAGGCCGAGCTCAAAACAGACTGGCATCATCACCGACCACTAAAGTCGAAGCTCCTTCACGGTGAGGAACAAGTCTGTGTTGGCCAGGGTTGTGCCTGCACATGCAAAGAGTCGAGTGAATTAACGAGTTTCATATTTCCTTATGCTACTAAAACCTACCTCCTCTTCATCTGTGAAGGACAGTTTGAGCATTCTACCCACAGTCAACAACAATGCACTCATTAAGAGGCTAGATCTCACGTTAAGGGTTCTTATCACAATCAAATCAAATGAAAAGCATTTACTGAGTTCACTTATAATAATAACAGTAATGGGAGTCGCAGTGAGAGGAACATTTGTTAGTAGTATTAGCCAGAGGAGTAGCAAGTTGGCAGCCATAGTAATAGAAGAAGGAATATTGGCAATTCAAGCTGTGGTCGACCCTCTCAGCGAGGGCACCATGTTGCAGTGGAAGGAATGAGATTTCAAGTCAGGTAGAGCCACACTTGAATCCCGGTCCAGCTGCATGGTTGCTGTGAAGCAGCTGAATCTCCTTACTCGAAGCCTCAGTTTTCCGATCTGTGTGATGGGGACAACAATGTGTGTCTTGCGGGCTGCTGTAGGGACAGGGGATGTATATGCCTGGGGCCCAGGACAGAGCAGGCCCACAGAAAACATGCCATCCCAGGTCACCGAGGTCCAGGCATCTGACCCTCAACCACGCTCCTTGAGGACAGACCGGGAAGCAACATGGACGTGTGTGGAGGAGGGCTTGCGCTCACCGTGCAGCCACTTCCCGTCCCAGCTCGCTCGCCACTCCCAGACCGCTCTGGTCTGGGAGGCAGAGACCCGTTGGAAAATGACTGCACTGAACTAAAACTAGGTAAGAGCTCTCGGCTGAAATTCCAGCAGGCAGAGAAATGGCTCTGACATAATTAACTGTCAAAAAAATCATATCTATCAACCAACAAGAAAAAGTAAAATAACCCAATAGCAAAATGGACGAAGTAGATAGAAAAGGCAAAGGGCAGGAAGGAGCAACAGACGTACAGATGAAAGAAAGCCCTGCAGAGCATCACGGGGCAAGAATGGAATGCAGTGAGCGGCTCTGTTGGTTAGGAGTCCGACTCTTGGTTTCGGCTCAGGTCATGATCTTATTGTTCGTGAGTTCGAGCCCCGCATGGGGCTCTGTGCTGGCAGTGTAGAGCCTGCTTGGGATTCTCTCTCTCTCTCTCTCTCTCTCTCTCTCTCTCTCTCTCTGCTCTCTCTGTCTCTCTACCCCTCCCCACACTCTCTCTGTCTCTCTCTCTTCAAAATAAATAAACTTTATAAATAAATAAATAAATAAATGTAGACTGGAGGTGTCCAGGCTTGGTAACAGTGTGGAGACACGGGTCTTTACAAGCAGTGTCGCTGGAAATGAAAACTGGTAGGGTTAGGGAGGGCAATTTGACAGTGCCAACCACAATTTAAAAAAGGTATATTGTGGGGCGCCTGAGTGGCTCAGTCGGTTAAGCTGCCGACTTCAGCTCAGGTCATGATCTCATGGTTCTTGGGTTCGAGCCCCATATCGGGCTCTGAGCTGTCAGCACAGAGCCAGACATGGGGTTCAAACCCACAGACTGTGAGATCATGACCTGAGCCAAAGCCGGATGCTCAACTGACTGAGCTACCCAGGCACCCCCAAAAAACATCTTTTTACAGATATATTGTAGTAGAATCCCCTCCCTAAGAAAAGAAAAAAAAAACCTCAAGCCAACCTGGTTATATGCATATGTGACAACACCCCTCATGACCTTGTAACACGAGACCACTTCATCAGACTACATGTTTCTGTGTCACTGTATATGAGAAACAAAGAAGTAAAAAATATATTTAAAAAAACTATGCCATGTGGCGTTCGGGGCTCAGTTCTTGGGGTACGAACCCAACTGAGCAGTGACGGCAGGAATAAAGTTGCTTCCTGGAAAGCAAAGCCTCAGTGTCACGACTCTCTGTGGGAGAATCGCGCTACAATATTATTTTAGCCACTGCTAAGTGAGTATTTTGGAGAATACAGGCCCAAGGAGACGCAAATGGGGTGGTCGCTGCAAGCATCGTTTGTAATAGTGAAAATCTGGAAACAATATAAATGTCTATAGATATAGACATGACTAAATTAAAATAATACAACCATATTATGGAACATTATGAGATAAATAAAAAGAATGAGCTAGATCCAGATGAATGACCACAGACAGAAGAAGCCCAAGACCTTTTAAGTGAAATGAGAGTGCCGTAGAGTAATAAACACAATTTAACCCCGTCCGTACGGGAATACACGGAAGAAACAACGTAGAGTACTCCTAGAGGGATGTGTGTGTGTACGCATGTGCGTGTGTGCTAATACATGGAAAATGGTTGAAAGAAAACACGTTTAACTGATAAGAGTTGTTAAATCCAAGAGAAAAGGGGAGGATGAAGGGGGATTCCAAGTGGAACTTTAGTATTAGCGATACCTGAATTTTTTCAAGAATGTACCCATGTGAGGGAAGACATTTGCAGCCTATAAAACAAATTGGCCAAATATACTATTCAAACTGTGTTGAGCACTCTTGTGAATTGGTAAGAAGAAGACGAAATTGAAGAAAACGGCAGAAGATGTAAACAGGAATTTTCCAGAAAAGGAAATCTTTGGTACTCTGGTGTCCAAAAGAGCCACTCCAACCCTGAATCTACTTGGCACCACCAACTGTGAGTTTCCCTGAGTCTGAGTTCAAATTCCAGGAGAGAATCTTACTGGCCAGGCCCATAAAAACCACACCATGATAGGTGGTGGGCCAGCCTATAGATTGGCAGCCCTCGGGTCACATGGCCATGGTTGGTCCAATCAGCCATGGCAAAGAAGATGAGGGGTGGAGTCGTCCACTATAGGAGATGATAATTGAAGGTGGCAAAGGCTGTGTGGAGCCAAGCCTCCTACAGAAAGGGGGTAGACAGCGGTGACGGTTAACCTCCCCAGTCCTGGGGTTCCTAAGGATTGAAGTGTCCCTCCGAGAACCTGCCTCTTGGAGTCTGAGCGAGAGTCAGGGATGCGGTGGTTTCAAATACACCTCTTGCACTGGAAGCAGGAACATGACAAGAACTGAGAGTGAACCCCGAGTGTCAGACAGCAATGGAATCCTGGGTCAGCCACCTGCTAGCTGTGTGACCTTGGGCAAGTTATCAAACGTCTCTGAGCCTTCATTTCCACAGCTGCCTAGTGCAATTAATAATAAAACTATTTCGTAGGGTTGCGAGGATTAAAGTTGATGGGGCATGATGTAAAGTGTCAGCACAGTTCCCAGAACAAAGGAAATGCTCCTAAGTGTCAGTGTGTTCTTTTGAACAGAGCATCTCCTCAGCAGACACCTGGCCACTTATCGGAGCACCTGGATGCAGGTGTGTCTGAAGGCGTTTACCTTGAACTTTTAAAAAATGTTTATTTATTTATTTTGAGAATGACAGAGACAGCGTGAGCAGAGGAGAGAGAGAGAGAGAGAGAGAGAGAAAGAGAATCCCAAGCAGATTCTGCACTGTCAGCACAGAGCCCAACTTGGGGCTCAAATTCACGAATTCATGATTCAGATCATGACCTGAGCCGAAACCGAGAATCAGATGCTTAACCAATGGAGCCACCCAGGCACCCCTGAACTTTTATGATAAATACACGAACTCCTTTTTGTTTGCCCAAGACCACTGTAACTAGTTCTACATCACCTGCAGCCAAAAAGTATCCTGAAAAAAAAAAAGACACCATAAAAATATTCCTCTCCATCACTGGCTTTCAGATCAGCCTCCTTGCAGAGAAAGAAAGCAATGGACACACAGCCAGTCAGGGGGGATTGCGGGTACCCCACAGTCTGCTTTGTCTGTACTTCCCGTCAGAGGCTGGTACATCCACAAGACACTCAGGCAGATGGCACTGGCCACGTGGGCCAGGACAGGGGGAGGGCCGGAGCCTGGGCACCATCGCTGTCCACTGGACAGCTGTGTTAATCCGGTGATAAGATGACACGTGGAGATCCTTGACTCTAACCTGCCTTGTTTCAGCCAGTCCACAGCCCAGCTCCTAAGGATGTGTCCAAAGTCCCTGGGTCTCCGCCCTCCCATACACACACAGACACATGTTGTCTGATCTCCCTGGGCTTTTCCGACGGTGCCTCTCAAGGTCAGGGATGGGCTTTCAGTGTGGCCGTATGGACTCCCTTACCTGAGGAGCATTTCATTCTTCCAGCAGGCTCGTTGTATTTTTCACTTAATTATCCATTCTTTTTCCGAATGCTCACCTCCTCTGAGCCATGCTCTGTGCCTGGAGGCGCAGAACGATGGCCACTGTCCTGTGTGTTGAGACTTTCAGCCAGCAGGGTGATCGGTCATGGAACTAAGCGTATGATGTGGCAGGTATCAGAGAAGAAGGACAGACAACACTTCTACATTTCCAGAACTCGCAGTCTGTACAGAGCCGCTCATAGGCACATGATCAGGGATGTGGGGACTGTGAGAGACAGAGCAGGGCTGGCGGTGGGAGTGGTGACAGACAAGATCCTGGCAAGAAACAGGGGTGTGGTCGATGTGAGAGTCCATAGGATTTTTCAGAACTATTCTGTCTCTCAGCCTTCCAGTTATGTGGTGGGATCGCATTTCCTTTTACATTGGCTGTGGCCTCGCGACTTGTGTTAGCGATGATGTGCGAGCAGAAGTAATAGAAGGTGAGTGGGTGCTCTGTCCACCAGGTCCCAGAGTGAAGAGGGGCTTGTGAGGGGCAGAAAGCATGAGGGAGAATGAAACCTTCAAGATTACAGGCCACTGAGACTGACACATGGGAGATGTTTGTTACTGCAGCACTGCCCTGACTGATACAGTCAGAGAGGGCGACAACGGCAGGGACAACACTGAGGGGGGATGAGGACATGAAAGGACTGGAATTCACAGACTTGCCCCTCTCCTTTTCAGCACCCCCAACCCCAGGTCTGGTCCTACAGAGTTGCCATCTGAGCCACTGCCACGGTCCAGGTCCCTGACACTAAGGAAGACAGACAGAAAAAGACACTAGTTGTCTTTGTCTTCATTCCAACGATTTCACTTGATTTCCCTGCAAGGGGCCTAGGGAGCTCTCTCCCTTTCTCTTTATTACATTCTGAGGATTCCTCATTCCCTCTGTGAAGTCTGCATTTATCCCAAACTCTATCAGCCCCACTAAGCAGCCATAAACCAGGAGCTGTGGGAAAGAGAATCTGTAGAGAAGAATGTCAAAGCCAGGGCCTGGGGGCGCAGGAGGGGCCCCTGAGCAGGGAGCTCCCCCTGGGGCGGGGGGGATGGTCCCGGCTTCTCCCAGCGAGCAGGCTGTGTAGGGACCCCAGGCTTCCTGTCGTAGTAGTTCCTCCTCCTGGGTTCCACAGCGACTGTATTTCCACAAATGTAAGATACCATCGATTGAAAGGTGCATCTTTATATACCACTAAGAAAGAAAAAACACTGCCAATTAAAGCAAGACACGATGCTTTATTATCGCTTATAATTTTTATTTTATACCTATTGAAAGGGCTCGTGTAGACTTATTTAGACATAGATTTTTATCCTATATCACTATCTTGCACATATAAAATGGAAAATGCCAGCAAAATAAATTGGTCAAGTTAGCCCAAAACATCTTCACATTCAGAGTTCAACTCTTGTTGAATCTCTTTTCAACTCAGACTCATTGATGTTTGTGTTTTTTACCCAGCATCATCTTCTGGGACATCAAAAGTGTAGGTGATGTGACATTTCTTGAAAGAGCGTGCCACCTTGTCCCAGCTATTTTATTTCAAGTAGACACTCACTCTTCAAGTTTCGATGCTGATGCTTCTTTTTAAAATCTTGCGAAAAAGCATCAGGCAACTTGGATTGTGAGATGCTCTTGATTATAAGATAAAACCTGATTCCAGAAAGGCTAAAATGTGCGTGGAGGGGGGGAAATGTGTGTCGTTGAATCGATGTAATCCACACCCATCCTTACTAATTCTGCGTCTGGGGTAACAGATTGGAGTCTTTGGTCAGTAAGATGTGGGTTCAAATCCCAGCCACACACACCCCCTTTCTAGCTTTGTGATGTAATCATCAAGCTTGGCTAGAATCTGCCGCAATTACAAACAACGCCCAGATCTCAGCTGCTTAACACAACAGAAGCTTGTTGTAGGCACATGGACTTGAGGTCAGGGCCACGGGGCTGGGCGGCTGTCCCTCTCCGGCTGACTGCTTAGAACTGAGGGGCCACCTCAACAAAGCCTCGTCCCTCAGCACCTGGGCCGGTGAAGGTGAAGAAGAGAGGTGGACTCCAGACTCTGTAATAACTGGGGGGGGGCCTTCAGACCGGAACCGGCACCCATCACTTTTACGCACACTCCATTGGCCAGAACTAGTCCTACGGCCCCACCCACCTGCCAGGGGCCGGGAAATGTACTTTTCTGTGCGCCCAGGAAGGAGAAAAAAGCAAGAGTCATGCTAATGGGAAAGTCGAGCGCAGAGACACTAGGCAACTTGCTAAACCTCTCTGAGCCTTCATTTCTTATCCGAAGGAGGGTTAGAAATATGTCTATGTTTTTAAGTTTATTTATTTATTTTGAAAGAGAGAGAGAGAGAGCACAAGGCTGGGAGGGGCAGAGGGAGAGGGAGGGAGGGAATCTTACACAGGCTCCATGCTTAGCGTGGAGCCTGACGCAAGGCTCAAAGGGGGGCTCAATATGGGGCTTGATCTCATGACCCGGGGATCATGACCTGAGCCAAAATCAAGAGTCGGACACTTAATGAACTGAGCCACCCAGGCGTCCCGAATGTGTCTATTTCTCTGACTGTTTTGAAGGATGCCACATGGGACACACTTGGCATCGTGCCTGGCACATAAAAGCATCCAGATCGGCCTCCTAAAGACACACAGGACACCCCTCCCACCTCGAAACAACTATTCTTACCCCCACTTCACTCCCCAAGGCATCTCTTCTCCTAGATGAAAGAGTCCCAGAACCCCATCTCCTTCTCATGATTTTCAGACCCCTCTCCATTCGGGTCTCCTCCCTGAAGAGGCTGTCCTAAGAACTCACCGCCCCTCTGTGTCTCTACAGTCTGATCCAGGCACCTTCAAATACTTGCTCTGTGACCCTTGCCCAGTGCACAGCTCTCTCTGGGCCTCAAGGGTCTCATGCACCGCCCCCCTCGCTCTACCCCCCAGGGGCCAGGGACACAGGCTGGAGGGGAGCTGTGGCACGCTGCCACAGCTCTTGTTTGTCAAGACAAGGTGAAAATGCCCATTTTTTGTGTAAAATCCACCAGCTTTTTAATGGTGACTATTTCTTCGGAGGTGGATTAACTCTATGCGCGCCAAACAAAGCCTGTCCCTGGGGGAGCTTTGGCAGGCTCCCAAACTCTGCTCAAAGGCCGGGTCTGTGAGAAGCCAGAGGTAGGACATTTTCCCTTTGAACAAACGTCGCTGGGCCCAAGCACTTTACTCAGGAGAGGGGCTCTCGTGCCCAGGAAGCAGTCTCTCCCAGGAGGGCCACCAACCCGGGAGAAATGGGGGTCGATCCAGCGGTAGGATCTGCTGGTGATCATGTCAGTGGTTTGATCACAACCAAGTCCTAGCAGCGGAAACATCAGTGACTAAACCCACATCCGTGCCTGCTCCCGGCCAGGCTGGGCACTCTCAGAAGAAGCAAATCCAGGCCCTGCCCACTCGTGGGAGAGGACAGACAAGAAAAACAAGCCACTGCGACAGCAGCTCTGGGGCTGCAGAGGAGGGGATGTGGCCTGCCTGGAGAGTGTGCCCAGGGAAGGCTGCCCAGGGAAAGGGCATCCGCCTAGGAGGTAAAATGTTTTCCAGGCGGGGTGGGGGCTGTGTGCCAGGCCTACAGGCATGCATGTGCTTAGTTCCTTGAGGGGAGGGCACTGCGGCAGACAGGCTGGACTCTCGGGAACCAGGGAGCAGGAGGAGGGGAGCTGGGTGACGGAGGAGGACGCTGAAGTCCCCACTCCCCCCCCCATCCCCAGTGCGCCTGCCAGAGCCTGGCACTAGTTGGCCTCAGTCAAATACAGCCTCCCCGGCAGGTCACCTACCCAGTCGGCAGAACCTACCAGGGCCTGGGCCCCATCCGAGTTTCTGGAGAAAACTTCCCCCCATTGGCATAGGTTTAAAAGCTCCCCCACAGAGTCTAACCCGGGCAAGAGTGGAGGAGCAGAGCGGGATGCCGCACTGGGCGCTCAGGGAGTGAGGCTGGCCCTGGTGTCCTCTCTGCCCAAATGCGGGGGGTGGGGGTTAAGTTAGGCAGAAAAGTTAACTTGCCCAGGAACTTGTGGCTGGCAGTAGACTCTGAAGTTAGTCCTACGCCAGAATCCAGAAGAAAGGAAGAGAGAGAGGGTGGGAAGAATGTGGCGAGACGGATGGATGGGTAGATGTAAAGAAAGAAGCAGAACAGAAGGATGACGGATAGATGGATAGATGGATGGATGGATGCACCGAAACACGGGTGGGTGGTGGGTGGGCAGGTAAAAAGAGGGAAGGAGGAAGGGAGGAAGGGAAGAAAAGTCAAGAAGGGAGAGAGAGAGGAAAATAGTGTGGGGAGGGGTTGAAGGGATGCAGAGAGGAAGCATGAATTAATGAATTAATGAGAGATGAACGCGGACGAAGGGGCAGCGAGTCGCTGCCCTGGGCGAGCTCCGGTCCCAGGGGACCGGGTCGCGGGAACTGAGGGTCGGGAGAGGAGGGTCTCAGGCCGGCGCCCTCCGGCCCCTGCAGCCCAGAGCTGCGCCCGGGTCGCCGCGCCGCCGCCGGCTCCCGCACCCCGCCACCTCGCCAGGACGTGCTCCGCATTCGCGCCCGGGAGCGGGCGCCGGGCATCCGCGGGGCCTTGCTGCCCCCTAGCGGCGGCGCACGGCGCTGCCGCCCGGTCCCCGGGGCCAGCGCGCCGCCTCCCGGCCCCGCGCCGCCCGCGTGTTCCCGTTCCCTAGCAACCGGTCCCGGGGACCGCGGCCCGCGCTCCCGCCGCAGCGCGCCGGCTGCAAACTTTAGTATCTCCCGGCCTGGCATCCGCTGGAGGGAAGAGAGAGAGAAGAGCGTCTCCCGTGGCTTCTCCTGCAAAGGTTTTCTCTTCTCGCCTCCGTGAAAAAGGATAACGAGATGGGGGTGGGAGCAGGAAATGGTTTAAGTTAATTTAAACTGTCTGCCGCAGGCAGCGATCCAGAGCTTTCCCCCTGGTTTTCCAAGGCACGTCTCAAGCACTCAGGGAAGCTCTTTGCTGCAGCCCAGCGGCCACTGGTAGATCTCCGGAAGTCGAGGCCGGAGGCTTCGCTTAGCTAGGGTCCCACGGAGAAGGGGCGCTCAGGCCTGGTAGAGGCCTGGTCCTGGACCCTTGAAAGGGCATGGCTAATACTGACCGAGGGCTTTCTCTTTGCCAGGCACTTTTCGTACATGGAGCTCATTTTGTCTGTCGGAAGCCATGAGATTGGTAACACTCGTCCCCCTTTGCAGATAGGAAGCTGAGGCCCAGAGGCGTGAGGGGCATAGAGCCAGGAAGCCACAATGCCGGGTTTTGAGTCATGAAGGACCATCCAGAGCTCGCCATCTAAAGGGCTCCGCCATGCTGCTGAAAGTAGATGCTGTGACCTTCCCCATCCAGCAGAGAGAGACACTGAGGCCTCCAGAGGTTCATCCAAGGCCACTTGTCTCTAGTCAGCTGCCCACACCTGCACGTCTCCCTTGAACCTGGGAAGCTGACCTCAGATAGCTGCGGAGCTGGTGGGGGAGAGCTGGGAGCCAGCCTCTGGAGTGGCCCCAGCAGGTGGTCCCTGCCAGCATTCCCGAAAACCCGGCTGCCTGCAAGGTTCAGGGGGCCTCAGAGGCTGAGCCCACACCCCTCCCCACCTGTCCCCTCTCTCTGTCCTCAGCGCCCAGAGGCACGGCACTGACACGTGGGGCTTCATGCCACCCTACGACCCGTTCCGCATTCAGTCAGTACTTGCTGAGTGTCCCTGGAGGCCAGGCACTGTGCTGGACACAGCGAGGGGACAGTGGTGGCCAGGGCGGTCAGTGATGAGGGCAGGTGACGAGCCAACCAAGGAATGCACTGGATGATTTCGGTGACTAGCAAGTGCTGGGAAATCAATGAGATGAGGGGACACGCTAAAGAGGGCTGCGGTCTGTGGTCCCCGCTGTCATTTGAACCCCCCGTTGTCACCGCACCGAGAGCATGTGTGCAGATATCTGCCCCTGTCCCCCCGACCAGGCGCGTGAAACAGCTCTGGGACCCGCTAAGGCAGCTCAGAGTCTCCTGTGCGGCATTCACACTGGTTTCAGGGACAGAGATCACCGTGATGGTCAAGGTGCCCTGAGCCCTTATTCTGTTCAGTCTTATACCCCGACTCCAATCCATGCAACCGCCTTTCAGAGAGATACTGTTACTGACCCATTTTACAGAAGTAGAAACTGAGGTCACAGCTCTATCAAAGGAGAGACAAGATTTGAACAAAGACACCCCGATTTCAGCACCACGCTTCTAACCACAGCACCCTACGGGCTGACCCCCAGCTGGACTTAGACTCAGAGGGAAGTACTTTAGGGAAGAGGGGAATGTGTCACCTTGAGCAAGTCACTCCCCTCTCTGAGCCTCCCTTCCCTGAGGCCTGCAGAACAGGGGTGAAGCAGGAAGCGCTCCCTGGCTGGACTGTTCGTTGCGGGGGGGGGAGCGGGGGGGGGAGGGTAAAATGAGATCATCCAAGTAACCTGTCCAGCAAGGAGCCTGGAATCCCGGAACGGATTTTTTAACTAAAGGATGAATAAATGGATAAAGAAGCTTTATAGATGTTAGTTTCCCTCATTGTCCCCCGAGTCTGTAATAATAATAAAAACCCCACTAACTTCTGCCAAGGTCGCTTCTCTGCCCAAATTCCAGCACGCCACAGACGGCTGTGTCGGTGACGCACTGGCAGCCTGTCCGGTGGGCACAGCTCCCTGGGTAGCACAAGCCCCAGTTTGTGGCTGGCGCGAAGGCAAGAGGCCCCATCCAAATCTTCCTGCAAGGGGAATTCGGGGAATCAAACAGACCCACGTGCAAATCCCCATCTCTACCTGCTGGCTGTGTGATCTTGGGCAGATGCCTTAACCTCTCTGATGTGTGAATTCTTCACTCATTCTTTTTGTTTTAATTTTTTTAATGTTTATTCATTTTTGAGAGAGAGAGAGAGAGACAGAGCACAAGTAGGGGAGGGGCAGAGGGAGAGGAAGACACAGAATCTGAAGCAGGCTCCGGGCTCTGAGCTGTCAGCACAGAGCCCGATGCAGGGCCTGAACCCGCAGACTGAGATCACCACCTGAGTCAAAGTTGGACGCTTAACCGACTGAGCCCCCACAGGCGCCCCTACTTCACTTATTCTAAAAACACCTGCCATGTAGGATTGCCCTAAGGATGTCACCCAAGTCTCCGTTCCCTAGGATGTGGTATGGGTGGGCAAAGGGACAAGTCCAGAGGGTGTCACCTGCACAGAGCTGTGAACCCCCTGAGTTTTAAGCCATCTGTCATTCTCTTCCTCGGGCTCCCTCCTCCTGTGGCCTTACCCCTCCCCACGGCCAACCCACCGGCAATCCCTGTCCCTTTCAAGTCAGAGTGTAACCCGGAGCCCCGCTCTTCTGTCTGCCCCCGCTGCCCCCTCCCTGGTCCCAGCTCCCGCCATCGCCCCCTGGACAACTAGAACGGCATCCAGACTGTTCTCCCTGCCCTGCCCCTCCCCGCTGTACCCACTCCCCAGAGTGGAGGGTCTCCGCCCAGTTTAGACCCCCCAGTGGCTTCTCCATGAACTCAGAATAATACGCGCTCCACTGTCACCACTACCATGGCTGTGCTGGGCACTGCTCTTGGTCCTCAAGATCACTCTCCATCCTTGTCCACCTCCTATCCCAGAGGCAGAGCTGAAGGGGCTACATCAACCTTTGCCCCCTGGCATCCAGGGGATTCGGTCAGTACGGGGTGCCAGCAGATCGGGGCCAGGAGCAGAGAGAAGGTGGGGGCGTGACCCCCACCTCCTCTCTGCTTGCCCAGGTCCCCTCTGATGGAAGCCGCAGGCAGCCTGCTGCAGGGACCATGCCTCGGTTCCCCTCCTCCACGGCCCCGTCAGGACTAGGGGTGGCCACCTGGGCGCCACGGCTGCTGGTCCCGGGAAGTTTGTCGCCTCGTGTCAATATCCTTCACCCCCAGCCAGACCCCTGTAACCAGTCCCTTGATCAAGTTTCCCTGAGCGTGCCTCCTAGTCAGACAGCAACTGAGAGGTACCAAGGCCCTGTGATCTCGCCCCTGCCTGGCCCTCCCTCCCTTTCTTACTCTCCTCTACCCTCTGGCCACATCCAGCTTGTGGCTTCCCCAACGCCACCATAAATGCTGTTCCGTCCAACCTGGGATGCTGTGCCTGGAGTTTTCACACAGCTGGTCTCAGTCCAAATGCTGCTGCTCCAGGGGGCCTTCCCTAACCACCTGTCACACTCTGTTTTTCACTCCAGACACTTTGGACGCCAAGACATGCGGGGTTTTTCCACACCAACAACCAATCCTCCAACTCTCCAGACACCATCCGGTGTCTGACAATTTAGCCCAGTTCTGACGCTATCCGCCCAAGGTCAGCGCAGACCCCACGGTTCAAGAGCTGGTCCGACAAGGCTCCCCACATCAGACGCCGGGGCAAGCCCCGCCTCCTGGACTTCCGGTAGACGGGCTATAAATCAGGGGTTCGCACGGCCTCCTCAGGTTTAAGAATTTGCTGGAATGACTCATAGAACCCCAGAAAACAGCTTCCTAACCAGATGCCTGGTTTCTTATAAAAGGATACAACTCAGGAACGGCCGGATGGGACAGATGCATTGCGTGAGGAACAGCAGGTGCATGGAGCATCCAAGCCCCCTCCGGCACGTCCTCCCTCCCAGCACCCCCTTAATAGCTCCCAGCCCTCATTGTTTAGGGTTTTCAAGGAAGTTCTGTTACACAGGCCCGATTGATTAAGTCATCAGCTATTTATTGGTGATTGGCCTCCATTTCCAGTCCTCCGTCTCCTGAGAGGTCAGGGGGTGGGGCTCAAACTGCCAACCCTCTAGAGCGGCCAAGGTCTTGCAGGTGACCAGCCCTAATTGTGAAGCGATTGGGTCTCCCTCCAGCCATTCATCCGCATACAAACGACACTGTTATCACAGATTCCAAGGGTCTTACAAGTTCTTCAGGAAGGAGGGACTAAGACCAGATGTTATAACTAATGATACTCCTGGCACCCTGGCACCCAGTAAATTATAAGGGTCTCAAGAATTCTGTGTTAGGAACTGGCAACAAAGACCAAATTGTGTGTGTTTGTGTGTGTGTGTATAATATGTTTATTATATATGTTATGTGTGTATTATATATAGTCAATATTAAATATAATATATTAATACATAATATATATCATAATATCACACACCTAATTAATTTCCTTCATCAGACCTGTACCCATCCAAAATTGAGTCCTGCTTAAAACAAAAAAACAAACCCACACCCCCAAAACGGCACCACTTAGCCATCTGAGCAAACCAAGACTTAACACCTCACCTAACTGAAATTTCAATCCTCTGGGAACAAATGCCAATCAACACGGAATTTCCTGGTCGATACTAGGAATTAACTGACAGGCCCCTTCCGGCTCCCCTCGGGAGGGCATTCCGGGCTCCCTTCCACTGGCTAGATGGGATGCCTCCTGACTCATCAATCATTTGATAAAGTCGATTAGGTCGTCACAATTACTCCACTGAATTTGGTTTATGAACAGTCCTCCAATTTATTTGTTGGCTTGGGGGTCTTGTCTATTTCCATCTATAAAACTGTTAGATGCCCAAGGACAGGTGTTTTGTTTTGTTTTTTTAAGTTTATTTATTTTTGAGAAAGAGAATGAGCACAAGCAGGGGAGGGGCAGAGAGAGGCAGAGACAGAATCCCAAGCAGGCTCCGCTCCTTTAGTGCAGAGCCTATAGCAGGGCTGGAACTCAGAAAACATGAGATCATGACCTGAGCAGAGATCAAAAGTCAGACGCCTAACTGCTGAGCCCCTCGGGGCCCCACGGCAGGGTTTTCTGCTGGAGCACCAGCCCCTCCTGCCACACTGGCAACACAGGAGTAAATATTTATGGAATTAACACAAGAGCTGTCTGTTGACTTAGAAGTGGCCTGAGGACACTCGCTCAGAAGCCCTTGAGCACTCAAGTGTCTTTTAAAGGACTTGATGGAGGCTTTACCGCCTCAAGCCTCCCCGGGCATCCTCCAGGACCCCACAACTCGGCAGCGCACTGACGTTCCCAGGTGTGGAGAGGTGCCTGGGTATTGCAGACACATCTGGGCTTAAATCCGGTCTCAGCTATGCCCTTCACTTTCCCCAGACCTCAGTTTCATCATCTACTATACAGGAGGTCCTTGTGAGGATGACAGGGACTGGGTAGGTAAGGCTTCCGGCACTGTCTGCCCCCCACTCCCCGGCCCCGTGCACCACGACTGGGGGAGAGGGATTGGACCGGAAGCAAAAGGAATGTGAGCTTGCTGTGTCCCTGAGACAGGGGCCCTGGCTGAGCCCCAGTGGGGCAAGTAGGCAGATCTGTGCCCCTGTAACCAGACCCCGGGAATCACTGCCTGGGCTGCATTAAATTGAACCCAAGCCAAGGAAACGTTGGAAGCAAAGACTCTTTATTACTTGTTCCAAGTAAGGAGACAGGGAGCTAGATCTCCAAGCACCATCTCCCCGTGTCCGAGAAGCTTTTCTTCAGTGGGTTCAGGGCGGGGCAGGTGCTGGAGTCCAGCTCTAGCAGGTCCAGGGCTCCCTGAAGGATGTTCGATGTCTGCGAAAGAGGGAGGATATGAGAGAGGCATGAGTTTCTTTCTGATCACCAAGCAGGCATCTCTGCTCTGACCGGAGAGTCAGCTTTATTTATGGAAAAAAAAAATGTATGGGGCCAGCACAGAGGTAGCATTTGCCTTAGATAGTGATTCCTGATGACAAATTCCTTTAGTATGTAAAAATTTCCCAGAACATAGATTGGTAGAAGACTCACGCATAATCTTTATCAATAGTAATTGATGTAGGTGATTTAGATGCTTATTATATGGGGAAGGAAGGGATCTTCAGCATTCAAATGCAAGACAATGCTTTTAGCATAGTAAAGGCAAAATTTAGTTCTTTGTGAGCAGGGGTCAACAGCCTGTTTTCTTTAGGGGAAGTAAAACAGGTTTCTCAGGAAATGTAATATTTGCTCTTATAATCACAAAAGAAGAAATTTGTATAATAAGTTCCTTCACAAGGTGCAGTCTGCATATTTTAGGATAAGGGGACAAGTCATTCTGGACACCAATCAGCAAGGTGCCTTGGGGGGTCAGTGCTCAAAAAATAATTGAGTGGGGGGTACACATTGGCCACCATCTGATGGCAGGAGGCCCTGCAAAACCCGCCTTAACCTCGCAAGGCGTTTTCTCAACTCAGTGAGTTCAGAAATGGCTCCCCACAGGCAGGGATTTCACATACATTAAGGAACTTACACAAACTCTGTGACGGAGACGCTTTGGTTCAACTGCGCATGCCCAGCAGGTCAACATGCTAGCGTATACATCGTATGTTCAAAAATTGGCCGAAACCTGGACCATTCGAGGAGATCTTAGTATTATGATGAGCTACAGAGGACTTCGGGGCAATTCAGGACGGGCTCCTGCACGGGTCCTTGCTGCAGTCTGGCCCAAACTGGTTCAAGGGCTACACCAGGCAAGACATGTGCAAAACCACAGTCCATCGCTGCTTTTGTCCCTTCCCCTCCCCCTTCCTAGCTGTCAGCCCTCTGATTTGAGTCCTTCCCTCCCGCTGCATCCTACCTGATACCTCTTGCCTGGGCAGAGTCTGAGGGGCTGGCTCGGTGGGGCGTTCTAGGCTGAGAAAGGTCTGGAAAGCCCTCCACAAAGAAGCATGGCGGGAAGCCCCAGGTGCCCAGAGCAAGGGGGGTGTGGTGAAGGACCTCAGAAAACCTTGGAAAGGGTCTTGGTCTTTCCTGTGACTTCTTACTGAGCGTAGCATTGGGCGCCCACCTGATCCCCATGCAACCAGAAGTCAGCACAGAGGGGCAGTGAGTCCCCACCTTTGGCCGAGAGCCTGTCTGTGCCACAGCAGCACGTGTGGCCCACCCTCCGAGGACTTGTGGAGAATCTCCATGGATGACGCATTTCCCTCTCCAACCCCTTGATCTCCCTGCCCACCCCCACAGAACTTGAAAGCAATCCCACCGCCAAGAAGGAACTAAACTAACTGAGATTTATTTCCCTCCACCCAGGAGAGTGGGGCTCGAATGACAAGCTATGACAATGTCTTGGACACAAGACTTGGACACATTCCCACTTCAGGGCACAACAGTCCCCACAGGACATGTGTCTTCCTTGCGCCCTGAAAGAACAGCTGGAAAAGAGAGACGTTGAGGGGCCCTGGGTTTCCAAAGAGTTGTCCTGGGTCAGGGACAGCCATTCTGTGGGACTCTGGAGGAGGACAGGTAGAAATGGCCAGAGGTAGAAGTGTTGTCTGATGAATCCCAAAAGGCTCCTCATGGACAGAGTTGCCCAGTGAGGGAAGGAACCACTTTGATAGGAAGTGAGCCTCCTGTCCCAGGAGGTATGCAAGTAGATCCTGTCAGAGATGTGAGGAGGTGACTCCCACTGGGGAGCTGGCCTGACTAAAATCATGCAGAGGCCTCTTCGAAGATTAATGGACTGTGAGTCTGTAAGTAAAGCCAAAGGCGATGGTGAGTAATGGGAGACAGGGTGTTAGTGGAATGGATGGGGAAGAGAGGAGGAGGGAGAGAGAAGGAGAACAGAAGGAGCCCGGCTGGGAAGGCGATGTGGTGCTGGCAGTCTGATACCAATAAAGGGCTCTTCAAAGAGAGCATTTCCCCAAGTCTACAACAGTCAGAACAGCCTCCATCATGCCGCAGAACAAATAAACCCTGATATCTCGGTGCCCTGGGAGAATACGGTTCTTTCTCGCCCACACCAAGTCTGGATGCCCCTGCCGCTCTGATTTCTGGAGTGCACAGCCTCCAAGCAGAAGACAGTTGGGACAGGATACCAGCCATCAACTGCCAGAACCCAAAAGTGGCACTGGACGCACGCACGGGCCGTTGGCCGGAACTAGCCACGCAGCCCCAACTGTCCGGTCTGAGCCTGGTGATAAGACGCCTTTCGCATCTCTCTGACACGGCTAATCCCCTTTATCAAAAACAAAGGGCTGGCCTCGGGTTCAGTGCCTGGGGAAGCAAGCAGGACATGCTACCAAAGCCTCCGGAAGCGTGTTCGTCCCCAAAGCCCTCATTCTCATGAGTGTCTCCTCTGCGTGGCAAATCTTGCCAATTTTCCCCGTGGGATGGCAAGGTAAACTTCCCTTTTTCAGGAAATTTATTTATTTTAAAGAACTGAGTCTATTTAAAGAAGACTATTAATTCTGTCCCAAGTCAAACGGTGCAGCGCGTATATTAATATTTATTTTAGAAGAGGTATTACATGCTTCAAAATTCAAGAAGGGTTGCCGTTATGTCTAATGAAAACTCGGCTGCTTCCCCAGCCAGGGCTCCCCTTCTTGTTCGGGCTGTGTATGGATAATTTCATGGATCCATTTGCTCCTCCAAACGACATGAGAACATCGCTGCATGTACTCCATTTGGCATGTAGATGGGTGGCTACAGGATAAATCTCTAGAAAGGAAAATTCTGGGACTCCAGGTGTGTCCACGTATAATTCCCACGGTCCAGTCTGCTTCGGATTCTGCGTCTGTCTCCCTCTCTCCCTGACCCTCCCCCACTTGCACTCTGTTGCTCTCTCTCTCTCAAAAATAAATAAAAAATAAAAAAAGAAACTTCTCTCAAGTTTCTCTTGAAGAAACATAGGAGAAATCTTTGTGATCTTGGATTTGGATCTGAGACATGACACCAAAATCACAAGCAGCAGCAGCAGCAGCAACAAAACAGATGAATCGGACTTCATCAAAATTACAAATGTCATGCTTTAAAGGACACCATCAAAAAAAAAGGGGGGGGGTAGGACCAGCCGCAGAATGGAAGAAAATAAATACCAATTCCATGTCTGACTCGTACCTAGAATATATAAAGGATGCTCACAACTCAGCAATAAAAACACAAATAATCCAATTTTAAAGTGGGCCAAGAACCTGAATAGACATTTCTCCAAAGAAGGTAGACAAATAGCCAAGAGGCCCATGAAAAGACGCTCAACAGCATCACCCATGAGGGAAATGCCAACCCAAACCAGACGCAGAGAGCGCCTCACACCCCCGGGAAGGCTAGAATCCAAAAGACAGACGGTAACAGGTGTTGGTGAGAATGCGAACAGATCGGACCCTCTCGCCCCGATTCTGCAAAACGCTAAACATGGCGTCACCATGAGCCCTAGCCATGCCACCTGAGGTCCCTCCCCCAAGAGAAAGGAAAGCGTGTGTCCCCACAAAATCTCGTAGAGGAGTGCTTCTAGCATATAGTGGAAACAGCTCAAATTTCCATCCGCTGATCAATGAATAAATGAAATACGGTATATCCATAGAGCAAAATATTATTCAGCAAAAAAAAAAAAACAAAGAAAAGAAAGAAAGAAAGACTGAAATGAAGTACCGATTCATCCTGTGAACCTTGTAAACATGACGCTCAGTGAAAGAAGCCAGGCTCAAAGGACCACGTCTGGATGACCCCATTTACATGAAATTGCCAGGACTGACAAATCTACAGAGACAGAGGGTAGATTCCTTGTGGCCTGTGGCTGGCGGAGTTGGGGGGGACAGGGGACAATGAGGGGACTGGGGAGTGACAGCTGAGGGAGACATGAGATCTTGCAGCAGTGAAAATGATTTCATTTATTGATTTAGATAGAGAGAGCGAGCACAAGCAGAGGAGAGGCAGAGAGAGAGAGAGAGAGAGAGAGAGACAGAGCATCTTAAGCAGGCTCCATGCCCAGCTCAGAGCCCCACACGAGGCTTGATCTCTCGACCATGAGATCACGACCTGAACTGAAATCAAGAGTCAGATGCTTAACCGACTGAGCCACCCAGGTGCCCCTGCTTCTGTTCTTTTAAAAGACTTTATTTTTAAGGCGTTTCTACACCCAACATGGGGCTCAAACTCACAACCCACCGACCGCGCCGGCCAGGCACCCCAAACGTGCTTTAATGATGAGGGGTAGAGCTGGGGAGAGTGAGGGACACAGATCAAGGGAGACTACTGAATACTGAAAATGAACCATGGACTGAGGGGGGCGGGGGAGGGAGGGAGGGTGTGATGGTCATGGTGGGGGGCACTTGTGGGAAGAAACACTGGGTGTTATATGGAAACCAATTTGACAATAAACTATTTTTTAAAAAAATGATGAGGGGTAAACATTGTTCCCCTGTTCTTTTTTGTACCTCTCCGAAATGACAGGCGCTAGCTCCATTACTGGGGTGACACCACGCGGTATGTGTAAACTGAGTCACGACGCTGTCCGTCACCACCGCACAGCGCCATGTGCCTGCCGAACCACAATGCAACGGAAGATCTGGTGGTGATGAATGCACTACTCTGAATATGCGAAAAGGTACTGAATGGTTCAAAGAGAGAGAGAAGGAAGAAAAAAAGGAGAGAAAATACTGATGCCCAGGCCCTGCCCCGGAAGAGTCTGCTTCCATTGTTCTGGAAGGTGGGCTGGGCGTCAGCGTTCGACAGAGCACCATGGGTGCCACCCTGCAGCTCGTTGAGCAGCCTCTGAGCTAGAGAAATAGGAGGCTGAGAACAGAGAGAGAGGAAGACGGAGGCCAGGAGAGCCCGCTATACATTCTGGGCGAGAGGCAGGTCCCCCACTGAAGGCATCCTCTCGGGGGGCCAGTGGCTGAACCACTGAGGCCCGGCTCACCAATCCCTGAGCCCACAGGGCCCACGTCTGTCTTCTTCCTGGAGCAGGTAAAGGTGTCTGGGCATTGAGGCACACCCTTCCCAGAGTCCGCCTCTGGTGAACCGACACCTCACTTTGAAAGCGCACATCTATTTATCTTGGTGCCTGATTGGAATCTCGATTTTCACATCCTGTTACGCCAGACTGTTGTACAGATAACAAAGACAGACCCACATTCATCACCATTCGGTGAGCACACTTACACTTAGCAGCCAAACCCACGGCCAAGTGTAACCCTTCAGCAACCCTTAGAGACAAGCTACTGTTGGTATGATCTCCATTTTACAGATGAAGAAACTGAGGCCTGACCAGGTAAGGGACTTGGCCAAAGGCACCCGGTAAGAAGGGGCAGAACAGGGATTTGAACCCGAGTCAGGCCGATAACAAAGTCCATGCTGTTAAGACGTGAAACTCTCCCTGCCCTGAAAGTCTTCGGTAACCAACTCAGCAGACCGCAGTCCACCGGCTGGTCAGCAGCGGGAGTGATAAAACCAGCCTTGGTCCCCAGGTCCCCGTCACCAAAGCGGCAGCCACACAGTGCATCACAGGGACGTGATAATGTCAGCAGCCCCTCTACCCACAGGAAATTACCTATTTAAATTAACCCAGTGGCTTTCCTTCCAGGGAGTCCCCGTTTCTCTGGCAGGTCCGTCAGGCATGTCCATGGTTCCTGAGGATTTACACATCCCGCCCTCCGCATTTCCGTGACTGCCCCCAGGAAGTCCCCTCTGTTTTATGCCTCATTATCCTCGGAAAGACCCGCTTCGGTCCGCCCTCCTCCCGATGCCCAGCATGGCTCTCCTCTCTCGGTGCTCATTCCAGACGTATTATTCACGGTGAACTCATTTGTCCCGAATGCAGATGTAATATGTAATTCCCCAAGAATTCAAATGTAATTTAAAGTTATTTTCCAATATCTAATTTGCCTTTTATTTATTTAGGACAATATTTCAGCGGGAGCCTCCCAGCTAAAGTGCCAATGTTTGTTTACAGTGCCAGACCCCGGCCACGGCGGGAAGCCACATGCCCCAGACACAGACGTTACCGATTAAAAAAGTAATTACAGCATTGAACACAGCCTTAAATAAAAGCGAAAATGCAAGAGACGGGAAAGGAAGCAAAGACATAAATTGGGAACAATGCTGTTTTCCCCAGACGTTTTGTAATATTTGCAGCCTGCCTGGTCCTGGTGCCCTGCCCCGGCAGCATCAGGCACAAGCAAAGCAACCAACAGGGAGCGACGGGGAGGCTCTGCCCTGCAAAGAGGTGGAAAGAGGTTCCTGATTGTCAGAGATCATCTGTCTGCCTGTTAGTGCGATGTCTGGTGGAGTGTAACACTCTCACACTATGGACTAGTGTACTATATTCTGACAAGCGACCAAAAATCAACAGCCAACTCAAACTGACTTAAAGAGAATATAGGTATGTTCTGGCTCATGAAAGATCATTAGCAGTTGGGCTTCAGGCACAGTTGGATCAAGGTGCTCAAAAAAATCTTCCAGAATCCCTCTGTCTCTTGGCTCTGCTCTCTATTGCATTGCCTTCATTCTCAGTCAGGCTCTCTCCACCTGCTGGTTGAAAGAGAACCCAGCCACTTCCAGCTTACATCCAGCTTAGCATTCCCAGCAGAAAGAGGGTGCTTCTCTCCCCACAATTCTGGCAAAGCTCTCAGGCTGGGCTTTCATCGGCCCTTCCTGGGTCGTGTGCTGATCCTTGAACCAGTCACGTCAGCCAGGGGCTGTCAGTCCTGTGGCCACACTTGGGTCAGATCCTCACCGCTTGAGAACAGCAGTAGGATATGACCGGCCTTGCCCAAGCCAATATGGACTAAGAGTGGGGGAGGGGTGTTTCTCAAAAAGAAAATCGGGGTTCTGGGAGAGCTGAAAGAGCAATCAGGCAAGGACAATGGATTTCCACCACAGCTACAACTTCTGTCTGTTACAGTTTCTGTTTCCAATAAATGTACTGTTTTTTTAATGTCTCCCTTTTTATCTTATGTTTGTTTATTTTTGAAAGAGAGAGAGAGGATATATGAGCTGGGGGAGGGGCAGAGAGAGAGGAAGACAGAGGATCTGAAGCTGGCTCTGTGCTGAGAGCAGAGAGCCCAATGCAGGGCTTGAACTCACAAACTGGGAGATCATGACCTGAGCTGAGGTCAGACGCTCAACCGACTGAACCCCTCCGCCCAGGTGCCCACCATGTATTCTTTCTATGTTATCTCTAGATCACAGGTTTTTACCTTGTGAGTGACGCAGGCTACTCTCTGCTCCGCTGTTAGGAGTCCAGTAGGACTGTAATGTAACAGGTGAAACTTGTGGCTTCCTCCCTCGACTTTACTGAAAGAAGCGAGCGCTGGGCTGTCAGTTAAAGCACAGCGTGACTGGGGACAGATGACGGTGGACTCACTGAGGGTGGCCTGCAGCAGGAAGACAGGGACAAGCAGCTTCCTTCAAGATGGATACAACAAGAGCTTCGAGGTTTAGAAGACTCGAATAATCGCTGTTTAATAATTAGGTCCAAATAGGGGCGCCCGGGTGGGGCGGTCGGTTGAGGGTCCGACTTCAGCTCAGGTCATGATCTCACAGCTTGTGAGTTCGACCCCCACATTGGGCCCTGTGCTGACAGCTCAGAGCCTGGAGCTGCTTCAGATTCTGTGTCTCCCTCTCTCTCTCTGCCCCTCCCCTGCTCGTGCTGTCTCTCTTGCTCTCAGAAATAAACATATTTTTAAATTTTAAATAATAATTAGGTCCAAATAGTTATCCAGTAATTAGGTCACGGGGGAAGCAGGAGGCAATAATAATATTTAGGGGCACCTGCGTGGCTCAGTCGGTTAAGTGTCCGACTCTTGACCTCAGCTCAGATCTTAATCTCGGGGTGGTGGGTTCAAGCCCCGCCTTGGGCTCCGCGCTGGGAGAGAAGTCTACTTAAAGAATAACAATAGTAATAATAATATGTAAGGTGCTCATTGGTCCAGCTTATACCCAAAAAGTGACTGTGTGTATGAACTGGCCATGGAGATATAACCCTAGGGCCAAATAAGTGTAACTCTTGGCCAAATGCAGCCCTAAAGAAATCGCATCATCCTCTCTCGATAGACATCCAGGAACCGGCCGTGGCATCCACGAGCCCGCTCAGAACCTCACCAAACAGTGACCACTCCGGGACCCGGAGACGCTCTGGCAGGGGGCCAGCAGGACGCCCCTTCCCGCTGTGTCTGCACTGGGGTGGGCACGTCCCCTTGGAACTAAGACGTCATCTGGGCTTCAGAGGTCGTTCAGGGTGGGGGGCGGGGCAAGGCAGGGAAGGGAAGCCTGGAGAGGAGTGGTTTAAGGGTCCTGCGGCCGAGGCAGGTGCTTGCAGAAGCGACCGGTCAGAAAAGTGAACCTCACCCCTGCCCTCTGACACATCGCGAGGCTGCCTTTCTCTTCTGGGAGAGCCAGCCTGCCCACACTCCCTGGCCCTGGGAGGGGCACCCGCTCTGCAGGCTGGGTCCAGCCAGGAGAGGGATGTCTGAGCTAACACAGCAACGCCAGACCAAGATGGAGACAAAGGGACAGAACCTGGAAGGGCAAGGAGGAGGGGAGGAGGGCGGGAGGGGCACGTAGAAGAGAAGGGACAGGAGGACTGAAGAGGAAGACCGGGAATGGCAGAGGGCCGGGGAAGGGGCAGGCGTTTGGGTGCAGACGTACACAACTTTTGTAATCAAGGAAGAATTAAACTTCTTTACTCCATGTATTTAGTCCCTAATCTGTACCCATCTCTGGACTCAGCATTGCAGGGATAGATCAAGTCCGCACCCTCAGGCAATTGTAAAGTGATGCCTGACCAGTGTTCTGACCTGGAAAAACCAGACTCCGCCCCTGGGATGTCTGGTGGGGCATAAAGAGTGTGGAACCCCTTTCTGTGTGGACAGGGGAGGAAAGGCCTTCCCGACCAAGGGAACAGCATACACAAAGTCCCAGGAACGTCAGAGTGCATGGAGTCCCGGTCCAGCAAGGAGCTAGTTAAGGCTGCAGCAAAGAACAGGAGAGAGCCAGAGATGAGGCAGGGTTAGATCCCACTAGAGATGGAGACTTCATCCTGAGAACCAGGGTTGAAAATCGTCATTAAAGGATCCCTGAGGGGCGCCTGGGTGGCTCAGTCGGTTAAGCGTCCAACTTCAGCTCAGGTCATGATCTCACAGTTTGTGGGTTCAAGCCCCGCGTCAGGCTTTGTGCTGACAGCTAGCTCAGAGCCTGGAGCCTGCCTTCGGATCCTGTGACTCCTTCTCTCTCTGACCCTCCCCTGCTTGCGCTGCCTCTTTCTGTCTCTCAAAAATAAATAAAAATGTTTTTTAAAAAAAGTAAAAAAAAAAAAAAAAGGATCCCCAAGGGGTGCCTGAGTGGCTCGCTCGGTTAAGCATCATGATTCTTGATTTTAGCTCAGGTCATGATCTCATGGTTCCTGAGATCAAGCCCTGTGTCAGGCTCCATGCTGTCAGTGGGAAACTTGTTTGAGATTCTCTCTCCCTCTCTCTACCCCTCCCCGCCTCCTCTCTCTCTCTCTCACTCTCTTTCTCCCTCAAAATAAATAAATAAATAAACTTAAAAAGAAAGGATCCCCCAGAACTGGCTGATTTATACTTAGGGATTTATGAGTGCTCCGCAAGAACTCTTAAAACTTTGGCGCATTCACCAAATACCGGCACGTTCCGGATCTCCTCCCTGAGGACCAGCATGAAATGGCAGTGGCCACGTGATGTTTCTGTCCGGGATCACTTTGGGGTCTAGTAATAATGTTTTAATTGTCCCAGGACGAGGGGGGAAAGAACAGAAGTAGAGCTGATATGCAAATGATGTGTTTGTGCCAGATAAACACCAGCTGATGGTTTGCGATGGCAGAGTAATGTTCTCGGGAAAACGGGTAAAGGATCAAGCCTCCCCCAGCCATCCAAGGTGACACAGGCAAGGTGACACAGGCAACGCGACACAGAGAAGCTGTGCTGAAACCGCAGTTTATTCTCAGGAAGTGGCAAATTCGCTTCGACAAAACAACACCCTCCAACTAGGAAGTAAATAACACTGATTTGAATTTTATTACTTTCATTTGTACATAGTTCCTAATTTGTGTTAGCCTCATAGCTGTTTGTGAACTTCTTTTGTCATTGATTCTGAACGATAATTTTTGTCACATTTTGACTCTGAGATTGGGCTGCATCTGAAGATCTATAGCCTCTTATCATTACAACTGACAGCGCTTCTCCTGTCAATGCTGCAGAAAATAATTGCGCATCAAAAAAAACATTATGCGTCTTGTGACGGGTGGTGGATTCGATTCGCATGAAGACTGGGTTGGTACCTAGTTTTGTTTGTAAACAACTGAGTAACATTAAAATAAAAAATGTTTAAGCCAGTATGAGATCCATAGAATATTCTTTATAAAAATGGTTCACGTAGGGACGCCTGGGTGGGTCAGCAGGTTAGGCATCTGACTCTTGATTTCAGCTCAGGTCATGGTCCCAGGGTCATGGGATCAAGCCCCACGTTGGGCTCTGCACTGAGAGTGGAGCCTGCTTGTTCTCTCTCTCTCTTTCTCTCTCTCTCTGCCCCTTTCCCTCACTTGTGAACTGTCTCTCTCTCTCTAAAAAAATAAATAGTTTATATAATACTCAAGTTGGAGTATCAAATAGGATGATGTGGCCATAAGAAAACGTTACAATCACAGAAGTCATATTTCCTTACCAGAAGGACATTCTAGCACGACACTGGAGAGAAAGAAAAAGACCAGTTGTGCAGGAGAGCAACTGAGAAAGTATGAGAATATATATATGGGAAAATACATGTATATATGGAAAGATGAGGACGTAACTTGAAGAGACATGCAGGAGGCTGAATCCATGGGAGGCGTGAAGATGTGGGGAAAGAGAAGGAGTGGTGGGAGGGCCCAAGGAGGATGCTAGGTTCCTGGATGGGACAGAGGGGCATCTCCGAGGTACAGAAAAGTAATCAAGGTTGAGATGGTACAGTTGTGGCAGTAATCATGGTCACAGTGACAGTGGTGCTGAAGGCTGTGGTGGTGCTGGTGGTGATGGAGGTGATAATAGGGTGATGGAGATGACGGAAGTGGCGGTGGTGGTGGTGATGGCGATAATGGTGGTGATGATGGTGGTGGTGGTGATGGTGGTGATGGTGGTGGTGATGGTGGTGGTGGTAGTAGTGGTGATGACAATGATGATGATAGTGGTGATGATGATGGTGGCGATAATGGTGGTGATGATGGTGGTGGTGGTGGTGGTGGTGATGGTGATTATGGTGGTTGGTGGTGGTGGTGACAATGACAGTGATGATGGTGGCCACTGTTGTTGGTGATGGTGGTGATGATGATGGTGGTGTTAGTGGTGGTGATGATGGTGGTGATCGTGGTGGTGATGATGGTGATGATGGTGATGGTGTTGGTGGTGGTGGTGGTGATGATGATGATGACGGTAATGGTGGTGGTGGTGGTGGTGATGGTGGTGATGGTGGTGATGGTGGTGATGGTGGTGATGGTGGTGGTGGTGGTGGTGGTGGTGACATAATGATTAGTATACTAGAATTGTAATCATGATGTTATACCAGAAGGCCTAGAAGTAAAATCCACACTGGGGATTGGCCCTACCAGCTGCCCCATTTTGATATCAAGCAACTACTGGGAAAGAGCCGGCCTTCTCCTCCGGGCCTCGTCCATGAAATGAAAACCACGCCTCTGTCCTCCTATCCGTCTCACTCTCTAGTCAATCACACGATGCGGAAGAAACCTGAGTGAACACTAGAACCAAAGGATTTCCCCTACAGCAGGGAATACCATTATTTACCCATAACAATATTTCAAGGGTTATTAGCATGTAAAACTGTGATTAATTAAATTCACAAAAGTTGTTTCTGAGATATGCAAATGAGGTGCTTCCCGCTGGGTGGCACTGAGGCTTTTCTCTTCCAGGGGCTGCCAGAGGACGCGGCGGGGGGGGGGGGGGGGGGGGGGGGGGGGGGGGGGGGGGGGGTGGTCATTCCACACACCTACTCCAGGAGCTTTGGAAAAAGCTACAGGGTCTGTAAGGATGCAGGTCTGAAACTGACTCCATGAAACAACAGAAGGGCACACATTGCCCAAGGCAAAAGGGACCACCCTTGTAACATTCTAAGGGCAGGCCTAAAGATGGAGGCTGAGACTAGTCACGCCCTACCTGAGGGTCCTGGGCCCACTCTGTGATTGGTCAATACTCTAAATGTTGTGATTGGGTCCCGCCAAAAGTAACAAATACTCAAGGCAATGTGAATGGTTAAACCCGCTGTCAATAATACTGTATAATAATGACTGGATCACTGTACTTCCTGTAACTCCCCCTTCCCAAACTCATAAAAGCCCTACCCTGCCTTTGTTCGGGGCTCACTCCACGTGGATCCAGTAAGTCTGTGAGCCCGAGTTTAGGCTGGCTGGGCCTAAATTCGTAATAAAGCCCTTTGTTTTTGCATGCGTGATTCGGTCTCCCAGGTAATCTCTGGTTTTAGGGGGCGATATTAAAATCTGGGCATAACTGGTCCATCTGAAAGGCAGTTGGTCCCTGCGCTCTCCCACATTCATCCTTCTAGGTCAGGTCCACACAGTTAAGGAGATGGGTTTGGATGCTGGTGTGCCCATTGAGGAATCTAGTCACATCCATGCGTCCTGAAGGGACCCCAAGATTATGGAGCTTGAAGGAACCAGAAAGGAGAAAATCGGCTGTCTTTTAGTCCACTCTGACCACTCTCTCCAGGAAAGGGCCAAGACTAGCTCAAGGTTACACCGACTCCTTTCCAGGGCTTTCCATATGCTACCCTCAATTCTTACAGGGTTTTCATGAGGTCAGGGAGATCCTGGATGTCACCTCCAAAGGAAGCTGGGGCAGATCAGCAGCCAGAAGAAAAGGACAGGGAACATTGGAGGGGGGCAGTGCTAAGTTGTGTTGTAGTGACCTCCAGATCCAAAGGGCTGGTCCACTGTCTCTGTCTTCCAAGCCTGCAGAGCTCCAACTGGCTGGAGCTGAGGACACTGGGGCCACAAAGGGCCCTTGAGGGTTTCAATTACCCAAGACGGCGTCCAGATCCCCAGAGCCCACCCCGGCACAGGCCATCTTCCACGAGAGCTCTTCTCCCTGCAAGCTCCCCATGAGTCCAGTCTTCCATGTCTCCCCACCCAGCAGCGCCCATGTCAGCAGAGACACCCACCCTGCCAGGCTGCCAAGAGAAGACAGTGCTGTGCCTGCCTGGACGGAAGTCTGGGGACAAGACCCAGATCCAGCTGCAGATAACCCTTCCCTATGCTCAGCTAAGGGCATGCTGTGCCTTTGCACACACGGCCCTGTAAGTGACAGCATTGCTCAGATGAGGAAATGGGGTCAGCTGTGCCTTGGGAACACCAAGCTGGACCAGGAACCTTCAACAAGACAGGCAAATCCCTGCACAGCCCACAGTGCCCATCCCACAGGGGCAGCTACTGAGACAGCGAGATGAGGCTCAGGGAATCTCCGTCCCCCCTAGAATGCTTCCCTGAAAACCGAGGGCAGCCTGTAGCCTGTGTCCTGGGGCCCTGTTACTAACTCTTGAATCCCCTCGTTCCTGGAGGCCCAGGAGACTGTTTTGAGTGTGGCAGCCTGGATGTGTTCAGATGTAACCCCTTTGAAGAATGAGAGAAGGCTTTCCGGAAAAAACAGAGCCTCAGGCAGGATCAGAAGCGAGGGCAGAAAGACCAAGCCAGAGGCTGAGACAAAAGAGTCATTGAGAGCAGAGCCTGGCCCAGAAGGAGGTCCTGGAGACACAGCCATCCCTAAGCCCAGAGAACTCAAGCAGTTCCAACTCAACCCAGGCCCAACCCTGCAGGCCTGCAGATCGGGGGTCCCAAATAGCAGCACGTGGTGGACACCAGACTGGCATGGCGTCTGGGCAGCTGGGGGTCTGTGAGGTCAAGTTCAAAGGGGCCTGACAGTAACCACCGGGAGGCCTGATAATGAACAGAATTGGAAACAAGGCAGAACGACGGCAGGAAAACTCAGATCTCTTTTGAGTCTAAACCACCCCTGATGTCACTCCATGCAGAACGAGCCTAGAACATTCTTGGTTTCCTCTTGTCCTTCCGACGTGCAGCCCATGTCTCTGAAAGACTGGATCCCTCCTATTTCTCCACATCACTCCTGCCCACAGGGTTTTGGGGTCCTCTTAGAGAAACCCAGACCCCTGGACTCATAAATAACCTTTAGGAGGGGCACCTGGGTGGCTCAGTCAGTTAAGCGTCCAACTTCAGGTCATGATCTCATGGTCTGTGAGTTCAAGCCCTGCATCGGGCTCTGTGCTAACAGCTCAGGCTCTGGAGCCTGCTTCGGATTCTGTGTCTCCCTCTCTGTCTGTCCCTCCCCTTCTTGCTCTCTCTCTCTCACTCAAAAATAAACATTAAAAAAACGTTTTTAATAAAAACCTTTAGGGGATCTGGGATCATCACAAACTCAGTACTGACCTTGCACTTGACTGAGTTGGTGTCACGGATGGTGACTGCGGTTCCAAAACCTGTTGGGCCTCCGAATCGCCTGGGGATGTTTTTTCTCTGCAATTAACAAAGCAGGTGCACAGAAGAGATCCATGGGGCCATAAACTGAAGCAGTGTCAGAGAGCATAGAGCCAAAATGTAATTTTTCCACCTAACTCAGTCATGTTGTTCCTACTTCCAGTCCCCACAGGTGACCACGGTAATAATTTTAAGGGGTGTCCCTTCCAGAAAGAGTCCCGTATATATAAGTAGACATGACTATGCCCCCCACCTCCCCACCCTCTGCCAACAGAAGCACACATCAGAACAACTTTCATCATCCTGCTTTTTACACTTAATATTTATGGGGGAGATCCATAACAATCTCTGTAAATCTGTCTCATAACTTTAAACAGCTACGGATGACCGTAATTTATTTAACGGGTCCCCTCCCGATGGCGTTTAAGAAGTGACTAAGTGCGTGGCGTTTATTACTCGCGACCACGTCACCTGTGTGTTATTCCTGTGGGACTGTTGGATGTATTTCAAAGGCCAAGGCTTTGTATCGCCCAGAATGATGTGAATAAGAGTCCTGTGATATCGTGACTTGTAATAAGAAATAAGTATTGGGTCTCTGTCCCTGTTTCTGGCACAGAACTCCTAAAACCCTTGCAATTCCCCAAGAGATAAGAGCAATAGCCTACCACACCTGACTCCACGTTCAGGAGGTGACGTTTGGAAAGCACCTAAGTAAGGATGAGTGTGTGTTGCCAAGGAAACCAGCCATGTGCTTAGAGAGATTTTCAGCCCACCCCCCTCGAGTCCCAAGAAGGGGAAAGGGGCAGGAGGGTGAATTCATCACCAAAGGCCACCATTTAATCAGTCGTGTCTGTGTGATAAAGCCTCCATAAAAACCCAGAGGAGGAGCGCCTGGGTGGCTCAGTCGGTTAAGTGTCCAACTTCGGCTCAGGTCACGATCTCACCGTTCATGGGTTCAAGCCCCCACTTGGGCTTTGTGCTGACAGCTAGCTCAGAGCCTGGAGCCTGCTTCGGATTCTGTGTCTTCCTCTCTCTCTGACCCTCCCCTTGCTCATGCTCTGTCTCTCTCTGTAAAATGTTACAAAAACAAAAACCCAGAGGAAAGCTTCTGGGTTGGTGACCCGCATGGAGATGCGGGGAGATCCGTGCCCGGACGGAACCTGAAGAATCTGTGCCCTTTCCCCAAACCTTGCCCTATGCGTCTCTTCTATCTCACTGTTCCTAATCACATCCTTTTATAATAAACTGGTGATCTCGTTGGTAACATGTCTCTCTGAGCTCTGCGAGCTGCTCCAGCAAATTATCTGAATCCAAGGATGTGTTGGTTGGAACCTCCAAAGTATAGCGGCTCAGAAGTGCAGGTGTCAAACTGGACTTGCAATTGGTGTTTGAAGTGGGGGCGGTGTTGTGGGACCGAGCCCTCAACCTGTGGGATGTGACGCTGTCTCTGGGTAGGACGCGCGGCTGGTGTCAGAGAACAGCTTGGTGTGGGGGAACCTCACTCGATGGGACTGGTGTCAGAACAGGAACTCCTCAATCCTGGTCTCCCTGTGGAATTCCTTGGGGTGCCAGGCCGCCCCTCAGAGCTTCTGGTCCGAGTGGCCCCCTCCCTGGCCTGGGCTGCTGGAGCCTGGGTAAGGACTGGCCAGGCTTTGTTTTTATTTTGTATTACGGTTGCTAGTTTGGCCGGAAGCTGCTGCCTCCAGGCTATTTCTCAGGACATTAATCTTTATGGCCTCCTCTTCGACTGCTCCAAGGTAGCATCTGACCACTCAGGAGCCCTGGGGACACCAGCTGCTGCAACAGTAACACTCCAGGATCCCCGTAGGGCTGCCTTTCCCAGCTGGGAGTGGTGGCTTTGGGGCCCCAAGATTGGGTTCAGTCCCCTAGATTGGGCTTTAGAGCTGGACACTTAATAAATCTTAAGGCGCCTGGGGTGGCTCAGTCGGCTAAGGGTCCAACTTCGGCTCAGGGCCCAACTTCGGCTCAGGGCATGGTCTTGCAGTCCGTGGGTTCAAGCCTCGCGTCAGGCGTCAGGCTCTGTGCTGACAGCTCGGAGCCTGGAGCCTGCTTCCGATTCTGTGTCTCCCTCTCTCTGCCCCCTCCCTCCTTCTCTCTCTCTCTTTCACAAATAAATAAACATTAAAATAAATAAATCAATGAATCACTTAAGACATGGCTAGCCATAAAAAGCACCACTATTTTTGAGTGCCACCTGGATGCCAACAGTACCGTGGCCACCGTATCTAGCCCTCTCCGGAGTCCCACAGAGAGAGGTTTTCTTATGAAGAAACCACAGCCCCGAGAATATGCTTTGCCCAAGTGTATCCGTCACTAGAAGCTGACTCTGCATCGGGCTCTTGGCTGACCGCGCAGAGACTGTTTTGGATCCTCTGGCCCCTCTCTCTCTGCCCCTCCCCACCTCGTGCTCCCTCTAAAAATAAATAAACATTACCAAAAAAATTAACAAAAAATAATTGTTCTCTGAGGGAAAAATATATGTGTATAAACATGTGCATATAGAGACATATGTATGCACACACATATATGCATTGATTCACAGACATTTATTAGAGCTTTGCCGATATAAAGGTTGTGCAGGGTAGTTTTTATATAATAATAAAATACACAGTACTCTTTATTGTAAATTCCATACAGCCAAATAATTCTCACAGAACGCTTTCGTTGATTTCTACTGACCATGTGCATCTCCAGCCTGCCTAGCGCTGTATGTCAGCCACGACTGGACAATTTTTTACTGCTCGCACTGAGATCACAGTCTCTGGCTTACCCTGCCTTTTCCCATTACTTCCTCGACCAAACAATGAATAAAGCCCCGAGTTGTAGCGTTGGCCAACTTCTGTGGGACTAATACCTCCATGTGGCCAATTTCGAGTCACCAAGGCTCCCGGAAGGCAGGACTGGAGACGTGTGACAGTGCGACATTAGCCAGGAGTCCCCCCCGCTCCCGCCCTCCGCCCCCAGAAACGATGGATGTAAATAAGCCTAAGACTTAGGTAAAAGTAAAAGCCGTGATCATGGGGACTCTACCTCCCCACGGCCAAGTGCAAAGCCTAGCATAGAGTAGGCACCATGAAATACTTGGATGGTGGCTGTTTCAGTTTTACATTCACTGCAGAGCAAACGGTCCCAAAATACAGTGGTTCAAAACAACGATTATCTGATTTCACTCATGACCCGCTGAATTTGCTGGGTCAGCTCACCACAGCCGGATGGACTAAGGGGGACCCCCGTGGGCTAGTGGCTGCTTCTGGGCCCACCGGCTGGGGTCTGTCGTCATCCAGCAGGGTCTGGTCTGGGCTTCTTCACATCGAGGTCTCTGGGCAGCAGGAACCGACGGATCTCAGATCTGGGGACATGGCATGGCCAAGCTCAGATCCAAGACTTAGAGAACTAGACTTCACTTCTTAATGGGAGAAGCACGCTACAAAGCGACCACATAGAGGAAGACTTCGTGCCCGCTTTTCTGGCAATGGACTTGTGATTAAGGCAAGAGATGAGTCAGTGCCAAGGCAGACAGGGACGACCACAGAGGTGTCCCCGGTTAAGCCCCTGAACGGTGTCCTGTCTCAGAACCTCGTGTATTTCTCTTGCCAGCACAAGGAGTCGGGGGCCAGAGCAAAGCCTCTCAGAGGAGATGAAATGACTGACCAGATCCATGAGCTCAGCTGGACCCTGGCCTCTGGCACGCTGGTCCCCACACCAGCCCAGGAAGATACCCTCTGCCCTCCTGAGCCTTCTTCCAAGTCCCTACCACGCGCCCCTTGCGATGCGCAGCGCCGGGGAGCGTAATTGCTGCAGTGATTACTCGCAGCCATTACATTAAGTTTTAAAATGCTCCCTTCAAATTGAACAATGTTTTTTCAAAGGCAACAGCTGGTTCACAGCTTGAATGCAACCGTTAGGATAAATTAAATAAAAAGGGTAATAAAATCACAGTCTAAATTTAATTTCTGAAGAGTACAGAGCCTCCCCCCGCACCCCCTCCAAAAAAAAACCTTTAAAAAAAATGTCTTTAAAAATACAGCCCAGAAGAGCTGGAAGTTAATTCACTGGCTGATTATGTCAGCTGCTGGGCACCACCTAGCTGGCCTGGTGTGGACTTGGCCCCGGGCTCACGCCCAAGGATGGGCTGCATAGACGCTAGGGTTTCCATGGGGAGGGGGGGTGTCAGACAGGTCCCTTGTACGTGTGGACATCCCCACAAACCTGCTGATAATGCATCCCTGTCCCCTGAAGCAAAACAACAATGAAGATGATGGCCCGGACAAGCCTCCATCCCAAAGCGCCTTCCCCGTCCCCAAAGCCACCGGGAGCCACCTGGCAGGACCCTGGGGGCTTCTTTGTCCCCACCCAGTCACCTAAACTCCAAACACAAGTTTGTAAAGGTGCCCCCCTCCCAGAAAGGACAGAAGTTAATCAGCGGAGGGAACTCTAGACTCTTGCCAGCCCGGCTCATCCACAGCCAACCTCAGTGATTCTTCGGCCCGTATCTCCCCTGTAGCGACCTTCCCACCATTTGGCGCCCTGGAAACTCCAAGTCCCTTCGTTCTGCCCTGTCACCTGTCTCTGAATGTCTTGTTCTTTGCTAGGACACCAGGGACGCCCAAGTTCTAACCACGCTCTGAGTTACTCAGCACTGCACAAGTTAATAGACGTTTTCTTCTTCTTAATCCGGCTTTCGTCTGTCTAATTCAAGGGCTCCCTGCCCTACACCTTGAAGGCAACTGACCTAAAAAGACGGGTCCAGCTCTCCCCTCTCCCAGCCCAGGATCAAGACCTGCATTCCAAGCTCTGGACTCAGCCTGGACTTGAATCCAAGTTCTGCCACTTATTTGCCATATGACCTTGGACAGTAATCAGCTCCTTTCTCAGAGCCTCAGTTTCCTCCTCTGTGAAAAGACAACACATTCATTCTTTCCTACAATGAGTACATATTTACTGAGCACCTAGTCTGAGCCAGGCCTGGTCACAGGAACCCAGTGTACATAGAATGTGTATATAGCAGTGTATATAGAATGTGAGTGGATAATTGGGGGAAATTAAATAGGAGAAGGAGGGAGAGGGTACTGTCATTTTAAGATGTTTAGGAAAGGCTTCACAGAACAGGGGCTACTGGAGTACCAGCCTGAGGGAACAGTGGTAGGAGCCAGCCACATGATGTTGGGTGAAGAGTGTTCAGGCAGAGGGAACAGACATGCAAAGGTCCTGAGGCAGGTGTCCCTAGGGTGGTCAGGAGCAGTGAGGAGCGCAACGGGCAGGGAGAGTGGCAGGAGATGATGTCGAACTCACAGGGCAATAATGACATCCAAGTCAAAGGGCTCGTTTATTCATTCAGCTAGTGTCCACTGAGGATTTAATCCACACATGAGCCAGAAGGGCCATCGTGACGATTAAAACCAGGTAAAGTGAGGGCAGCTCCTGGCATGTGATAAATTCTCAGTAAGTGTCAGGTGCTCTTAACTGCAGAAGCGTAGGCCCCCCGCCTCCTGGCCAGAGAGAGGTGACACAGAGCTGAGGAGGCCTGGGTTCCGGCTGGGCCTCCCCGCCCCACCCCCACCCCGGGGTGCTCCCGCTCTAGAGAACCACCTGGTGCCGCCTCAGCCAAAGAAACCGGTTCACACGTGTGTGCGTGCGTGAGCACAGCCTCCTTCCTCCATCTGCAGCCCACCTGGCAAGGTCATAGTCATTTCCTTTTTACCACCCAGCCTGGGCACCCCGTTCCATTCACTACCCAGGTCGGCCAGCAGGGGGCGCGCGATGTTCCCCTCTCTCCTCCCTCCTCCCATCAATGTATCAGGCCACACTCACACTCACGCACGCTCACGCTCTCTCTGTCTTCTCTCAGTTCTCGCTCTTGAAAGCCCTGGTCCCAGGACTGTGTGTGGTTAAGAGGTAACCTGGGTTTCCTGCTTTTCAAGGACGTTCCCCGCTGGGGAGTCCTGGGTGGGTCACGCTTGTTTTCCATCGCCGTGCCCTTGAGGGGTCTTTTCTCTCCAGAGGCTAAGTCCTTACACAGAGCAGCAAATGCCTCCCATGTGTAAGACCGGGAAGGACTGGGCGATACTCCAGGGTGCTCCGGGCCCCGCCTTAGAAACACTGTCCACGGGGTGCCTGGTGCCTCAGTCGGGTGGGCGGTTGAGCGTGGGACTCCGGCTCAGGTCAGGATCTCACAGGCTGTGGGTTCGAGCCTCTGCACCCGGCTCCCGGCTGTCATTGCAGAGCCGTCTTCAGATCGTCTGTCCCCCTCTCTCTGCTCTTCCCCTGCTCACGCTCTATCTCAAACATAAATAAACATTTTTAAAAAGAAAGGAAGGAAGGAAGGAAGGAAGGAAGGACGGACGGAAGGAAGAAAGAAAGAAAGATGGTCGAGGGAACTTTATCAGGTGTTTTGGTGCAAGCTTCAAATGCAGACCCCGCCTGACGTGGTAGTTCCGGGGTGGGGCCTGAGAATGGGCATTTCTAAGAAGTCCTGGGATAGGCTGGTGCCCGGTCAGAGGCCACACTGGGAGGTCAGGGGAGGGGCCTGTGTGCATTTCCATCCCTCTGGCTGCCTCAGTGCCCCTTTCTCTCCCTCTCCAGGCAGACAACAGGTGTCCACTACAGCACCACTTGTGAAACAGAGTATTTGAAACACCTCACGTCTTTATGGAGAGGAGGTTGGTCAGCCAAACCTCAGGGCTGCCACACAAAGGGTATGGGGCTGTGTCACGGGGCTGTGTCCCCCCGCTGTTGGAGAGGGGACGCCCTGGTCCTCAGAGCTGGCCCACTTGTGTTTTGCAAATACTTCCACCACGGCCACTTGCAATGCCACCAACATGCCACCAACCTGCTCACAAGATTTTTGACAGCTTGAGAATCAGCCCACCATGGACGTCTGGGTGGCTCAGTCAGTTGAGCATTCGACTTCTGCTCAGGTCATGATCTCACTGTTGGAGGGTTCAAGCCCCGTATCAGGCTCTGCGCTGACAGCTCAGAGCCTGGAGCCTGCTTCAGATTCTGTGTCTCCCTCTCTCTCTCTGCCCCTCCCCTGCTTGTGCTATGTCTGCCTCTCAAAAATAAAGGTTTAAACAAAATTTTTAAATCAGCTCTCCAGAGCCAGGACAGTGGATTCCAGCATCCCCTACTGTGAAGCCATAAAATAATATAAATCAAAATTAGGAAGGTCTCTGTGTACAGATATGGAAAGAGCTCCAGAACCAGCTGGTAAGTGGAAAAAACAAGACATAGAACAGTATGTACAGTTGGCCTCCTTTTGTGCAATAAAGAAGGGAGCATTCAGACACACGCACACACATGCACACACGGACACACGCACAATGCTTGTATTCACATAAAGGGCTATTAGAAAAAGACAAGGAAATAAATGTCATCTAAGGGAAGAGAGAGAGACCACAATGGGTCAGAAGATGATTGATTTTTTTATAAATCTCTTTTTATATCATTTTGATTTTTGAACTATACAGCAAAGCACTTATTTAAAAAATTAAATTAAGAAAGAAAGCATCTCAAGAATGCAAGCAGGGTGCCTGGGTCACTCGGTTGAGCCTCCTACTCTTGAATTTGGCTCAGGTCATAATCCCAGGGTCATTGGATCAAGCCCTGTGTTGGGCTCCATGCTGAGCATGAATCCTGCTTAAGGTTCTCTCTTTCCCTTTGCCCCTCTCCCCAGCCCTCCGCCTCTTTCTCTAGCTAACATACAAAAATAAAAGGCAAGCGAGTGACTTTGACCTTCTTCTTTTTAATGTTTATTTGTTTTGAGAAAGAAAGAGAGAAAGCACATGCACACATGAGCAGGGGAGGGGCAGAGAGAGAGGGAGGGAGAGAATCCCAAGCAGGCTCTATGCTGTCAGCACAGAGCCTGACCCGGGGCTCTATCTCACGAACCGTGAGACCATGAGCTGAGCCAAACTCAAGAGCCGGAAGCTCAACTGACTGAGCCACCCAGGTGCCCCAACATTCATTCTTGTTGGAGTCACGAGGATGAATTGCTCCATAACTCCTGAAGTGCAAGATACGTCCCATTTCTTTGCGTTTCTAAATCAAATCGTATCTCCATTATTAACGTAGATGGAAAGTTTGATAGTGCTCGATTTCTGGATACTTCTCCTTTCTGTGGATCTTACAAAAATCCCAGGGTTGGGTCCAAAATAATCAGAACGGATTCAACATCCAGTTTGTGCGGCCACATCCTCACAGTTACCGCTTGCGGCTGAGGAACACAGGGACAAGAACAGACGATAGCTCACTGCTAAAACGTAGATACCAGCTCTGCCTGTCACTGGCTGTGTGACTTTGGGCAAGTTGCTACACCGCTCTGTGCCTCAATGGCCTCATCTGTAAAATGAGGGGTAATAACAAGACCTATGACTTCGTGGATTTAACACAGGGAGACCGGTGCCTGGCACTAACGAACCTTTGCTATTGACTTCGTCGCCGTCATGCGCAGCGTCCTGTCCACGACGTCCATCTGCCCTTGAGGATGGGTGCCGGACGCCCCTCAAGGCACTGCAGACAGCATCCTAAGGCTGCAGAGCTGCGTCCAGCCTTCACAGACCCCACGGAGCCACTCCCTTCTAGGACCTGCCGCTTGGAGGGTCCACTGCAAGGGCCCATCCACCCCACCACCACCTCCAGACCCTGCAACATCTCCCCACCTAGTCCCTGAGGCCAAAATGTCCCCTTCCTCTCCAACGCCAGCCCTCTTCACCCCTGCCCCCCAGGTGAGTCAGCTAAGTTCCTCTCCGGGGAGCCTCGAACACCCAGGGTTCTTCCCATCAGAGTCTCCTTGGCATGCCTGTTGAAAAGGCAGGGTCCTGGGCCCACCTCAGATGAGGTTGGCAGAACCCAGGAGTCTGTACTTTTAGCCAGAGCTCTGTGCCGGGGGTGAGGTAAACGCCTCTGCACTTGGCAGCAAGGTCCCGGGAACATGGGAGATGAGATTCCTTTATTCCCTCCCAAAGAGTCTAAAGCAGTGAGAAAAAAGACAGCAATTAATTTTTCAATAGCTCACTCTGCTTCATAGGAATAACTTTGAATCAGCTGTGATTTTTGTTAAAGTAAATCACCCCTTGATGTTGGCATTCTAACTACTTGGAGTATCAAATAATTAAAACCAAACCTCACCTCTGATTGCAGACTCCGGCCCCAAATTCAGGAGGCCAATAGCAGGGCACGAACTTTGTAAGCCTCGGAAAACTTTCTGCCCCCCAAATCCTATCCAGAACCCTGAAAGGGCGCGTCACATTTATGCAAATTTTCATTATGCGACTTGGAAATCAGGCGATTTTTAAAAATATTAATAAAGACTCGCCGTATGCTCAGATTTTGAAATAATGCAGATCTTGCTTTACATTTATCCCTCTGGGAAATTTAGTCTTGAATAATGCATAGCTTCAGGAATGAATCTCTTGCATAAATCTGATAAAAGCCGATCTGCTCTGATGGGGAGTGGGGGGGGCAGAGACCCACCACTTAACACTTTCCTCCCCTCCCTCACCTTCCCCCACCTCCCACAGGACCCTGGCACTGGTCTGGGCACCACTGGGTCCTCATTTAGCTTGTCAGCTGAGATTTCATGAACCAGTCATGGTCCTGAGATCTGCACACTCATCTACTCAGTGCAGTCCTGCTAAGCACCCACTGTGCACCCATATCGTAACGTGGGTGCATGGCGGTGACCAAAACAGTAAGCCTCCCACCCTCGTGGGGTTTGGACTTGGGCCCAGCCCCGCCCACGACCTGAGAAGCCAGCGTTTCTAATGGCCCCCTCTCAAGATGAGGAAACTGAGGGCCAGCCTGAAGCCACACGATGTGTGCAGAAGCCACATTGGATTGTAGGTCACTTGATTCCCAAAGCTCTCAACTGTTCTTCTGAGGAGGAGGACGTTTGGGAATCTCAGATTCTGGCCCGACAGCAAGTCATGTCAACCACGAGGTGAGTCTGCCGATGAGGTCACTGTGACTGTGGTCACGCTCAGAGAGCACATGTGCTTACGTCGCTGCAGGGGAGTGGGGCAGGCATTTGACTCAAAAAATATATGTGTGTGTGTCAGAGTTCTGGTATCAGAAAGGGAAATGGACAGTGGGCAGGTGCCCCACATACAGCGTCTCCCACCGAAAGGAGGCTTGAGGGGTCGGGAAGAGCGATAGAGGTGTCCCCGTCGGACCCGGGCCAGACGAAAGCAAAGACTCGCAAAGGCAGCAGAAGGCGTCAGGTGTCCTTGGAGACCCAGAGACAAAAGAGGGGGTGATGGCCGTGGAGAGCGGGGCAGAAGGCCGTGGGCGGCCACTGTGGGGAAGCATCCCTAGGCTCTCCGTCCCCAGCGGCCAAGGACAGGGACCTGTGCTCCCACGCACACGCACATGGACTTCGCATGTGGACGGATCAGCTTCCTGCAGCTGTGTTTTGCCCCCCCACCCCTCCCGGAGTGAAGCCTTTTATTCACAAAAGCAGAGGATTTTCACTCTCGGAGAAGTCTAGATTCTAGGAAACCTCCCATTTCACTTTGCTTCTGTCAAACCAACCCAAATGCTTTCTTCTCAGTTTCAACTTTGCATATACTCAGAGCCCAGGATGCTACAGGAAACAGCAAGGTGCACAGGGGTCCCCTGGTGCGCGGGAGGGGCGGGCGGTCCTGCGGTGCCTGGCACGTGGCAGGTGCTGAGGAGAACACCAGGTACCCCACAGCTCCCCGGGCCCACCTGCCTGATTAGCGGCAGTGGCTACGATTTCCCTGCTCTTACAGAAACCTTTGGCCTCAAGAGTCCCATGTTTCCATCCACAGTAGCCACGGGATTACCCAGAGGGTGCTCACGGGCACTCGAAAACCAATCGACGCCCGCTGGATATAGCTGCTGCCTCCCCAGGCCCTGAAGTCCCCGTACCCCCAGACCTCCAGATGTCACCGCTGTGTGTGCTCAGTGGCAGGGAAGGAGAAGAGGGGGAGGAAGACTCTTTACTCTTTAATTCTCTGTGACATCAGAGCCGCATCGCCAGCCCTGGATGGAGACAGACACCCACAGGGCGAGGCCTCCCCAGAGAGCAGAGCGGCCTCTTCGGTTTCAGCCGTAGAATGTTCGGGATGGTGGCAGATCCTTGGGGATATCTGTCCAGCTCACAACAAATTTTACTTCCCAGGAACTGCCAAAGGGAGGGGACGCTGCAGGAATGTTTGGCTGGGGCCAAGAGACACGGGGTCTGTGTGAGTGAGGGCTGGAACTCATCAACACAGTCCCCACACAAACAGAAAAATCCAAGAAACCATATCTGTGCGCATGGATGGAGAGACTCCGAGATGAGAGGTGGAAGGAAAGGACTTGAGGGGGGGTCTTCCACGTCCCTGCTCTGGCCCACCCTGCCCTGGACTTCCATGAGTCGCCTCCACACCCCCCAGGCCAGTTGAGGTTCCTGGCTCCCGCCAACAGGCTGGTGCAGGGGACAAAGGCATCCACCAGCCTATCTTCACCGAGACTTCAGAAGAGCCAGAGAACCAGGCTGGGAGGCCACAGAGCCAGGAACATTGCAAAGATATGACAGCAAAGACCCCACGCCTACCATGGATGCCTCCAGGGCTGGACCCATGGCGCTCCTTCTAGAACCTTTCAGAATCTTCCTCCCACTGCCCTGAGAGCAGAATCTACACACCAGCTACAAGGGAGGCCGCCAAACGACCCTCTGGCTTCTGTTTTGAGGGGGCTGGGCCACTAAGGAAAACAACTTTCCAGAGGTGTTCAAAAGAAACCACAGAGCACGACAAATGTCCCATATGTCCTTCTAGTAATGTTTTTTTTTTATTCTTGTTGCTGGGGCTGCAAGGGTCTTACAATGAAAGGAGCTCAGAATGCTGGCCTCGCTCTGACCACTGGGGGGCAGCATCACGGATCTGGCTTTTACGGGGTAGGGACACAGGGAGACAAAGGGCCCAGGATGCAACATTTAAGGAGGAACTCGCTCTCAGGCTCGTGGGAGTGCAAGGCAGGTGACTTAGGGTTGGGGCTTCCTTAAATCCGGGTCCTAGGGCGCCTCCTTGCCTAGACCTGAAAATGCCCTGCCTCTTTGCTGCTCCAGAGAGGGTTGCCCTCTAGAAGTTTCTCTGTCCTCATGCAAAGGTGGATGGATGACACACCGGCCAACACACCAGTGCTCCTGGTATATTTCAACATGTCTGAATCGACTGGAACCCCGCTACGTTCGTTGATTGACTGGCTAGTTAATAACGTGACAGGACACATTTCCTGCACACTGACCTTGCACCACGCACTTCGGTATTGAGTCAGTTCCATAGCTGTATGAGGCCGTCACTAAGGTTACCCCTACTTTAAAAATATTTTTTTTTACTGTTTATTTTTGAGAGAGAGACAGAGCATGGGTGGAGGAGGGACAGAGAGAGAGGAAGACAGAATCTGAAGCAGGCTCCAGGCTCTGAGCTGTCAGCACAGAGCCCAACGCGGGGCTCAAACCCACAAATGAGTGAGATCATGATCTGAGTCAAAGTCGGATGTTTAATCGACTGAGCCACTCAGCAGCCCCTGATTACCCCCATTTTATAGGCAGAGAGGTTAAGGGACTTGCTAAAGGTCACACAGCTCTGAAGTAGCAGAACCAGGATCTGAACCCAAATCTCGTCACTGCCTCTGCCAAGCCCCTTCACGGAGACTGGCTGCCTGGCTGAGAACACAGGAACGGTGGAGTGACCATCTCTAGCCCACTCAAGTGCAACGTGTGTTAGGATGGACATGGGGCTATTGAACTCTGGGCCCCTGAGTCTGGTAGTTACTGTTGCAATCAGTGGCATCTATGTCAGTGCTGTTGCCATGACCTTGACTACGAACAATGACCCTGCTCTGGCTTTGGCAGGGGGGCGGGGTGGTGGTGGAGGGACTCATATACCTTCAGCATAAGCAGAAGAGGTGTTACTATCCTAGTTTACAGAAGGGAAACCAAGGCACAAGAAAGTCAAGGACATTGCCCACGACCACACAGCTGGGAGATAGCGGACTACCTCAGACTACAGCACAGGTAGAGTCTCAGAAGGCTAGACAGAGGGTGACTTTCCCAGCCCTCGGCCTCCGCAGGGCTCCTTGAGACCATGCCAGGGCAGGAAGGAGGAAGGTCCGAGAGCCAAGAAGAGCCCACCAAGCATGTCCAACCCAACAACCACAGGCTCTTGAGAGAAATGGAGATCGGCTTCCTTCTGACTGGTCATTTGGGGCCAGCCCCATCATTTCAGCGCCTCTTTCCTCTCTGACCTGGTTCGGAGGAAAGAGTGTTTTCCTCAGAATCCCCATGCAGTCTCCAAATGACAACAGCCTTCCAGAGACCTCGTAAATCTTGGCAATGGGAAGCAGATTCCTCCCATCTTCTGCTTTCAGCCAAGTGACATTTAATTTAGGTTTTATAAAACCCTCCTAACATGTGATAATAATTACATCACTGTATTGGGGCCAGGAAGCCTTGAAGTCCAGCACCAGGTTGGTCAGATGGGCACGAAGAAGCCCAGATGGGGGGCGGGGAAGTCCCCCTCTGGTGATCTGGTGACTCCCAGGCAGAGCCAACACGTAGTCTGCATTTAGACTGGGCGGAAGGATGAGGGGGGAAGAGCAAGACTTGGGTCCTGGGGCACAGAACTCACTGGATGAACTCACAAGTTTTGCAAGACGCTATTCTGTTCAAAGCATTGTTTAGGCAAGGATAGCGATTAATACGGCATTAATGAGTTTCCACTAATAACTGATGATAGTAATGATGGTGAACCTGAATCACCATGATTAAGCCCTTTTCTTAATCATGTTCATATCTTGGCACTTAACACAAGCTTAAAATAGAGACTCATAAAATATCTGTGCCTTGTACAGAATTATACTGGTGGTGACAAATATATTGGTGACGGTGGCAGTGAAGGCAGTGGTGGTGGTTATGGTGGTGATAATGGTGGTGATGATGGTGGTGATGGTGGTGATGATGGCTATGGTGATGGTTATGGTGGTGATGGTGGTGATGGTGGTGGTGGTGATGATGGTTATGGTGATGGTGGTGATGGTGGTGATGATGGTGGTGGTGACGATGGTTATGGTGATGATGGAGATGGTGGTGATGATGGTTATGGTGGTGATGGTGGTGGTGATGGTGGTGGTGGTTCAGGATCGTGATGGGGGTGGTGTCAGTGACAAGGAAAGTTGGGTAATAATGACAACGAGGACAGTGGTGAATGACGATGGTGAACAGCTCACAGAATAGGGGCGATGATGACACTACTGGTAGGACTGGGAATGGTGATGGTCGTGGTGATAATGATGGCACAACAATGGCAGACACGGTGGCACTGATTGTTCAGTGATGGTGTCAGTAGTTTGTGACAGTGGTGTATGGAGATGCTCGTAGGGCCTTGGGTGGTGAGGACTGTCACGGCCATAATGTAATCACGCGCTCAGGACAGCGGGCCGTGTTGATAATGGTGGAGCATAGTGAACGGGGAGTGGGGAGGAGGCTGGTAAGAGGGTGGTATTGGAGATGCAGGCTGTGACGATGGTAAGTGAAGGAAGATCAAGGAGGGTGGAAAGGGAGGGGAGGAAAGAAGGATTCCAGAGCAATAATGTCATCAGCCTTGGTGACAGCAACTCAGTTCCATTTCTTACCCTCTGGTCACTAGAGCTCACTGTCCCCACACTAGCCACCCGTCCACCTACCACTGCTTCAGCTAAAATGTGCAACCTTGACATCTTCCCCGTCAAATACCCCTCCCAGGGGGCATACTGGCCTGGACCAGGTTTCATGAGTGCATGATGTCCTCCTTCCCTCCACTGTCTGAACCACCAAGCAGGTTCCCAGCGGAGTAAAGACGGCAGCATGAAGTGGCAGTTAAGAATCTAGGCTTTCAGTAAGATATGGGAACAACCCAAGTGTCCATCGATAGACAAATGGATACAAAAGATGTGCACACACAATGGAATATTACTAAGTGTAGGAGATGCAGGCTTGCAGTTATGGAATGAATAAGTCACCAGGGCCAAGAGTCAGCACAGGGAATATAGTCAATGGTATCGTCATAGTGTTTCATGGTGGCAGATAGTAGCTATACTTATATTTGTCAAATCGCTACATTGCATACCTGAAATTAGTGTAACAAGGTGTCAGCTATACTTCCATTAAAAAAAAAAAACACATAGCAAGATAAAAAACATATTATCAAAAATATTACATTGGCAAAAAAAAAGAATGTGGGCTCTGAAGTTCACTTGAATTTGAATCCTCATTGTGCTGTGTGGCCTCAGATAAGTCACTTAACCTTTCTGAGCCTGGATCCATTCATATTATGTGCAGTGAAGTTCATAAGAGCACGTACCTCCCAGGACTGTTGTGAAGATGATAGAGATGATTCTGTAAGACGCACAGCCCGGCGCTCGGTGCCCTGTGGGGACTCGGTAAAGTTGGTTGGCATAATTATGACCCACCGGGCTGTTAGACAGGTAGAAGGGTCTGGTCCTCACAATTCTAAGGGGGTAGGGGCTGGCCTCACCAGGCTCCCTCTCCCAGACTCTGTGTGCCCTCCAGTGCCATCTGTCGCACCCAGAGAGGAGAGGCATCCTGATGCCCCTGGCTGGGGATGGCTGGATAGGATCTCTACTACAGCGGTCTGGGGGTGGAACGTAAGAGTTTTTTTCTTGCGTATATAGCTTCTGCATCTTAAGCTAGTCCTCTAGAAATGTTGTGATCTGTTGAATCATTTTTTACTCTATTTAAGCTTGCTAGCGTGGCTTGTGTGATTTGCAACAAAAAGCTTTCTCTGATGCAGCAGGACTCCGTGGCTTACTGCTCATCTCCTCTGAGCAGACACTGCCCCTGTACCTTCGTCCCTGAGGCTCTCTAAGGCATGGCCCAGCCAGCTTGGTCTGGAAAGCCCGGCCCCAAATCCCCAGAGGACTCGGCACCAGCTGCCACGTCACTCATTTACCCAACCACATGCACGAGAGCCCCCTGTGTGTGGAGTGCCCCACAGCCCACTGGGAAATGTTGTCCCTGGGGAGCGTGGGACCCATGCGAGACAGAAGCAACAACAAAGACGGTGGCCATAACATCATCGAACATTCATTCAGATCTTCCCAGGCAGCAGAGGTTATTCTTGATTTTTTTTTTTAAGTAGGCTTCAAGCAGCGCAGAACCCAACACAGCACCTGAACTCGCAACCCTGAGATCAAGACCTGAGCTGAGACCAAAAGTCAGACACTCAACTGACCTGAGCCACCAGCCGTTATTCTAAGCACTTCAATTCACTCATGTCCTACAACAACATTACCAGATAGATGATATTCCTATTTGACAGGAGATGGAGACACAGACAGGTGAAGCCACTTGCCCCAAGTCTTATGCCTTGTGAGCAGCAGGCCAGGACTTGAAGACAGGTGGCCTAGCCTGAGCATCTAACCCAGCCTTGGAGGATGGAGGAGGGTGGGAAGGTTGCCCGGAAGCAATGTCAGTGACCTCGAACCTGGAAGATTAGCAGGAGACGGGTGGGTGAAGAAATGGGCACTGGGTGTTCTTGGAAGAATAGTCAGGAGCCGCTTGCACAAAGGCTTGAGGTTGAGAGAGAGCCTGTATCAAGCCCAGTTCATTCTTCTGAGCTCTTCCAAACACATTAGCTTATGGAGAGTGTGAAAATGTGGCAAATGAGAGGAAGTCATCATTTGTGGTTTGCTTACAGTGTAGCAGGCATCATATTAGTCAGGATAAGCAATACCAGCTGCTGTGACAAACCACAACATTTTCGAAGCTGACACAATAAACTTTTATTTCTTGCTTATGGACAGTCCCCCACAGAGGTTCCCGGCAGCCATGTGGCCTCCTTCTGTGTGGTTACTCAGCACTCCAAGCTCTTCCCATCCCGTGGCTTGGCCATCTTCTAGACTAAGGGTCAGCCAACGTTCCTGTAAAGTCATGACTGTAAATATTTTTGGCTCTGTGCATCATATAGTCTGTCGCAATGACTTAACTCTGCCACGACAGCTCAAGTGTGCAGCAAAAGATGGTACAGAAATGAATCGATGTGGCCGCGTGCCAGTGACACTCGACTTACAAACACAGGAGGTGGGCAGGATGTGGCTCACAGGCTGGAGTTGGCCAACCCCCGTTCTAAGGTGTCAGAGCCATCGGCTGGAGCCTCCCAACCAGCCAGCACACAGGGCAGGGTAAGAAGGATCTCACAGGAGAGGTCATAATAGCCTGGTTAGGACACAATGACGTCATGCACAGTCACGTTCCACTAGCCACAACTGAGTCCCACGGTCTCATTCCATCGCAGGCGGGGCTGGGAAAGGCCAGCCACGTGCCCAGGGGGGAAGCACAGGGGTTTTCGTGAATGTACAGCTGTCTCTGCCACGTGCACTTCACATGCATTCATCGTCCGCTAAATGGCGGGGAGGGAGGAAGCAGGTCCCAATACACAGCTCCGAATACTGAGGCTCGAAGAGGGCTAGAAACTGGCCAGGGTCAGAGAAGCAGTAGTGAAGACCTATCTGTATTAAACCTGCAAACCCAGAGTGCTGAGGGAGAAGGAGAAAAGACAGGGAACTCAGTCTTGGGGGAGGGAGACGTTAAAAAAAAAAAAAGCTTCACAATGGAGGATGGGTCTAGGCTCAAATAGGCTTAGTTCGAAAACCCAGGCATCAGCCCTGATTTCTCTCCCTCCCAAACGCAGGACAGCTCCTAGATGCAGACAAGGGGGGGCTCACACCTCAGAGGACACTGCCCCCATCTCTCTGGCCACCATGTTCTGCTGTAGAACCTGAGAGGGTCACAGAAGCCCTAATAAAACTTGGCCTCCCAGGTCCCTACTTCCCAGGACAGGAGGGCAGAATATATTTCATTTGATAGTAGTGTTGACTTGACTTTGAAATATCAGACACACAGTACGTGGATGTCTGTGCCTTGCCCCTGCCCAGCCAAACACGGGGGAGCCTGTCCTTACTCCCCACCCCCCTGACACACACACAACTCCACTTCTTCAGATTCCATCACTCTGCCTGAAATATTTCCCAAATCTACCCACTTCACCCCCGACTCAACTGCCCCCACGCTAGTCCATACCGTCTTCACTTTTGCTTGGTCTGGGGCAAGGAGTGTCCTCCTGATGAGCCTCCCTGTGTCCCCAGCAGCCCCTCACCATCCTTTGTCCACACAGCAGCCAAGCCATTACTGCAAAGTGCAACTCAAACCCACTTACTCCTCCAGTCCACATCCTTCGCCAGTGGTTGCCTTGTTCTCCTGTATCATCCAGATTCATTGTCATGGCTACACCCCACATGTGTCTCCTGTTCACCTCTTGCTCATCCCGTTCTGTTCCTCAAGCTCTGGCTACTCCTTCACTTAGCCAAACCTGTTCCTACCTCAGGGCCTTTGCACTTGCTATCCTCTCTGCCTGGACCATTCTTCCCCTGATATCCACATCTTGTTATTTCAAATACTGCTTGCCCAGAAATGCCCTCCCTAACCCCCCATCTGAAGACCTCTGTCACCACATGCCCTTCAAAGCATGGCCACAATTGGATGGGATCCAGTATATTCGTTGTCTAATTGCTTATTGTCATTCTCCCCCCAGGGGCATGTCCGCTCCAAGAATGCAAGGGCCATCTTTAACCCTTTAATCATGCAACACGGCCCTTGCATATTTTATTGCCAAGGTTGGGGGGGGATATATATATATTTATCATCAATCATCTTCAATCTTCAGCGACACTTTGAGGAACAGCCCAGCCATCCCAGCTCCGCCACTCGCCAGCTGTGGGACCCTGAGCAATTTACTCAGTGCTTTGTGTCTCAGTTTCCCTATGTACAAAATAAGGAGAGTAACAGTGTCAACCTTAAAGGGCTGTGGTGGGGATTTAATGGATTTAACATTTGTAAGGCACCATGTGAAGCAATAGGCAAAGGAAGTACAGCGTGCCTGCTACATAGTAAATGTTCTGTTAAATAAATAATCGGCCGGTTCCAACCTCTCCCCTCATCTCGAGGGAAACACCAAATGAATAAGCAAAGCCACGAGCATGGAGCTATCCCCCTCTTGCTGAGAGTAATGGCCCCAAGGTGGCACTTACTGTCTCTTGCCGGTCCTGCAAAGCGACCTGTTCAAATGCCAGCTGCCACATGTCACCTTAGCTGGCAGAAAGTTGTTCCACCTGGTAATGGCCTAGAAATAATGACGCTTTGCTGTTCGACACGGAAGCACCGGCCAGGACCATTTGTAAGTGCTGGCAGCCGCCAGTCTTGGCAGAGCCGATGACGCAGAGAAAGTTCTAGGGCGAGAGCAGGACTTCATTCCACTGGGACTTTTCTGCGCTTCTCCTAAGTGGAAATACTAACGAAATACACCAGACCTTTCCTGCTCCAGGCCCGCCCACCCGTCGGCACCCCAAAAGAGTATGTCAACGTCAACCCCAGCCCAACCTTGTAAGTTTTCTCCCAATTAGAGACCCTGGGTCCCTTCACTCCTTAAGAAAAGAAGAGATGTTGGTTGATCCATTCTGATCGATAGTCAATATCATAGAAGGTAGTTCTCAAGGCTGGCTGCATGTGAAAATGGCCGGAGGTAGTTTTAGAAAACACCGAGTACTGACCTCACTCCCGGACACATGATTCAGAACCTCCTACGACAGGGACCTGGCGATGGGTCTTTTTAAAATCTCCCCGGGTGATTCAAATGTGCAGTCCTGGGTGAGAGCCCCCAACACGGATTTTGATTCCTTTTGAATTTAACGTGCAGAGGGCCTGCCCGGGCTGGCCGTGTTACCTCATGCATACAGATATCCTGGCAAATAGGTATCACCCTTAGTATACTACATTAAGGCTCAGAGAAAAGTGAGTAGTACAATACCACCCAGTGAAACCTGGCAGCCCAGGCCCTATAACCCATCTTCAGGCTCCAGACCCCGCCTCCGCCCACTGACCCTCCAGCCAATGTGTAACTTTGTTAACAGCATCTCCATCTGGGGCCTCAATGGCATTACTGCAGGGCTTGCCTCAAAATCAGCAAGCAAATCCCATCTCTGATTTCCCCTGAGCGCATAGAGAGACTACATCTCCCAGGGTCCCTTGCAGTTGCATATGATCATGTGACTGAGTTCTGGCCAATGACAGCGAGCAGACGTGATGTCATTACTTCCAGACCCCACCCACTAAGGCCTCTCAGGGGAGCACATCCTCTTCCCCAGGCTACTGAGTGGACAGAGCGGATCCAATTTCATCATCTATAAAAGGGGGGTGACGAGGAGGTCTTCAGTGGGCTAATGTGAGGACTGAGGCGTGGATACATGCCAAGGGCTTCGGGTAATGCAGAGTGATCGCTGTGTAATTGTTAAGTATTACAGTAGTTCCCCCCAACCCCTTATCCATGGGGATATGTTCCAGACCCCTGTGGATGCCTGGAACCCCAAGTAATATCCAACCCTATATATACTATGTTTTTTCCTATACATACGTACCTAAGATAAAGTTTAATTTATAAATCAGGCCCAGAAAGAGATTAACAATGATACCTAATAATAAGATAGAACTATTATAACAATGCACTGTAATAAGAGTTGTGTGAATGTGGTCTCTCTCTCTCTCTCTCTCTCTCTCAAAATACCTGATTGCCCTGTACTCACTCTTTGTCTTCTTGTGATGATGAGAAATGATAAGAGGCCCACATGAAGAGATGAAATGAGGTGAATACGTCGGCGTTGGGAAGGAATAACATCAGGCTACTAATGACCTTCTGATGAGAAGTCAGAGGAGAATCATCTTCTGGACCACGGTCGACCGTGGGTAACTGAAACCGCAGAGAGCGAAACTGCGGATAGGGGGGTGGGGGAACTACTGAACTGTTACTCTCTCGGCCTAAGAGAGAAGTCAGGTGTGGGCACTCCCCCCTACCCCACCCAACCCTCCCCCTCAGCTATGTTCCTTCTGCAAGGTCAGGGATGCACGTCTTGGTGGCCTGGCTTGGACAGGCTTGGCTTCTTAGGAAAGCAAATTAACCTTTTTTTCCCTTAAAAAGGAGATGATAGATCCTACCTAATAAGATTGTGAGAAATAATTAGTAGGATTGTCTGAATGGGTGCTTCTCAAGGAGTGGTCCCCAGCCCAGCAGCAGAGGCGTTACCTAAGAACTCATTAGAAAGACAAATTCTTGGGGCTCTAGACCTGCTGAATCAGAAGCTGGGAGGCAGGGCCCGGAAATCTGTGTTTGAACAGGTTTTAACACCAGATGATTCTGATGCCCGCGCTTTGGAGTTTGAGAAGGTAAAGGGCCCCCTGCTCTTTCTGCCAAGTGAGATTGCCCTCCTAAGAATGAAAGTTTTCTCTCTCGGAGGGACAAAGTGGACCCTGAAGGATGAATCATGTGTGGCGTCAGACTTCTATCTCATCCGCACTTTGGGTTGCTGGGGAAATACATCCTTTTTAAACAATTTTTCTTAACCCACTGAATCTCTGACTCTTGCTCTGTTTGGCTGTGCGGAGCCAGCAGCAAAGCAAATTCAGACTTTCTTGGCTTGTGCACTCCTTCCTGGGGTCGGGCCTCGGGCCTCAGGCCTCAGGTGTCCCGCAGCGTTGAGGTGTCAGTTTGGGTGGGTGTGTAGGGCATCTGTCCACGTGGGTTGCTCCTGAGATGCCCGTCCTTCCCGGTCACATGACCCCTTCAGGAGCAGAAGCTCTCTGTTGCCTTACAGAACGTGCCTGAGACCTAGAAACTTCACTGAAGCTGCCTCCACCCTCCAGAGCCTCAGAGCCCAGAGGCCCACAGCTGCTAAGCTGGTCAGGACGACCGGCTGAGACCCACCAGCAAAAAGGGGGTGCTGACAGGGCAGGGGTAGAGGGGTGGGGAGCAACAAGTTCATAGGAGGCTGCCCCCCGTACCATCTCTTAAATGTTGGCAACTAAGGAAGGAAGGAAGGAGAAGAAAGAAGAAGAGGAGGGAGAGGGAGAGGAAGAGGGGGAGGAGGAGGGGTGGGGAGGGGGAGGAGCAAAGGAAAGAAAGAAAGAAAGAAAGAAAGAAAAAGAGAGCCAAACCGGGCATAGCTGTGGGCAGGATTCAGCCCAAGGGGCCTGGTGCGTCCAGGCTCAGAGGCAGTCTCTTCCCCAGGGCCTTGAGCCTCCCCAGGCAGATGTAGGGAGGTAGTGGCCAGGACTTAGCAATGCTCAGGGATGGTGACACTACCCTCCTGCCCTGCCCCTGCCCCAGCCAGGCGTGCCTCTCCACGGTCTGGGGATCTGGGGAGGGGACCCCAGTCTCCCTGTATGTTTCATAGCGCCTCAAACCTCCCCCCTCTCCCGCAGCTTCTGGAAGTTCTCCTAAAAGAGAAGAAAAGCCAAAAAGACTTATGAGCCAGTTGGCCCTCCCCTTCTGCTCCATTCCTCCCCTGAGGCAACAGCTGCCTGCTTTGATGAGAAGGGAAAGGGGGGACTGGAGGAAGGAGGAACAACAAAAAAGATAAAGTCATGTATCAAAATGTGATGCTGCTTCACCTAGGAACAGGTCCGGGAGGGGCCGGGGCGGCCGCAGCTGGAATTCAGGCCCCTCCTGCTGGAGTGGGGGCGTGGGGGCATGGATTACTGCATTCGATGGGGGGGGGGGTCAGGGGATACTGCAAGATACAGGAGCCAGCTTGGAACTCATCGCGGAAGAGGGAATAGCGAGTCGCCAAGTGATGTTCAAAGGAAGCGAGGCGGCCAGTGTGGCCCAGAGCGGTGAGGGAGGGCGCCTGAGCCAGACCCGTGCACCGGCCCACAGCGGCCGGGGATTGGGTAGAGGCCCCTCTTGGAGGCGGGTGAGCGGAAGGGCATGATTCACCGTTTTAGGTCACTCTGGCTGCTGTGCGGAGAACGGACTGTAGGGGGCGCAAGAGTAGCGGCCAGGACTGGTCTGGGTGGGACGTGAGGGCGGCTCAGGCCACCGTGCTGCTGGAGGGACTGGAGCCTTGAGTTGGCGTGGGCGGTGCTGCTGCTCAGACTCGCCCGTGTTGGGCAAGTAAAGAAAAGAAGGAACCTAGATGACGTCTTCTTTTTGGCCTTGAGCATCATTGACCGTCAACATGGGTCATTTAACCACCTCTTTATTCAACTACCACTCCTTGAATGCTACAGAGATCAAGAATACAGGGCTGCTTTCCCAGGAGCCACCCCAAGTGACCCGGGCTTTCTGTGAGTCCCCCCAACTCCAAACTGCAGAGGGGGAGGGTAAGAGGGTGCAATGCATCCCCCCAAGCGAAACATCCCTTCATGGAGTCAGTAGTTATCTACTGAGCACCTACTATGTACCAGACACAGTTCAGCAGTTGAACAAGACAGACAAGGTCCTTGCTACCAGGAGCACCTAACCTAACCTAACCTAACCTAACTAACCTAACCTAACCTAACCCACCAAACATCACAGCTTAGCCGAGCCTACCTTAAATGTACTGGGAATACATACATTTGCCTACACTTGGGCAAAATCGCCAACACAAAGCCTATTTTATAAATAAATGTTGAATATCTCATGTAATTGATCGAATATGGTTTTTTAAAAAAAAATTTTTTTGAGAGAGAGGACACGCCCACGCACACAAGTAGGGGCGGGGGAAGGGGGAGAGAGAGAGAGAATCCGAAGCAGAATCCCAAACAGGATCCAAGCTGTCAGTGCAGAGCCCAACGTGGGTCTCAAACCCACGAATGGTGAGGTCATGACCTGAGCTGAAGTCGGACACTGAACCAACGGCACCACCCAGGCGCCCCAAGTGATCACATGACTGACTGCCCCTGCCCAGTGTCACACAGGACGTATACTGGATGTCACTGGGGGGAGGGGGAGGGAGGTCCACACTGAAAATTCCAAGTATTGTTTCTACTAATTACATGTCACTTTCACACCTGAGTTGAAAAGTCCTAAGTTGGACCATCGAATGTCAGGGACATCTGTGATGGGTTCTGAGCAGTAACACAGGAGGCAGGTTAGAAGGCGGTGAGAGAGGCCCGTGGAGAGAAGCCCAGAGAAGGAGAGTTCCAGGCTGGGGAAGCTGGAGCCTCCGAGGCCCTGAGGAGGAAGGGAGCATCTAGCATGTTCTAGGAGCAGCAAGGAGCCACAAGGAGCCAGGGAGGCAGGAGGCAGGAGGCAGAAGGAGAGCAGGATGGAGGGAGGGCAGAGCAGTAATCAGGCCCACCTGTAGGGCCTTGTGGATGAGGGGGAAGACTTTGGGTTTCACCATGGGCACAGTGGGGACTCATCAGAAGGTCTAGCTCCCCAAGGACCTCCCTCTCAGCTATCCTGCCTGAGTCCCCAGGAGGACCCGACGCAGTCACCCACCATCCCGGGCTGACCCAGCTGGGCTGCTGTCTCTCTGGGCTGGCGGTATATGTAATTTACAAGTCCCTCCCCAGGACTGTGTATTTGGGGGCATCTGGTCCATTTTTGCTGCTTCTGGCCAGGGCTTCGGTCCTCCTTCACAGATCAGATCACTGCCTCTTTTCTCAGCTAATTCAAACAGCTGGTTACCGCTCACTGATTCCCCAGCTCTAATTGCCAAGGGGAGAATTATAAATAAATGTGTACAAGCAAACAGATGCTGTCATTTAAAAAATCGATCCATCTAGCAAAAATGCCCCACTTAGGACTGAAGTGGCATACCGCAGAGCATGTGTCTTGGTGGCATTTTTAATGAAATCAGAAAAAAAGGATTGCGGGGCTCACTAATGGACTCCAAAGGAGCACATGGCCAAGGACGGAGGGAGGGACGCTGTGGCTTCAACGTCCAGGACCCAGAGCCGTAAAAGAGACGCAGGGGCCCCACGGCTGTCACACACATGCTTCTATCCCCTGTCCGTCTTCCAACCTTCCCCTGGCTCTTCAACCTGGTATGACATTGAATTGGACGCATTCAGTGTTATTTTGTGTCTCAGCTGGCTTGTGGGAACCTCAGTCCCAGTGCAGCGTCTTCCTCTTTGCTATCCTGGGTGCACAGTGAGGGCCTCCCCCAGCTTTCCTCGAGACCAGGTTTGTACTAAGAGGCCACTGGACCCAGAAGCGACCATGGTAAGGCCTGGCCCATAAAAATCTGCTACGTGAGATCCGCCACCATCTCCCTCACCCACGGGTCTCCCATTCGAGGCCCCTGCAGAGGGTGGAGCCTTCGCTGGATGGAGAATGGGTCCCTGAATGGGCATGTGAAGCAGACATCTGTGTCCATTGCACTGAGGTGAGATGAGAGAGAAGAAATAAACTTCCTGTCTCAGGCCGAAATTTGGGAGAAGTTTTTACTTAAAGATCCTGCCCTGGCTAATACACAATGTGTCCCAGAATTCATTCATTCATTCATTCAATCCTTTATTCACTGACCATATAATAAAAATAATGTCTATGTAACACCGCACATCACAATAATCTCATGTAAGGAATGGAATGAGCCCATTTTTTCAGATGGAGAAACTAAGGTTCAGAAAGGCTAAGTAACCCACTAAAAGACAAAGAGCCAATAATAATAGTAACAGCTATCATTTGCTGAACACTCCCCATGTGTCAAACACTGTGCTAAATGGTCGTAGGTAGTATCTTCTTTAATCCTCAAAACCCTCATAGGTATTATTATTATTAGCCCCATTCTACAGAGGAGGAAAGTGAGGCTTAGAGAAATGAGTCAACTTGCTCAAGAGAGAGAGGGAAAAAGGAGGAAGGGAAGGAAGGAGAGAGAGGAGGAAGAGAGGAAGGAAGGGAGGAAGAAGGGAGATAAGAAAGAGAGGAAAGAAGGGAAGGAGGAGGGAAGGAAGGAGGGAAGGAAGAAAGGCTGGAAGGAGGAAGGAAGAGAAGGAAGGGAGGAAGAAAATAGGATTCACACCAGAAAGCTAATACTGCCTGTCCCAAGGAGTCTCTAATAATGGGCTAATCATACTGCATCTTAAAATACCAGCTTACAGGGGCGCCTGGGTGGCTCAGTGGGTTGAGCATCTGACTTCAGCTCAGGTCATGATCTCACAGTTCATGGGTTCAAGCCCCGCGTCGGGCTCTGTGCTGACAGCTCAGAGCCTGGAGCCTGCTTCGGATTCTGTATCTTCTTCTCTCTCTCTCTCTCTGTCCCTTCCCCACTCACTCTCTGTCTCACTCTGTCTCTCAAAAAGTTAAAAAAATATTTTTTTAAATAACAGCTTACCTCCAATCAGTCCTGCCCTGGGGAACTGGAAAGACACACACACACACACACACACACACACACACACACACACACACACACACACCTTAAAGGTTAAAACCATTACATCAAGATAAAACATACGGTCACCCAAATCTGCATTTATTATATCTAATTGGAAGAGACACAGTCAAGTACGTGAATATTTTAGCAGTTTCCAACACGCAATACCCTGTGCCAAGGCCCAATTACTCGCTAATCAGCACACACACGCCCAGCTTTGGGTAACTGGGTTGGAATGACACTCCACCCTTCCCTCTTGGCTGCAGTGTTTGAGTGTGTGCTGATTGCCAGTCAGTTATCATTTGCTTGTGCCTTTAAATACGACTCCATGAGCAGGAAGACTTGCAGCGCCCCCTCTCACCAAGTTTACACCGTTGATTAATGTCTGGAGAACACAATAGGCAAAAGCAAGCTATCTGGCTCTAAAATCCAACAGAAAATTCAGATCTTTTCATGTAATCTCTGACTAATAAGCCTTAATGAAGAGGTTCTGATGGTTGTTATTTAAGTCACAGGACATACAGGGAACAAGTGGGAATTAATGGGTTTATTTTCTGGCCAATTCCAATAAAGACCAGAGTTCCCATTGCCAACAGCAAGACAAAAATACACTGGCAGTGTTTTCCGAGATGCTATTCATTTGCGTTTTTGCCCTGAGGATTTTCACCAGGTCTGGCTAGCACCTGGGAAATTATTCACCTATTTTCCTTTGAAGCACTTTTTTGGGTGAATTTTGCATCATTACGCAAATGAAAAATCCAGTATCAGTCACCCTATTTGAAAGGTGGATTCGTCAAGAAAGATTAGGCATTATAGCAATAATAGTTGATCCCAAGAGTTCAAAGACTTAACGTAGCATAAGCGATGTGGGGTGACGGAGGGCCCCCACTCAGTGAGAGTCTCAGCAGAGGGGTCGTACCAACTTCTAACTGGAAATGACAGAGCTGGACGGTCGCTCGCAGGCTTTCAAATCTTCCATGCATAGCCCATTGGCCACAGATAGTCACGTGGCCCTGCCTACCAGCAAGGGGACCAGGAAATGTGAGGGTGCACATCTGGTAATCAATGTCTCTGCTGCAGAGAGTAGTCAAGTCAACAAAGCAATATGATTAAATTTTACCTAGATGGTTGTGCTGTAACAAAGCTCTGAGCCAGAACACAACAAAAGAAAAGAAAGTAGCAAGCATTATAAGTATGTTAAAGACATTATAGCCCCAAGCTGAGACTTTCCTCTTTCCTTCCAAGGAAAGGCCTAGGAGAGCAGTGAGAAGGCGCTGATCGGCTCACAAGGGGACTGTGTTATGTAGGGTGTGTCCTCTATCGGCAAACCATCTTCAAGCAAAACCAAACCATGGAAAGAGTTTCTTTGAAGCTAAATAGAAACCCAGTGGGGATGAAAGATGTTTTAAGTAAGATAAGAATCCTTGGGTATGCAACAGCGTCACTGAGGTGACAGATGGTACTTTCCAAAGATGATGACGCCAGTGTATTGCATCTCATAAGCTCTGACAATGTGGCAACAACGGACTTCTACCAAGAGGTGGAGGAGTCTGTATTCTCTCCCCTTGATTCCGAGTGGGCCTGTGATGATGACAGAATTGAACTCCATGACTTCGGAGGCTACATTAAAAAGGGCTGTTACACCCCAGCAGCGATGAGCACACTTGGCACCCACGTCTTGGTTTCTAATACCATTCTCCAGTAAAAGGAACGGGGCTCCTTGGAGAAATGGTTGATGCTAACACTGGGGCAGGAAATACATGCAAGGAGCCTGGAGCATCTAAGGAAGTGCAAGGGTGCAGATGTGAGTGCACGCACACACACTCATGCTCGGGCACACACACGGTGAATGACGGGGGAACGAAAGACTCATGAAGCCACTCTGAAAGAGCTCCCAATGGACAAAGTTGCAACAATTCAAGCAACAAAATAAATAACATACTGTTGGATGATACCCCAGAGTAGAAAATAAATAACCATGAGTCAACAATGATATAAATCAATGATTGTATAAAGAAACGAGGAGAAATAGACACATCTTTCATGTAGGAGAATTCCACATAATTTATGTTGATGCTCTGCCCTTACTGAGGTGCAGTGTCCCTCCCCACTCCCTACGTGCGGGCTGCACAGAGCTAATGACTTCCTTCCAAAAAATACCATGTGGAAAAGGGAGAGGAGGAGTAATTTAAGGGGGAGGGGGACACCTAGCCAACCAAGAGGGAGTGACTGCAGCCAAGCGATCAAGATCAACATCACCAGTGATTAGGCATGCTGATGGTATGTGTTCTTGATATGAGGTGTTCAGAAGGGCCCCTCCCGTCTGTCGTCTTTGTCCTCAAAACCCACACCCCAGCCCAACCATGAGAAAAACATCAGAAAGATCCCAACTGAGGGACATTCTACCAACATTCTTCTGCCTCCTGGAAATTGTCAAAGTCATCCAAACAAGGAAAGTTAGAGAACCTGTCACAGCCAAGGGGCACTAAGGACACACGACAACTAAATGTAATGTAGTGTCCTGGATACCACGTTCTATCCTGGAACAGAAAAAGGACAGTAGGTAAAAACTAAGAAAATCTGAATAAAATATGGACTTCAGTTATAAAGTTATAAAAACGATCGATGTTGGTTCATTCATCACAACGCATGTATCACACTAGCCTAAGTGGATGTGGGGACCTGGGCGTGGGGTACACGGGAACCGTATTATCTCAGTGACTTTCTGTAAAGCTAAAACTATTCTAAAATCAAGTTGTTGTGTTTTTTAAAAAGCGGTAGAGCTTCCTACTGGAACTCTCTCTCTTAGGGCACGGACCCTGGGTGCCTGGTGCTGACACGAGTCCAGCTCCCTGGTCCTGTCCCGTTGAAGAGACCACGCAGAGAGACCACACAGACAGACAGGGATGCTCAGAGGGCCACAGCCCACGCTGCCCCGGAGTCCTCCCAGATGTCAGTCTTCCCAGCCTACAAGCCAGATGTGCGTGAGGGGCCTTTCAGGTATCCCCAGCTCCTGGCCCTCTGGCGGCTGCAGGGGACACCAAATGGAACATGGACAAGCCACACCCTCCCAGCTGGGCTCAAATCGTAGATTCAGTCACAAAATAAGTGTTTTATGAGCTCCCCACATACCACGATGGCTTGTCATGCAGTGTGACTTAAAGGGAACAACTGGTCTGCCAAATCGGCTTTGGTTATCGATTGATGTCCTCTCCACATCTGTCTTTAGCTCCGTTAGGGGCTGGGGAGTGGAAACAGAGATCCACGAGAGCCGGGTCCTGTTCTCGAAGAAATCTCATTTCAGTGGAAGATACTGAGCCCCATGAGACGAAAAACAGATGATGACAACATTGGATCAAAGCAAATGGCCGAATGCAGTATTTCAGAGGGACCGAGAACAGAATGAATAACCTCGAGGGATCCCGGAGGGGAGAGATAGGGGAGCAAGAACAACGTTTATTGAGCACCTAATATACCTCATTGTTCTCAATGGAGTACAATGTGTATATTAATTTGTCCTTACAATTAACACTGTGAGGTCCTTATAACCACGTCAGAGAGGAGGAAACTAAGGCACAGAGACATGAAGAGATCCTTCAGGGCCCGCCAAGTGGCAGAGGTGATGTGAAGGGTCTCTGGGTTCTCCTATCTATAAAACGAAGGTGGTGGGTAAGAAGCATCCCACGGATCTTTGTGCCTCCCAGGCTTAGATTCTGTGTGGGTTTTGCCTGCCCGGCGCCTGTTCCCCTCCCTCCAGTGACAGCACCCCAGCTTCTCTGAGCAGAGCCGCCCCACCTCCACTCTTTGTCAAGAAAGGAAGCATGCCCAGCCCCGGCCAGGCGCCCGCAGCATCCCACCCACCGTACACAGAGATTGGCTCAAGCAACAGCACAGAGACTCAACCCAGGCCAGGCGCTGCGCCTCTCACCAGGAGGAGTGACCAAGGTCCTGTGGCCATGCTCCTCGTTCTCCTTGATCTGAGCCTGTGACATGTGCTTGAGGCCAGCTCTGCCTCCCCTACCACGACACTCCTCACAGCTATTGCTTTTTATCACCCCTTTAATTGTCTGGTACCCCCTCTAGCCTGTGAACAGCTCACTCAGACCACGTCACTCCCGAGCCCCCAGTTCTCCACGAGCATCTGCTACACTCACAGTGAAAGCCAAGTCCCAGCTGCCCCACACAACTGGGCCACTGCATGTGTCCCCCAGACCCCAGCCAGCCCAGCCCCTGCACCCGCCCTTCTGCCTTGAAACTTTCTTCCTGCTCACGAACACGGGACTTGGTCTCCCACTTCCTTCAGGGGTCTGCTCACACGTCACCTTATCCGAGAAGTCTTTGCCGCATGAAACAGCAGCCCCCACCCTGCACAGGCCTGGCTGTCCTTCCTCTGCTTTATTTACAAATCATACACACACACACACACACACACACACACGTGTGCTAAGCCTCTTGCTCTACTTAAAGCTCCTCTCACTAAGCGATGAATCCCCTGTGCTTACCCACCTTGACTCTGTCTCGCCGCATGACTTACTTGGGCCAATACAATGTGACTTGATTTAGGCAGTAGGAATGGTTTGTGTCGTTTATGAGTTTAAGGCTCAAGGGACTCAAAGGTCCCCTTCCCTCGCTTGGAATCCTGCCCCTGGTACGGGAACAAGCCCAGGCTAGCCTCCTGCACGACGACTGACCACTCGTCAGTTTTCCCCCATTGCCCCCACCAACAGCCGGCTGACCAGCAGACGTGTGAGCGAGGCCATCTTTCCCACGAGCGGGCCCCACCAAGACCAAGGGAGTCGGACTCAGAGGACCAAACCATCCAGAAGCTCAGGAGTCTTACTGTGTTAAGTTATCCAGTTTGGGGATGGCTCGTTACGCGGCACTATTCGTGGTAACGGATAACAGGTACAAGCACTTAGCCCAGTGGCTGCATGAAATACGTGCTCGATACATATGTGCTGCACGGATCAATCAGTGAATGAAAAAGAGGAAAATGTGTGTCTTGTTGGTCGTGATTAATTCAACACGAAGCATAGTGCTTGGCATGTGGTGTGGAATGGATGAGTAGAGAGTGACAGTTCCCATTACTGGGCCAAAGCCACCAAACAAAACCCTTTGGCTTTCAAGGGCTTAGGAGAAAAGTCCCCTGGGACCCACAGAAGAAGGGCAGGTAGTAATGTGCAGTCCATAAGGGACCCATGTTTGAGTCTGTCTTGAGCAGGATCTTAGGGCTGGCTGTGGCCCGGGCAGTGGCCTGTGCAAGAATCCAAAGACAAGATGGCGGAGGAGGGTCTGTGCAACAGCATGAGACAGGACCCGACCTGGCCAGGAGCCTCAGGGCCTCTCCCTCAGGTCAGCTTTACGTAGCTTCCGGAACCCCCTACCACCTGCCCAACGCTCCGTTTCGGACGTCTGTGAGCCCCAGAGCTGCCTTTCTCAAAATGTGATTACTTACCATCTGCCTCCGAGCTGTCTGGAAAGCTAGTGAAAATGCAGAATCCTGGGCCTGATTCAGAAGGGCTGTATCGAAAAGTCCAGGGCTGGCAGCCGAGAATCTGTTTTTCAAGAGGTTCCACACTTCCCTGGGGGACCCGCGGACGCAGAACAGGAAGGGGCACCTGTGCTAATAGATTGGGACATACAGATTCTGGAGCAGCTGCGGAATAGAGGTGACAGCTGGAGGTGTATGGCTATCCTAGAAATCCCCACCACCACATAGGACATAGGTTCTCATACCCATTTCATGGATGAGAACAGCAAGGCTCAGTGAGGCACTAAGTGTTCCCGGCTGCCTGACTTCTATCAGCGACTTTTTGCTTCCACCCCAGTGGAATGCGCTCAACAAAACACTTTTGTTTTTTTATCTTCCTCCTCTTTTAGGCTCACTGGCTCTTTGCGGAGGTGGTCGGGCATCCAGTGAAAGGAAGACACGGTATGTGGGCGGTTTTCACACCATCTTTAAGCAACTGGAGTCAAACGTCTCTTCTGTGGCCAAGCTAAATGTTGTCTTCCAGTTTAGGGTTTTGTTTGTATGTGTGTGTTTTAAATAAATCTGATAATTATGCCACAAATGTTCCCAGCACACTTGGATATATTTAAATTACGGGCTGCTGATCAAATGGAGAAAATTCACACAAACAGACATCAACGGTGCCTTTTGTATGTTCCGTGTCTTTCTGCGGCCCTCAACTGGTTCTGTCAGCTCCAAGGCCAATGCCAAGGCTGCCGGGGGTGAGGGGAGGTGGGGGGAAGGGTGGGGCTGACAAAGCGAGGACAGGAAGTGAAGCCCCCTGGTGAAACACTGTGGTTCTTTTCTTTTGTGAAAACATTTCATTGGAGCCTGTAATTCATCTCAGCGAGCCATTTTTGAAAACACAAGTTGGCAAAAGCGATGTTTGTTTCTGCCTGGCTGGTGGCATTCCCTACTCACTGTTATGGGCCAGAACCCCATTCCTGATCTTCGGGAGAGAGAAGCAGAGGGCCTTGTGTTCCTGTCTCTTTTGGCCCATGCTGTGGAGCCTGTTTGGGCTCCTAGAGGCCCGGGGTCCTGCCCGGGGTCCTGTACTCTCTGCCTGTCCACTGTCTAACAAAAAAATAAAAGTGGAAGTTTAAGTAAGGGACAACTTATTTGCAAGGAGATTGCGATGGGGAGGGGTCTACTGTCCTAGAGAGGAAGCTGTGACTGTGATGATGGGGTTTGGGGGCGATGGAGGTTCGGAGCGGATGGCCAAGAAAGAATTCTTGAAGACGTCTTTGGCGCAAAAAGGTGACAAGACCCATGGGCAGAAAGAGCTGCACTGGGGTTATGAAGAGTCACTGACTATATATTCTGGTTGGCAGGGGGTTAGGGACAGCTCAAGTTCTAAAGACTTTTGGAAGCAAGATTTCTGGGACCCTGAGGGGCTAGCTGTTGCTAGGAAAACGTCTTTTATTACTGCTTAGTAAACTTCAGTCATGAGACCCTTCAGATGTATATCAGGGGCCATAAGCCTGGAATATGATTGCCAACATATATTTGGGGGGTAGAGATCAAGGAGGTTTGCAAAGGAATTTTAAAAAAAATTTTAATATTTTATTTACTTTTGAGACAGAGAGAAACAGAGTATGTGTAGGTGAGGGGCAGGGAGAGAGGGAGACACAGAATCAGAAGCAGGCTCCAGGCTCTGAGCTGTCAGCACATAGCACAGAGCCCCATGTGGGGTTCAAACTCATGAGCTGTGAGATCATGACCTGAATCGAAGTCAGATGCTTAACTGACTGAGCCACCCAGGCATTTTTTATGTGTTTAAGGAGACTCACAGGCTCCTGGGGGGGAGGGCGGTCAGGATAATGTTAAGTCAAGATCCCTACCTTTTGTCCCTACCAAAGTGTCAACATCAAGGCAGCTGGGCTCCTAGAGGGAAATCACTCTGCCTCTTTCAAGGACTTGTCAATGGGCTGTAGGCAGTAAGGAAATTTAATTTTTCATTTGCCTTTTGTTTTTCCCACATCACCATGGCAAGCACTGAAATCCCCTTACATCTCGATGAGGGTGATATTAGGGTTCCAGGAAATGGAATCTATAGGTTTCTGGAGATTAGGATTGCTTTTCTTGACGTTTTACTATGTTATCCCTACACTGAAGGAAACTCCTTTCCTCCATGACTGTGATCTCTAATCAGTCAACCATCGGCTTTCTTTCCTTTCCCCTGTTCTTGGGCAGCCAGGAGTGTCCAAAGAATGTCACACATATCCCACCTGGTGCAGGGGAGTGCTGTTAGCCAACTACTTGGCCCTCAGCTTGCCCCACGCTCCCTCATCAATAAGGTCTGTGAGCATCCTCAAGGTTAGGCAAAAAGATTTTTGCAGAAAAGAACTAGAAAACAGGATGAAAGAGGAGCATAATGGGACAGGGGATTCAGAGAACATTCTGTCCTGTTCTCAGAAAGGACTGTCTGCTGGCTTAGGCTGAGGGTGGGCCAAAGTTCAGGGGCTGGAGGAAGGTGAGAACTTAACCAAATTTGGTGAACAAACGTTTTGCTCTGATTGGTTACTGGGGACAAGCAGTTCTGCTAATCATTTATGAGGCAAAGAGTGGGAATTTGGAGGGTGCGTGTCTGGTCTTGCCACAGATAAACACAGGCGGCATCCGTGAGTCTCCCCAAGTCCCATGGAAAACGGGAGTCTTTGCAGCAAGCGGTTTTCTAGAACACAAAAGGGTGATGGGAATTCCTTCAACATTCACTGTTTTCTGGAAACACAGGGCTAGGCAAAATTCAATGCTCTCACGTTGATAATATTGATGATAATAGTTAACCTAGGATTTTAATATTTTTAAGTGCTTTGGAAGTGCAAAGTGTGTAGTAAGTGCTCAATTAATATTTGTTAATCTCTCTTCCCTGCGAGATCCTTGAGGGCAGGGGGTGAGTTCATTTGGTGTATTTTCCTCCGTGCTAGCACACTACCTAGAACCCACTGACCTGTGGAATTGGCCTTGAGCAAGCCTCAGTCTCTGTGTCTATGAGACACAATAATCTCCACCTAACAGGGTTGTTAAGATGATTAACATCAAGGAGTCGTGGGGCCCCAGATAATGCCTGACACATCCCTGGTGGCCAATGACAAGGCTCTCTCCTTGAGTCAGGAGTCAGGCTCTTCTGAGTCCTCTTTCTGACTAGACCTTGACCTTGGGCGCTGTCCTTGGCTTGCTGAAGCCAGTTTTAGCAAGAATCCTGTTGGATTAAGCAGAAATCCCCCACCCTTAATATCTGATCAAATTTCTTATCCTCTCCCCTTGAATCTTATCACCCTGGCCTGCCTTCAGCAAAAATCCTGGGCGGTCCGTTTAGCAGAATTCCCCTTATCCCTGAAGCTTCCTCTTAATAATTTCCCATCCACTGACCGAGACCCTGTTCGTTGGCTATAAATCTGCACTTGTCTTTCTCATATTTAAAGCCGGGCAGTTCCTCTCTCCTCTATCACAAACCCCCATTGCAGAGCTGGGTAGCCTGCTTTACCATCTTTAACAGGTGTCATGAATAACTTTTGTCTTTGATATCAGGAAATGATTCCCTTCCCTTTCCTCCTCTGATTCCAGACCCCCTGTGAACAGAACTTTCTACTGCCTCTGTACAATGCTTCAAAAGGCCTGAATCCCCAGAAGGCAGACAGTATGCTCCAAACCAAAATCCGCAGTGACGGCCACACCCCTCAGGGTCAAGGCCACGGAGGCAGGAGTGAGGATCTGGCCTGACCACTGAAACCCAGGATTTCCTCACTCCTCTACGGGCCGTGAATGCCCAAATTTAGGATCTGTAACTTTCCCAAAATACAAAGATTTGGCCATTTCATTTCACTGGACATTGGCGGACTTCCTCCTTAACTAGAAAAACGAATCCTCTTGGTTGTACGGTCTAGATAAAATGGTAGATGTGAAGCTGACTAGCACACGAAGTTCTCCTTGCTGAGGAAGCCGCAAGTGTCCCCCACGTGGGAAGAGAAACCCGGGAAAATGACCTCAACCTCGCTTGCATGCCGCCGCCAACCCCCGCGGCCTTTTAAACAGGACTAGGCGGGGCCGTTGCATCGATCACTCGGCGCTCGGCTAGGCACTCCGTCCCGATCAGACGAGCGCCGAGTGATCGATACTTCGGCCAGCCTAACTCGGAGGAGAGAGCCAGAGTGTTCCGACTAAACGGAACATCGTCGCCGGTCTCTGCCTCTGCGCCACTCGACACTGCCCAAACTCGAGACAGGTGAGCTTGAGCAATTCCAGAGGGAGGGAAACACTGGCTCCTTTGACGTAGAGGGGAGGACTGCGCAGGCGCTGTGTTTGAGGAGAAGCCGGGGAAGGAGAGGGTCGGGGGAAGACGGCCTCGCGCGTGCGCCGTGGAAAGCCCCAGGCAGCTCTTCAAAGTAGCTAAACTGGGGCGGGAGCGGGGGACCGGGGGGTTGGGGGGGGGGGGGGGGGCGGGAAGGCCGGCGCATGCGCTCTGAGAAATCCGTTTAGCGGCTCTCCGAACTCCGGCACGCTGTGGGTAGGAGGTGGGATCTGCGCGTGCGTAGTGCCCGCCCTAAACCAGTAATTTCTCGTGAAGCCTGCTGGTGTGCGCCTGCGCGGTTCTTGGGGGCGCGTTAGTGGAACTCTAGTGCGCCTGCGCAGAGGTTTATTTCATCTGTTTTGGTCCCTGCAGGTAGTGTACTAAACCTACCTTTGTCGTAGGCCTGGAGCTGGGTTGCTGTTCGCCGAACGTGGACCGCGGCACATGAAGCCCCGGGCAGGGAAGGGCTGTGCACCCTCGGGTGGGGCGGCGGCTTGGGGTACCTGAAGGACAGGGATTTCTAAGTAATAGGAGTTAACCCTGAGCATCGATGTCGCGTTGTGCCCCTCGCGTTAGGATTCAGCAACGGCAAGCCCAGGGAGAGGGGCGGGCAGGTGTGAAGGCCCCACCAATGGCCCGAACGCGAGACAGCGGGGCCCTTAGAAAGCCAAAGTTCCCTTGGCGCTGGTGAATAAAGCTTTCTGGAAATGTTTCCAAACCTCTCCGGAAAGTTTTAGAAAGCTCTTGTTTTTTGCACAACTTTCGTAGAATAGTGCCACGGTAAAATTGAAGAGATTTTAAAACTGAGTGGGCACCCTGCTCCCGGAAAGCCAGAGAGGCCCCTATTTCGAAAGCCACCCACGGGAGGCTTCTCATGCCCAGCATCCTGCTCTCAGGGTGCCCGTTTCAGGTTAGCCTGAGACCTTTGGGGGGCCCTTAAATAAGGCCAGTCTTCTGCGAATCCTGGTTGAGATTCTCCAAGAAGCCATTTCTCCCTGCCAGTGTGAAGTCTGTTGTGGGAATGGCTTTAGGTTTTAAAAGATAATGTAAGAAATCTGGGGTGAGTCTGGTGGCTTCTCAGAAGGCTTTATTTTATAACCAACAGACGCTTCCCGGGCTCTTCACCACCTCAGGCCAGCTTCCGTCATGTGCGCTGTCTGGATGGTGAATTTATGAAGTCAGGACCTGACTCCGTTCGGTCTGTTTATGTAGCCTGTCCTTGGCTTCTTTGCGTTTAAATCAACCAACAAACCTTTTATGGAGTTTGCACTAGGTTGATTTATAAGAGATGAAAGGTATTCGGAGAGGTTAATGCAGACAACCTTTATCGGACCCCCGTACCTAGGATATTGTTTCGGGACATCAACAAATAGGCCTTTTATGGGAGAAGCCAAGAACTGTCCACTGAGAAGCTATTTTATGCAACCTGTACCTGACCTTTCCCTGAAAACCATCCCGTGTCATGAAGCCAGGACATGGGGCACTTGTACAGGTCACTTTACAAAGTCAGGATACAAGACCACTGGGACTGTTTCGAGACCTGACACCTCCACCCTCACCTCCTTCAAAAAAAGCCGCCTGTGACCACCAAGAGGTCTCCTCAGGCCAATACCTGACGGGTTAAAGTGACACTAGAAGGCCACTCCAGCTTTTTCACATGACCAATAATTAGGGTGACCGTAGGTGTTGTCAATTGGCCTGGAATAACCCCAGTTTATGACTTGAGCAGTCCTAAATATGAAATATTTAAATAATAGGAAATAAATAATGAATGTTACATATATAAGAAAGAGCGCCACTAACAGCACTCCCAGTATTCAGCTTGCGTAAAATGAAATTCCTGCGTGCAGAAATGAAAGTTCCAAGAGGCCCTTGGGCGGCTCAGTCAGTTAAGCAACCGACTTCGGCTCAGGTCATGATCTCACGGTTCGTGGGTTCGAGCCCGGCATCCGGCTTTGTGCTGACAGCTCAGAGCGTGGAGCCTGCTTTGGATTCTGTGTCTCCCTCTCTCTCTCTGCCCCTTCCCTGCTTATTCTCTTTCTCTCCAAAAATCAGTAAATTTTGAAAGTTCCAAACAATGAAAAACAAACATTTGGAGAAAATGACAAGAATAAAAAAATTTTACAAGAGAAGATGTATATTTTACCAAACCAAAGAAAAAAAAGAAAGAAAGAAAAAGGCCTAAAGGCCTATATACATATAGCATCCTGGTTTGTAGGATATATTCTGGGTTTTTTTATTTTTTATTTTTTTATTTTTGAGAGAGAGAAAGACAGCGTGAGCAGGGGAGGGTCAGAGAGAGAGGGAGACACAGAATCTGAAGCAGGCTCCAGGCTCTGAGCTAGCTGTTAGCACAGAGCCTGATGCAGGGCTCAAACCCACGAACCGTCAGATCATGACCTGAGCTGAAGTCGGACGCTTAACCGACAGAGCCACCCAGGTGCCCCTGTAGGGTATATTCTGTAGTTGACGCACCCACCTATACCTGACCGCACAAGGCTGTTTACACAACCTCTGCTTGTGCCCTTTTAGGTGGAACTCTGGGCGGCTGATTTGAAGACCAGGCTAGAGTGCCACTGAAAGACAGTTTATTCTCCACTCCTCCCTCTGGAAGGCAGTTTTTTGTTTTTGTTTTGCTTTAGAAAGAGAGCACGTGAGTGGGGGAGGGGTGGAGGGAAAGAGGGAGAGAGAGAATCCCAAGAAGGCTCCATGTTCAGTGTGGAGCCCAACATGGGGCTGGATCCCATGATGCTGGGATCAAGATGGGAGCCGAAATCAAAAGTCGCTGTTCAACAAACTGAGCCACCCAGGCATCCCAGGAAGGCTGTATAGTACAACCGTTTATAAAAATCAATTCAGGGAGGAACTCTGGGAAGCCAGTCAATAAACCCAGGCCACAAGACTACCCTGGGGACACCTGGGTGGCTCAGGAGGTTAGGTGACCCACTTGGGCTCAGGTCATGATCTCATGATTTGTGGGTTCAAGCCTCTCATTGGGCTCTGTGCCAACTGCTCAGAGCGTGGAGCCTGCTTTAGATTCTGTCTCCCTCTCCCTCGACGACTCCGTCACTCATGCTCTGTCTCTCTCTCTAAAAAGTAAATGGACATTTAAAATCATTTATGGGGGCCTGAGTGGCTCAGTCTGTTGAGCATCCGACTTTGGCTCAGGTCATGATCTTATGGTTTGTGCGTTCAAATTCCATGTTGGGCTCTGTGCTGACAGCTCTGAGCCTGAAGCCTGCTTTGGATTCTGTGTCTCCTCTCTGCCCCTCCCCTGCTTATGCTCTCTCTCTCTCAAAAATAAAAAATAAAATTAAAAAAAGACTTCTGATTGATACCTTGCTTTGGAAAACTGTTTTACTATTATCAAGAGGTCTTTTTTTGTCAGACCAGTACATGCTGGAAGGCTGATCTATAGACCCAGGGCTTGAGGCCATGTCGAAAGGGGTGTCATGTGGCCGGTGCCCCACCTGCAACAGAGGGCCATATCAGATGGCTAGTTGTGTGAAGGCTGCTGGCAGTCCACATGGGGCCACCTTCTCTGGACCACAGTATCATACAGTCACCAAGAAGGTGTACGACCCAGCCAGTGAAGGCCGTTTCTCCTCTAAGGCCACTTCAGGTGGTGACAGGAGCTAACCAAGAGGGTTGATGGGTAGGACACTTTCCTGGTACTCTAAAGAAACCATGGGAGATTTCTAAAACGAAGACAAAGTCTAGGTTTCATCTGACCCTCAGACAAGGGCCCAGGGCCCGATGTGTTAGGAAGCAGTTCTCTAGTTCACTTTGGAAGACTGTTTCATGTAGTAGGGTGTGGTTCCTCCCCTAAAGGGACCGAGAAGCCAGTAGAACTAGGCTGAAGACTATTCAGAGAAGTAATGACCAGGCTGCCACCTCACTGTGGGAAGCTGCTTCTATCTGCCAACGCAAGGCCCTCTGGGAGACCAGTGGTTTGTTTTTTTTAAGTAAGCCCTATAGCCAACATGGGTCTCAAACTCAACCCCAAGATCAAGAGCTGCGTGCCTTACCAACTGAGCCAGCCAGGCGCCCCAGGGAGGCTGGTGTTAACAGGATCAATCATGAGGCTCTTTGGGAGGCCATTCAAGTGGCTGTTAAATCAGGACCGTCATACGGTGTCCACATAAGCATTTCCAAAGACCTTTTTGTGAAGCCGTTCCCCCAGGAGCCCTGGATCGGGATGTTAACTGCTAAGGTTTTATTGTGTGGCCAGGAGGAGATGTGTTTTGTACCCCCAACCCAAGGGCCTCTCCCAGAAGGCCATTTGGCGTGGCCATTTACATGAGACCCTCTCCAAGGCCAGTTTGCAAAGCGACACATAGGCTGTGTGAAGACCAAACAGACGGCCCTGGGAGGCCGCACTCGAGGCCCCCGTGGAGGCTCGCTCTGAAAGGCCTTCGTGAGCTCCCCAAAGGGCCGTTTTATAAGGACACCCTGAGAGGTCAGTGTACCAAGTCCATAATCTGCATCCCAGGGAACCGGTTTACAGCCCATTTAAGACCCTCTGGGACGCCGTGTTGTAAAGCCACGGAGAGACCAGTTTACAAAGCTGGCACATAAGGCCCCCATGCGGCTGCCCAGGGAGGCCGGCTGATGGGCGCACATGCAGTTTTGTGTGTGGGTCACAGATACGGCCACATGGGAAGGTTGGACCATGAAGCTCTCCCAGCAAAGGTGTTAATGAGACCAACATGAGACATATATGAATCTTCTGGAAGGCTAAAGGCAGAAATTGTCCTGGCAGGCGAGGGCCATGCCGCCCAATGCGCTTGGTGCCATTCGCTGGGCCGGCTGGAAAGGATGACCCATGTGCACCGAGGACCAAGCTACAAAACAAAGATCCAAAAACTGATGTAACCCTCAGCCCTGAAGCCAAAGAGTGTTCTAGGTAGACACCACCCCTTACTGTGCAGTTGTGGGCAATCTGGACAAGTTGCTTAATCTCCCAGAGCTTAACTTCGGTCATCTCTGCAAAACCTCACATCTCGAGATTACGAGGGCTGTGTTAGATAACGTACATAAACCACAGAGCGTCAACACAGTGCGTAAGAAAGTCACTTCATTCTCCCCTGGGCTTTAGTTTCTTCCTCAGCAAAAGAGGGCAGGGTGGTAGGGAAATGGTCACAGACATGTGGCGAGGTACAAATAAAATGAGAGGGAAAAGAAAGGGGGACGGAACCATGAAATGGCGGTAGGACCAGGGACAGTGGTACATTTTAGCTGTTGCTTTAGGCCGGGGAAGAAGTTCTTCAAAAATAATGACACACGAGGAATATCGGCCCTTCCGCTTCTGCGAAGTGATGGAATTTTCTAGTCTGTTGAGTGGGCATGATTCCTTGGTTACAGATTTTTGTTGAGGTTTAAGCAGCCCAGATTCCCAGCTTCATCCTGTGCCTGCTGGAGACGGTGCGACTCCGTTTGACAGCTCAGAGCCTGGAGCCTGCTTCAGATTCTGTGTGTCTCCTTCTGTCTCTGCCCCTCCCCCACCCATGCTCTATTTCGCTCTGTCTCAATAATAAATGAAAATAGAAAAAATTGAAAAAAAATATGGGGCCCAGAGGTAGCGATGGGGCTGTCCAGCCTACCTTCAGAGACCCTACCGCTAGCATTTCTGTCTTCACTTCCCTGTCTACTGCTGACTTCATATACATTGGTGCTAAAAGAAACATGCTTTCTCCTCATGTTCTTTTGGTGAGTTACTGTTGAGTCCCAGGGTGTCAGGGAAATCTGAATAGGGTTGTTTATTAGTTATCTAGTGCTGTGTGACAGACACCATAAACTTAGTTGCCTGAAGCCACACACATTTATTATCTTAGATTCTTTGGGTCAAGAGTCTGTGTTGTGGCTTAGCTGGGTCCTCTGTGTCAGGATCTCACGAGGCTCAAAGTATGGTGTCCATCAGACGAAGTTCTTATCCAGAGGCTCACCCGGACAAGGATCTAAAGCCCTGTGGCTGTTGGAAGAACTCAGTTCCTGGAGCCTGTCGGATGGAGGGCCTCAGTTCCTAGTGTGCTGTTGGCTCTAAGCTTCCATCGTCAGTTTGCCATGTGACCTCTCCCACATGGCCACGTGCTCCGGGAGTACGTGCAAACCAGGAAGGCGGCAGAGAGAGCTGGCTAGCGCTGGGAGTTTCAATCTCGTGTAACCCGATCAAGGGGCATTCTACCACCTTTGCCATCTTTGCCGCCCCCCCCCCCAAAGTTACATGTATCAAACTTACACACATCAGCTAGAAGCAAGTCATAACGGTTTTCTCTTGCTGCTGTAACAAGTTACTGCAGACTTGGTGGCTTAAATCAGTACAAATTAGTTCTCTTACAGATCTGTAGCTTAGACGTTCAACATGGGGCTGACAGGGCTGAAATCAAGGGCTCGCCAGGCAGCATTCCTTTCTGGAAGTTCTCGTTGAGAATCCATTTCCTGGGCTTCCCCCCCCTCCACTTCTAGCGGCCACCCACATTCCTTTGTGAGCCCCTCCCTCCATCTTTAAAGCCAGCAGCATTGCATCCCTCCGGCCTGCTTGTAATCTCCTCTCCCTCTGACTCGGTCTTTGCCAGGAAAGATTATCTCAAGGACTCCCGTATTGAGTTGGACCCACCCACATAGTGCAGGATAATCTTTCCATCTCAGGGTCCTTATTCTTAATGGCATTTGCAAAGGCCATCATTCCATCTACCACTTGAATTACAGGTCCCGCCCATGCTCAAGAGAAATGAGTTAGAGGAGGGCGTTGGTCACCGGAGGCCGGGATCACTGGGGAACTGTGGCTTTCTTCCCGTTATGGAAAGTGTGGCATCTGATAAGGCTTTATCACGGGCAAGGCTTCCTCCTTGCCTTTTACCACCTCCTGGGGGGTTTCGGCTCTGAGTGACTTCTATGGGTCAAGTAGGGTCACTGACTACTAACCACAGCAACCTGTGTCTGTTTCTCCAGCAATGGAAGTTTCTGCGTCAGGGCAAGCTACCTGTTGTAACACACGTCATCAGCAATAGCGGCTAAACGCAATACGAGTTATTTTTGGCTCATGAGGCATTCCAGCATGGGTGTATGTGCCCCATTTTGTGGCCGTTGTGGCTCTGTCATCTAGGGCTGCAGAGCTCTTTGCTGGCAGCCAGCGAGTAGGGAAAGCGTGGAGAACCCTGCGGGAGGGAGGGTGGGTGGGCCAGGCCTGGAAGTGACTGCACCCCTTGCATTCACATCAGCTCGCAGCCGGCGGCATGCTCACATCCCATCACAAGGCGGACCTGGAAATGTAGTCTGTGTGCCCAGGAAGAAGACGAAATGGATTTGGTGAGCTTAAAGCAAGGGCTTGTTTTTGCAAATAAAGTTTTATTGGAACGCGGCCACGCACATTCATATACATACAGCATGGGCTGCTTTCACGCCACAATGGCAGCGTGGTGAGAGCAATGACCGGATGGCCTGCGAGGCCTAACACGGGCAGTATCTGGCCCTGGACAGACCGGTCTGCTGACCCCACCTAGCTAGAGCATCTCCGCAGAAAGCACGATGGTCCCTATTTCTTAGCATCCTGAGGCAGACACGGAAGGTAGCAGCTGTGAGTTTACCTAACACAATCAGTGGTGAGCAGTTACAGACCCGAGAGAACCTCTTCACCTGTTAGATCACCCGAGTTAGGACTGGCCTGCCGTCCGTGTGTAAGAGCACCAACTACGAGGTTTCTCCTTGCTGTGTAGTTTCAGGTGCCCCCAGGTTTCTTCCTGGGAAGTTAAGATCTCATTCCTTTGTTTGCCTTAGTTGAGCTCTCACCGTGAGCCAGACTCTAGGCAAATGTAGAGAAATGAGACCCGTTCTTGCCCTGGAGAGGCCCGCCAGCTAGCACTGGAGGGACAGGAAGCCATCCGAGTGTTGGCGGGCTTCCCACAGGGGATCATGAAAGGTGGGCCTCGGAGGCTGGATAGGAGTTTGCCAGAGAGGAAAGATGTTGGAGGCACCCCAGCTAAGGACAACATGTCCCTCTCTGAATAAACATTGATCCCGTGCCCACGGCGAGCCTGGCCTTGTGCCAGGCCCTGAGTGTAGGGGTGACCCCAGGCAGACGAGGTCTCTGCCCTCACACAGTCTGTGTGTATATAAACCGCCGGCGAAGACCACTGTAGAATCATCACACGTGAGACGGGTGTCATGGAGGACGTGTGTGGGAAGCCGTGGGGACCTGCGAGGGGGGACGTCTGCGTGGTCTTTGTAGGAAGTAACTTTGGGTATAACTTACTATTTTCATCATAAGTGTATTCTAATCCCCATCTCCTATTTCGCCCATTCTGCCACCCCACCTCCCCTCTGGTAAACATCAGCTTGTTCTCTCTGCTTGAGAGTCTGTTTCTTGGTTTGTTTCTTTCTCTCTCTTTTCCTTTGCTCATTTGCTTTGTTTCTTAAATCCCACATACGAGTGAAATCAAATGGTGTTTGTCTTTCTCTGACTTGTTTTGCCTAATGTAAGACTCTTCAGCTCCATCCATGTTGTTGCCAATGGCAATATTTCCATTTTCATGGCTGAGTAGTATCCCGTTGAATACATATGTATACAGCGTCTTCTGTGTCCACTCATCAGTCGATGGACGTGCGGACTCTTTCCGTACTGTGGCTATTGCAGATAATGATGCTCTAAACATAGGGGTGCATGTGCCCCTTTGGATTTGGGGGGTAATTACTGGACCATAGGGCAGTTCTGTTTTTAATTTTTTGAGGAACCTCCACACTGTTCTCCAGAGTGACTGCACCAGTTTGCATTCCCGCCAACAGTTCACGAGGGTTCCTGTTTCTCCACGTCCCCACCAGCATCTGTTGTTTCTGGTGTTTTCGATTTAGCCATTCTGACAGGCGGGAGGGTGGAATCCCTTCATGGTGTTTATTTGCATTTCCCTGACGATGAGTGACATTGAGCATCTTTCATGTGTCGGTTGGCCATCTGGACATCTTCTCTGGAGAAGCCTGACCATTTCTTAACCGGCTTATTTGTTTTCTGAGTGTTGAGTGGTACAAGTTCTTTATATATTTTGGATACCAGCCCTTTATCGGATATGTCATCTGCAAATATCGTCTCCCCTTCCATAGGTTGCCTGTTACTATATATTTTAAAAATCTCAGTAGGTGACATTTGGGCCACTGGACGTCATCACAGATCCGGCTCCGCCCACCCCCAGTTTGATGTTATGAAAATCTACAAATGTGTATATTTGGGCGTGTGACATGCTGTTCTGCTCTGACAACGTGTTCTTTCTTCCTGCAGCGCTGCCGCTGTCGGACCCGTTGGCAGGAGACCCCATGGCGGAGAATGAGGGCGATCGGGAGCCCCAGGCGGGGGCCAGCGGCCTCCAGGAGGCCCTCAGGGCGCTCCTGCCCCACACGAGAGAGGGGCTGGCGCAGCCACCGCTGGGGGAGCGGGTGGAGCGCAGCGTGCAGGAGCTGCTGCGGGAGGCGGCCGCGCTGTTCTGCGCCCGCCGCGGGGGCGAGTGTCTGCAGGCCTGCGAGGCGCTCCTGGACTACTCGTGGGAGAGGCTCAACACAGGGCCGTGGCGGGACGTGCACCCGGACTGGCGCCGCGTCTACGCCTTCGGCTGCCTCCTGAAGGCCGTGTGTCTGTGCGAGGAGCCCGCGGACGCCAGCGCCGTGGCCGAAGCCCTGAAGGTCTGTGACCTGGGCCTGCTGATGGGGGCGGCCATCCTTGGGGACATCCTCACTAAAGTGGCGGCCATCCTGAAGGCGCATCTCCCCTCGGAGAAGAGGCCCGCCCCGGGCCCGGCCCAGGAGCAGCCCAGAGAGAAGGTAGCTGGTGGGGGGGGGGGGGGGGGGGGGGGTCGCCCACACCAGTCCGCTCTCCCGGGGGAGTGGGGGGGAGGCCAGGCCTCACAGCAGAAAAATAGCATCTCCCTCAATGTGGAAGTGGAGCCGCCTGGTGTGATTTCTCAAGTTTCCCCCAGTTTCTGCATAAGTGGTGCCCTTTCAGGAGAGAGGGAGGTGGGCCCTCCATGGCTCCTGAGAGCAGCAGCCCGAGGGGCGCGTGGGCCCACGCCTTCCAGCCTGTTCTTGGTCGGCAGGTGGGAGCATCGCCCCCTTCCTGGCTGCCTTCCTCACTGTGCAGTCATGTCGGGGCCACAGGCTACATCCAGCCGTCCCCTGTCCCTGTGACTGCTGGGCGCTGCCCCCGGGGTGCTGGCACGTGGCCCTCCTGGTGTTTAGTGCCTGAGGACGGTACCCTGTGGAGCGGAGGGCGGCTGCAGACCGGGCTTCCAGCCCAGCGCAGACACAGACCTCCTTTACGATTCGTCCAGGCATGTCGGCTCACAGGGAGGAAACAGGTCTGTTAAACAGGCATGTGGGAAGATGCTTGTCCTCACCTGTGGCTAAAAAACAAGGCAAGAACAGGGGCGCCTGGGTGGCTCAGTCAGTTGAGCATTCAACTTCAACTCATGATCTCACCATTCGTGGGTTCGAGCCCCGCATCGGGCTCTGTGCTGACAGCTCAGAGCCTGGAGTTTGCTTCCGATTCTGTGTCTCCCTCTCTCTGCCACTCCCTCACTCATGCTCTGTCTCTCAAAAATAAATACACGTTAAAAGAAAAATTAAAAAAAAAAAAAGGCAAGACAGGGAGGTAACCATTGTTGGCGATGACATTGACAGAGGAGGGTTTATGCAGTACCAGGTGCTGCTGGGGATCCCGTGGGGCCAAGGGCAGGGTGTACCAGTTGACCTTTCAGAGGGCAGGGCAAATGCCCGTGCCCTTTGACGCAGGGGTTTCACTGTTCACTGCCTTTTCCCAGGCCAAATCTGTCCCAAAGGAACAGGGAGGTGGCCCCAGGGTGGGCTCACCGTGTGGGTGGTGTCTGGCGGTATATGAGGGAAGGTCTGGAGTGGCCACGTTCCTCCCAGCTTCCCCTCCACTCCTGCCTGTGCATCCAGCAGGTGTCCTGGACCCTGGGTGCCCCTGCATTTCCGTGCCTGGAAGGGGGTTTGCTCGGCAGCTTTGTAGTGCCAGTGGTAGCCCACACGTGCCCGATGCTGAGGACGGACCAAAGGGCCTGTTCTCCTGGAGCCTGGGTTCTATAAAGGCGATTACAGAATGTCTTCTCCACGTGGTGGGAAAGGTCGGGCTCACACGGGTGCAGGGGGAGCAGAGAGGTTGGGGTCAGAGCTGGCTCACACGGGTGCTGTGGGGGGCAGAGGGAGCCGACACCCCCGCCAGTGATCCTGGGCACTTCACGTGTGGCATCTCGTCTCCCGGTCAGTAACAGAGGAGGAAGCCGAGGCCCGGAGACAGTAACCTGCTCAGGGCACTCAGCTGGGAGGGGGTTGGGGAAATTCCGGCACAGCCGCTCAGAAGACATCGTGGGGACTGAGTGGCGACGCGGGAATGTGGGTTATTTGTCCTGCGTATTCCTGCCGGTGGGTCAGCGGCCCTCTCCTCACGGGTGACAGGATGGGAGAGGAACATGTAGTAATGATGAAGAGAACTTTGCCGTCAGATGGCGTTTAGGGTAGTAACATCTCATCCCGATTGGAGTTTCTGTGAAAGCCGTACGTTCCTTTTATAATCAAACAGATGCTTTACCTACTCTTTTTTGTTTCAACGTGTATTTTTAGAGAGAGAGTGTGCAAGCAAGGGAGGGGCAGAGAGAGAGGGAGAAAGAGAGAAAGAGAATCCCAAGTGGAGCCCAACTGGGGTTTAAACTCACAAAACCGTGAGATCGTGACCTGAGCCAAAACCAAGCGTCAGATGCTTAACCAACTGAGCCACCCAGGTGACCCCAAACAGACACCTTAAATGATCTGGTAAAGAGAAATATCTTGATATTGCCAGGGGTAAATCGCAGTAGCAGCAGCAGTGAGGATAATAAATGCTAACTGCTCCTATTCGTGACTGCCGAGCTAGCCCACCATGGATGTCCCAAGTGGTAACTTTTATGCACTTGTTGCCACTCTGTTTCGCTTTTCAACAGAAAGCGAGGACCGACCATGTTTGGATTCCAGACATGACGTCTGAGAGAACGGTGCCCCGGCTCCACTGTCCGTCCCTCCAGCATTTCAGGAAGCATTTTCTGGTTCCAGGGAGGCCGGTGATCCTGGAAGGCGTGGCCGACCAGTGGCCCTGCATGCACAAGTGGAGGTGGGTGGCTGGGAGGGCCGGGAGCCTCCTCCCCCCATTTCTCCCCCCAGGAAATGTGGCCCGCACACGCTTCCCGACCAGCCCCTGCGTGGGCAGGCGGGGGCTCCAAGGTCACACCAGAGGTCCCAGAGGTCGGAAGACCCGTGCCCTCCTCAGCTTGCCGCCCAAAGCAGGTGTTCTAGCAGGTGCTTACCCGGCAGCGCAGCCTTGAGTCTGTTCATGCCGTCTTGCAGGATCTGAGCAGCTCTGTGGGCCTTGTCAGGGGCCGTGAGGCTTAAAAGCAGAAGTAAGAACCAAGACACTTCCCCTCCTTTGTGGCAGGGCTCCTGGGCTTGCTCCCTCCTCACACCTGCTTCTGGTCCCCTCCCGCCCCATTCATGGTTGTGAGAGCGGGTCGGGCCGGTGGCCTAATGCCTGTGGAAGTGAGCAGGGGTCTCTGAGGATGGGTGAAGGGGTCACTGTGTCCGCTGGCCCATGGAGGGGGCGTTCCCACTGGGACGGTGAGAAGAGCTGGGCCGCAGCGGTGCTGGGCCGCATGCCAGCCACCAGGATCGGGCACTTGCCGAGTCTGCTCTCTCTGTCGGCCCTGGGTCCCGTGGGACATGTAGTGCCATCGCTCCAGCCCACACATGGGGCGCGAGGGCTTCGAGAGGGTGGGTAACTTGCTGGAGGGCCCGGTGTTCAGGACGCAGGCCCGTCTGCACCCCCACCATACTGTCCACCGTTTGCCCCAGGAAGGCCGCCCAGCCCAGAGCCGAGGTGAGTGGCTCGCGACCTGGGAGTCCCGGCTGGCAGTGAGCTAGGGCCGCCCCCCAAGAGTCCTGCCCGGCTAGCCCCCCAGGCTTGCTCTGCCAGCCGCGTGGCGCCAGGGGCCACTAACCCTGCGGGCCCGCGCCAGGGCGGGGGGTGGGGGGGTGACGGCCCCTCCCCGTGAGGCTCCGTGAAGACAAAGGGGAACAGGGTGAGGCACGCTCTGCGGAGAGCATGGCGCAAAGGTGACGGTGACCGTCCGTGTCTCCCCCAGCGTGGAGTACATCCAGGACGTCGCCGGCTGCCGGACTGTCCCCGTGGAGGTTGGCTCCAGGTACACCGATGAGGAGTGGTCCCAGACGCTCATGACGGTCGATGAGTTCGTCACCAAGTACATCAGGGATGATGTAGGTCATGCGCCTCCGTTCCCACAGGACTCACAGCGGGGAGGACACGCAACATCCAGGCGCTGCGGGGTGGCCTTTGGGAGGCTCTCTGAGCCTGTGGCCAGAAGGGGGTGGCCCAGAGCGAGGGTCCGGCTGCTGGGTGGGCACAATGCGACTCCTTTCAGCCCCTTTCATTTATCTATCTTTGGGCCGTACAAGTCAGTGGTTTTTTAGTGTATTTGTAAGGTTATGCAGTCCTCACCAGGGTCTCATTCCAGAACGTTCTCATTACTTCCAAAGAAACCCCATAGCCATTAGCGGTCATTTCCCTTTGCGCCCTCCCACCCCGTCTGCAAACGGCCCCTGGCCTGCTGCCCATTTCTGCGGGTTTCCCAGTTCTGGACATTTCACAGAAACGGGATCCTGTGGGATGTGGGCGTCTGCGGCCGCTTCCACTCGGCACGGTGCCGTCCGGGGGTCGTCGCACTCTGCGCCTGTGTCCGCCGGAGGCGCTCGTGGAGGATGCCACGTGAAGCAGTTTCCCAGAACTGCCAGACTGTTCTGGAAAGCAGCCACGCCGTTTTACCCTTTCAGACTCTAACCAGTGAGGGCGGTGGGTGGTTTCCCCTTCCCACACCCAAGGCAGCCCTGGGCCAGCCCGCGAGTTCCGATCCAGGTTCGTCGTGGGTCCACTGCAGCCACAGGCCCAGGTGGTGACCGTGCTGGCCACTGGCCTCTCTGCGTTGGAACTGTGAGCTCCCAAGGGACCCTCAGAGCACCCTCGCCCCGCACGTTACCCTTCCTGCCCCCATCGTTTCTCCTCCGAAGTGTCCCGCCGCCTCTGCCGCGCTGGTGCGGTGGTCTGGGCCACGGCCTGCCCATCTCCCCATCCCCCGCCTTCGCCCAGCCCCGCTCCGTCCCTTGTCACCCAGGGGCCTGGGAAGGGCACGAGGCAGAGAGTATGCAATGCTGCTACGCCCACCTGTGCCCGCGGAGTAGCCCGCTGCAGAGGCCTCCCTGCGTCTCCCTCTGCGGGGAGGAAGCCTGATGCCCGGGGCGGAGGGCAGGCCCAGAGGTGCGGGTTGCCAGCTCGGCGGGAGCGGGGGCTCCAGGTGGAGGCAGCGGAGCGTTAACTCCAGCACCCTCTTGCCAGCTGAGCAGCGCAGGCTGGTTGCTCACCCTCTCGGATCGTCAGTGCCCTGACTTTGGGATTAGAGGTTGCTAATGCCTGCTTCATGGGGTCGTTGTGAGAGTCGAACACGGAAAGCTGTCAGTGCCCGGTTCAGCAAAGTCAGTGTCTCTGGGCCACGGTACCGAGGCAGCGGAGGCCACGTCAGATCCGGCTGTGCCCGCCTCGTAGCCCTGGGGCTGACATGTTGTAACTGCCGCAGTGTGAGGAAGTCAGGAAGTCGAGGGGACGAGGGAGAGGGCCAGAAACACTGATTCTCCAGGGATTCTAGAGAGGAGCCTTCTGCTCCTCCAACACAGCTTGAGCCTTAGAGCCTAGACAGATAGCGGACAGGCCCTGCCTGTGGCTGGGGGAGTGATGGCCAGCCTCCTGCGTGCTCCGCCCCCACCGGCCCTTCCAGAGCCCCAGACAGGAGGGCCTTCCTCCCAGGAAGCCCCTTGAGCCTGGCCAAGCCCAGTTTGGAGAGCACGGATCTTTTCATCCATGTGATGGCAGAAATGTTCCCAAGATGCAGGTCCCCAGTGAGGGCCAGCATGGAGGAAACAGGCACTGACAGCTTTGCCTGGAAGACGGTCCCGGCTTCACTTTGGGGAACATCCTGGCAGAAGCCGTTAGCATTTAAAACACTCACGCTCCTTGACTCGGTCGTTCTACATTTGGGAGGCCATAAGTATAAGGAAGGCCCAGAACATTCGGCCGTTGATGGAAACACCGGCAGAACACCCTGAAGGTCCACCAGTGGGGGTCCACCCGTGGGGGGTTGAGTTAATGACGCTGCGTCCTATCTATAAAACAGGGGCCCGTGAAAAGAATGAGGCACCTATGTCCGTACTCACCTGAAGAGACATTCGCCTTGTCCTTAAATGAAAGAATTTTTTTTTCAGACTAATACATATGGTGTAATTACATTTTCATTGATAAAAAATCCTGTATGTGCGGCCCCTTCATTTTTATGGGAGGAAACTGAGTCCTGGTGCAGCCCTTACAGAGGCGGCCCCAGATCTGAGGCTCCCCAGGCCCAGCACTGCGTCACATTTGCCCCCAGGTCGCAGAGGGGACCAGGCAGGATGGGATGGAGCGGAGGTGGCTGGCTGCCTGGGGCCGGGTGTCCCCTGGGGCCCAGAGGTCGCTAAACAGTAGCACCCGAGTGTGTTCCTTACGACTAACGAGCTCTCTGTGTCGCTTCTGGCTTTTCTCCTGCCGACCAGCCGAGGGACGTCGGGTACCTGGCTCAGCACCAGCTCTTTGAGCAGGTAAGTCTGAGACCCCGCGCCTCTGGCTTTTCCCCCCTCGCCTTGTTCCGCCTCCCTTCCAGAGCTCTGAGCCCACAAGGGAGGAAAGGGCGTGACAGCCCCAGGCCACCCCCACTGGTGAGCGGGGAGAACCTTGTGCGGCACGGCGACCTCTCCAGCAGTGTCCTCGTGTCCTCTCCCACAGTGGGCCGAGGAGAGCAGACAAAGCTGGTCATAGAGAGCCGTGCAAACCCCAGGGCCCTAGGACTGGCATGGGGGTGGGGAGCGGCCCCAGGGGGTGGAGCCTGAAGTCTGAGCGGGTGTGGTCAGACCCGAGGAATGGCCCCTAGGAAGCCGAGAAGGGGGGGGCGGCAGGCTCCAACCCGACCCATAAAGAGCGAAAAGCGGGGCACTGGCTTCCTTGACCTTGGCTTCTCGGTGGTCCCCGCACCATCCTTACCCAATGGCACCTGTCTGCACATGAGGCCGTCTCCCCGAGACGGGCCTGCGCGAACCTGTAGGAGCCAGCTTCCCTTCGTGTGGGTCCCCAGCCCTGGCCGGCCAGATGGAAGACCCTCAGGGACAGCCTGGTTGAAGGCTGAGAACGGAGGGGGTCTCAGGCTGGGGCAGAGAGGAGGAGCGGGCCCAGCCAGGCTGGAGGCGGGGCGTTCAGCAAGAGGCGCCTCCTGCACCGAGACTCGGGGTACACCCTGTAGGGCGCCCCAAGTACTGACTGTATCCATCTCCTTCCTGGGAGGGTTCATTCAGAAGAGTGAGCAAGAAGGTGATGAGGAAGGCTAGGGCCCAACTGGGAGAGCCTTGAAGGCCTGACCAAGAACTCGGATCCTCTGCAAGGCAGGGGGATGTCCTGAGAGGTTTCTGAGTAGGAGGGCCCCAGTGGGAGGAGGTGTTGCAGGAGATGGCTCAGGAGAGCCCACGCAGCTGTGAGGGAGGGTCCTCGGGGGGCAGAGGGCCGGGCCAGCTCTCTCTGTCACCAGTCAGCCCTGAGAGGGGGCCTCACAGGGGGAAACAGAGATGCAGGATGGCTCTCAGCCCCGGGCCGGCAGTGTGCCCCCTGCGTGGCAGTCACCCAGCGCCCTGGGCGCAGGGTGACGCGGGGCTCGCTCACGGAGCTGCCGCGGGCACTCGGGGGCCGCCTGGCTGGTGCGAAGTGATAAAGTCAGGTTGTCCCATCACACGGAGGGGTCTCCGCTCTGGTGAGGAGAGGAAGAAAGGGCCCCGAAGCTTAACAGCGATTCGTGGGTGGTAAGACCGTGAGCGGTTTTTCCTTTCCTTCTCCGCAGTTGGCAGGGCATCTATAATGAGGGTGTAGAGTCATCACCGTGAGAAAAAAACAGACTATTTTTAAATGCAGCCACAACAAGGGAACCAAGGGAAGTGGAATCCGATTGTGTTCTGAATTTTCAGAGCTGTCTAGTGAGGCTGGACCCGTCTGAAGGCTTATCCTGGAGAGATCCTTGAACAGTTGGCCTGCTATCCCCCACCCCCACTTCACTCTGTCCATGGAGGGGGTAGGCAGGAGCCTGAAGGCTGCCCCCAGGCCCAGGCTTTCTCATAGGCCCCTCTGGGCCCCGCCCTGGAGGTACAGGATAAAGAAGAGTCCTCCCCTGCCCCAGTGAACTCAGAATCCAAGTATGTGAGATGGTGATGGGTGATGAGATCCTCCAGGAGATCGGAGCGGCTGGGTGGGCAGGAGGCAGGGACCGGGTCCCCAGGAGATCATAGGTGACCGGGGGGAAGGAGACAGGGACTGGGTCCCCAGGAGATCGGAGGTGACCGGGGGGAAAGAGGCAGGAGACCGGGTCCCCAGGAGATCGGAGGTGACCAGGGGGAGGAGACAGGGACCGGGTCCCCAGGAGATCAGAGGCGATCGGGGGGGAAGGAGGCAGGGACCGGGTCCCCAGGAGATCAGAGGTGACCAGGGGGAAGGAGGCAGGGACCGGGTCCCCAGGAGATAGGAGGTGACGGGATGGGGGGGGCGGGAGGTGAGGAGGAGGCAGGGACTGGGTCTCCAGGAAGTGGGACTCGAGTGGCAATCTGAAAGATGAGCTGTCTCCAGCCATGTGGCCGATATTTTGCCCCTTTTTTCCCTGCTGTTTGTCTTCTTAAGTTTGACTTTCTGGAGTTCTCTGTATACGTGCTGGATATAAGCTAGCTGTCAGCTGTAAGCAGTGTATCTTATCCCAGACCGTAAACTCGCCACTTCGTTTTCTTCTTTTGTCTAAAAGGAGGCAAGGGGCACCTGAGTGGCTCAGTTGGTTAAGCCTCCGACTTCGGCTCAGGTCAGATCTCACGTTCGTGGGTTCGAGCCCCGCATCGGGCTCTGTGCTGACGGCTAGCTCAGAGCCTGGAGCCTGTTTCTGGTTCTGTGTCTCCTTCTCTCTCTGCCCCTCCCCCTCTCATGCTCTGTCTCTCTCTGTATCAAAAATAAATAAAACATTAAAAAAAATTAAAAAAAAAATAAAAGGAGGCAAGAGTGGGGCATGGCCACCAAGAGAGCCGTGGGAGTAGATTTCCCCTGCTTCCCAGGACAGAAGTGTCTGGCCTGGCTGAGCCCAGCATGTGGCAGGGAGGGAGGCGGAAGGTGGGGCTGAGCCAGAGGGCAGGGCAGGAAGAGGAGAGACGGGCAGTGTGGGAGGCTGGGGAGTGTCTCTCAGAGAGCAACTGCAGGTGGACCACCGTGGAAGCCAGGAGAGCCCGAGGCGGCTGCCGCTGGGGCTGGACAGGTGCAAGACAGGTGCCCACTGCTGGTGGCTGGACACAGGTGGCTGGGCGGGATGAGGGAGAGGGAGCAGCCATGGATAACTCTAGAATTGAGGCCCCAGCAACTGTTTGGTGGACTTTGCTGGTGTCTCAGCCAGAAACACCACGTGGGGCTAGGGCTGCTCTCACGGGCTGTCCCGCCGGGGTCCCAGGCCCTGATGGGGCTGTGCCAGCCTCCAGGAGCCGCCGCACCCGAAATTGGAGAGGCCGCGGCAGGTGGGGGCTGGGTGGGCTGTGCTCTCCTGCCCAGGTCTCCCGAATTAGGACTTGTAGACCCTGTCTCTGTCCTCTCTTGAGTAATGAAGGGGAGGGGAGTCCAAGTGATCAGGTCCTGAGACCTGTGCGGTCCCGAGAGACCAGCCTGTCCCCTGACCTCAGTCACACCTCCCAGGCGGACCCGAGAAGCCACAGGTGAACTCGGCTCCTTGTCCTGGAGCAGCCATTTTCCATTTTTCTAGAACAAGAGGAAGCAGTTTTAGAAATAGAAGGTAGGGGTGCTGGGTGGCTCAGTCGGTTGAGCCTCCGACTCTTTTTTGTTGTTGTTTTTTAATTTTAACATTTATTTTTGAGAGAAACAGCGCGAGTGGGGGAGGGACAGAGAGAGAGGGAGACACAGACTCCAAAGCAGGCTCCAGGCTCCAAGCTGTCAGCACAGAGCCCGACTCGGGGCTTGAACCCACAAACCATGAGGTCATGACCTGAGTTGAAGTCAGACGCTTAACCGACGGAGCCCCCCAGGCGCCTCAAGCCTCCAGCTCATAATTTCAGCTCAGGCCATGATCCCAGGTTCATGGGATCAAGCCCCAAGATGTGCTCCACACCGAGTGTGGAGCCTGTTTGAGCATCTCTCTCTCCCTCTGTCCCTTTCCGCCACCCACATGCACTCTAAGTAGAAGGCAGAGTGTCCGATTGTTTTTAAGACAAACCTTGAAGACACTTTGGAGGGCCACATGGCAGGCCCCTGCACTGCTTTCTGGAGCCTTCTCTGTCTTCACAAAGCTCAGTGGCTGCCACCCAAACCTCTTGCGCAAAAACCACTTGCTGACTTTTCTCCCAGGGACCCCACGTTGTAGATTTTGGCCACCATGCTGGGCCTCCCTTTAATTACCGGTCGCATCCTGGGAGCATTCCGTCTCTTGGGGCCGCGGGGGGGGGGGGGGGGGGGGGGGGGTCTCTGTATGCAGTGACTCTGATTACATCATTTGGTCAGCCAGTCCCATTTCACAAGTCCGGACGGTGTCATTCCACGGGGCCAGGGTCTGGCGTCGTCCCGGCCACAAGCAGCTGGGTGCTGGGACAGCCTGATGGTGGAGAGCCAGATGGGGCCCCTCCCACCCCCCACCCCTCTGGCTGACAGGCAGGGGCCTCAGAGCAGTGGATACAGCAGCATCTCTGCATCGCTTCATAGGCTGCTGCAGGGAGAAGGTTCCAGCCGTTCCTGAGCATGGTGGCCCCTTAGCAACCTGAACTTGGAGCAGCCGCTACTGAAAGCACAGCACGTTTGCCTGTGGCTGCCCCTCTGATCCCAGAGCCGTTACTTGGAAACACCTCAAGAAAGTAGCAGAGGGGTCCCCCTTGCCCCCCATGAGGGACCAGACTCAAGTTTCTGTTAAATTCCCCAAAGCCCCCTGGCCGTTTGCCCCCGCAGCAGGTGACCTTCGAGGTTTGTGGCCGTGTGGGATTCTGTGCTCTGGCCTCGTGGTGGGCGAGGAAAGCACTCACTGGCCAGGCCTTCAGAGGGCACATCCGGGGTGGAAGCCGCCAGAGCCGGCCCGGGGCCTCCTCCCTCAGGCTCTGCAGACCCCTCACTAGCCCTGAGCAGGGGCGCTGGGCCAGCTCTGCTGGGTTCCGAAGGCCTGGCCGGGGAGCGGGGAGGATGCAGGGGGTTCGGGGTGCTTGCTGTTAGACACGGTCACAGTGGGCCGACAGCACCTGAGCTCACAGCCTCCAGGAGGCCCCCGGCCCATGTGCACAGAGGAGCACTGCCCAAGCTCACTGTGGGCTGGGTCAGAGACCGCACACCATGAAGACCGGCCCATCCCCACGTCACTGTCGAAACGGTTTTGTCTTGACCTCACCAGCAGCCCTGCACAGCCCCCCTTCCCACACCCTCCCCACCACGGGGCTCAGCCTGCCCGTTTGATGAGTGGGAAACAGTGGCATCAATGACGCTTCATTCAGATTTCCCCCTAGTGGGACTGAGCCCTTCCTGTGTGTAACTCACTTCTGTGCCGCCTCTGGGTTTTGCCCTTCGGTTAGTTGTGTAATCATATTATTTTTCCTTTTCATTGTGTACCAGCTCTCTAACCCTCATTTACCACAGCTCTCAAGTTTCCCACTTTCACATATTAACATATTTAAAACGTACGTCTTGTGATTGCTTTATCATTAGTCAATTTTGGTAAATCTTCTCTCCAGAGATGTGATAAATCCTCAACCCCATTTTCTTTTTGGTTTCTCTTTGATTTTCAAAAAGAGTGCACTCTTTAGAAAATTACAAGCTGGTTTGTTTATTTTAATGTTATTTATTATCTTTTGAGAGAGTGTATGTGCACCTGTGAGCAGGGAAGGGGCAGAGAGAGAGGGAGACGCAGAATCTGAAGCAGGCTCCAGCTTCCGCACTGTAAGTGCCGAGGCCGATGGAGGGTTCAGCTCATGAACCGTGAGACCCTGACCTGAGCCAAGGTCAGACGCTTAACTGACTGAGCCACCAGACACCCCTATTTATCTATTTTTTTGTGTTTATTTATTTCAAGAGAGAGAGATAGCACGAGCTGGGGAGGGACAGAGAGAATCCCAAGCAGGCTCCACACTATCAGCACAGAGCCTGACATGGGGCTCAAACCCATGAACCCATGAGATCATGACCAGAGCCAGAATTAAGACTCAAGACGGTTAACAGACTGAGCCACCCTGGCGCCCTGAGCTGGGTCAAGTGCAGAGCAGTGCTATCAGGTTTTTCAGAAAAAATGAAGATGTTTGTGACAGGAACAAATCTGAAAACAAAATAACTCTTAACCTATACATTAACTTTTTCTGCTGGTTTTTAAATCCACACACCGGGCAGTGTGGACCCGGTCCTATTAAGGTCGAACGAGGCAGTGTGTGCTGGGCCCGCCGACTTCTGGGCTAGTGTGTCCCTGGCCCGGACCCAGCGTCCCACGTTTGCTCTGACACCCACAGATCCCGGAGCTGAAACGGGACATCAGCATCCCCGACTACTGCTGCCTGGGCGACGGGGACGAAGAGGAGATCACCATCAATGCCTGGTTTGGTCCCCAGGGGACCGTCTCTCCGCTCCATCAGGACCCGCAGCAGAACTTCCTGGTCCAGGTTGGAGGCGCACGGCCCAGCCCCGCACGGCCTGGCCGTGCTCTCCGTGCCCACGTGCCAGAGATGGATGTGGCTAAAGTGGACCGGAGAGCTGGTGCCGGGCCCCCCGTGAGGCCCTCCCTCCCTCCGGATGGGGCTGTTTCCAGACGCGGTTCCCTGAGGAAGGAGCCTCTGGGGTCCTGGCTGCGTCACTCGGGCAGAGCAGGGGTGGGTGGTGTCTCGAGGTGGAGCGGGTCCCCACAGGCCACCTGTTCTCCGCCTCCCCCGACCTCCCGGGTGTCAGAACCAGGCTGGCGTCTCCGGCCGCTGCCTCTGCCAGCTGAGAGGAGTCTGCCACAGGAGGGTGTGTGTTCCCTGCCAGAGGAGGGGCATGGGTGGTCAGACCACCTTACGTGTTCTAGGCAGAGAGGTTTAACAGACGAGAACATTCTTCCGGCCTGGAGGCTGTGCCCTGAGGTGCTAGAGAGGCTGGGAGCTGGCTGGCCCGTTTGGCATCAACGCCAGCCCTGTCACCTGGCAGCTCGGCGAACCTCGGCCACTCGGCTTGCCTCCCTGTGCCTTAGTTTCCCTATCTGTGAAATGGGGGTGACTCTGAACCATTGTAGGGGGTTGTGGGGGTTCAACTAGTGGATGTACCGGAGCAGCTGGAGGGAGGTTGGCGCAGCTTGGTTATCGTCAGCTGCAGTCCCCGAGTTACTGATTCATTATCTGGAGGGGAAGCCTTCGCCTGGCCTGGAGCGCGCATGGTGGGGCTGGGGCAGCAGGCGCAGGGAACAGCATGTGGAAAGGCGTGGGGAGGCTCGGGAGGATGGCGGGCCCAGGGCCCTGGGGGGGGGGGGTGGATGGCAGCTGACTGAGCAGGCCCTGTCTTCCAGGTGATGGGGAGGAAGTACATCCGCCTGTACTCGCCGCAGGAGTCCGAGGCTTTATACCCACATGACACGCATCTTCTCCATAACACAAGCCAGGTGGGCACACAGGGGCCCCGGGTGACACTGCGGATCCCCCCTCCCTGCCCTGGCTCCAGAGGCCCGACAAGTGGCGGCTTGTTTCCGCCAGGTGGACGTGGAGAACCCCGACTTGGAGAAGTTCCCCAAGTTTGCCGAGGCCCCATTCCTGTCCTGCGTCCTGTCTCCCGGAGAGATCCTGTTTATCCCAGTGAAATACTGGCACTACGTGCGGGCGCTGGACCTGAGCTTCTCCGTCAGCTTCTGGTGGTCGTAGCCACGGCGGGCGGGTCTGGGAGGCGACAGCAGTCATGGGCCCACACGCTCCCTGCTCCCTGGCCGGCCTGGCGCAGGGGTCCCAGCGTCTTGAGAGAGGCCAGAGCCGCCTGCGCCGAAGCCTTCACTGGGGACCAGGCCGGTGCTGGGCGGACACAGGGCAAGGCCCCAGCCGGGCGCGCATTCCGGCCAGGGGTATGCGGGGGAGGCCAGCGGGCGAGACCCTGGGAGGATGCTCCAGGCCGGCACGCTGCATGGGGACCGCGGGCATCGGAAAGCCTGATGTGGCTGGGACTCGGGCGGGCAGTGTGGGCAGTGGTAGAAGGCGGGCTCAGGGCTGGCTGTCTGGATTCAAACCCAGCCCGTGGCGCTCGATCGCTGTGTAAGCTTTGGGGCCGAGACCTCGTGGGTGTGTCTCCATCTGGGAAACAGTTCGAGAGGCTGTGCTTGCACAGGGCCCCTGCGGTCCTGACCATTATCGGCTGTCTGATCTGAGTAATTATCAGGATGGCTATGCATCTGTGCACCTGTGTGTCATGACTGTGCCGACCCGACTGCCTGTGGGCCGGAGAGGTGGTGCGGGTCACAGGGGAGCGTCCCTACGTGCTGGCTCAGCTCACGCCTGCCGGTAGCCGGGAGTCCATACGGTTTCGGTGGTCACAGTGAGGCCTGACCCATCTGTCTGGAAGCGCCTGCATGTCCTGGTCTGCAGGCTTTTCCAGAAACAGCCCTGGGCAACTCCAGAAGCCCGTCCGGCCCTGGCCCTCGTCCAATCCTTTCCTCTCCTGCAGAGCCCATTGCTGGGGCAGCACTGGGGCCCACAGCCTCAGAGGCCCGGGGAAGGTTCGGGCAGGCCGGGGACCACCGAGGGGCACTTTCTGGAGCCGGGGCCTGGCTAACACACCTTGTGGGTGACCAGGGCTGGGGACGGGGCAGTGGAACACGAGCCGCTCGTGTCCTCTGCCACCAGGCCGGGATATCAGAGCTTCATCGCGTAGGTCCAGGGGCTCCTGAGTTCTGCGCAGGGAGACCACCAGAAAATGCATGGAGCCAGGGAACCGTTGGCGGGGGGTGGGCACAGCCCTGGGCACGGAGGGCAGAGGCAGAGACGGGCTGCTTAGGAAGTGAAATCGAGGGCTCCGTGGAGACTACTTGTTCCCTATCTGGCATTATTAATGGTTATTTGCCAAATTCTGCAGATGGATTTATACCAAATGTCAGAGGGATCAAGACAAAAATAGGGCTGCCGCGGTGTCTGGCTTGCGGTCAGTGAGGTACAGCGGGGGTCCGCCTGCATCACCCACCCCTCCCCACCCGGGGGCAGCCGTGTGGCCCCCGCCTTTCCTCCCTGTGTCTCCCGGCCAGCAGGCCCCCACCTCTGCTCCAAGCAGAGGCCCATCTGTAACGTAGTGATCCTGTAGTTAGGGACAAGAGGACGCAGGTGTTAGAACACAATGCGGCCGCCCGGCCACCTGTAGTGGGCATCCCTCGTCCGGTGGGAAGACGCAAAAGACAGAACGTCCGTCCACACGCCTTCCGGGCAGGGCTCCCAGGCCGCCACGGTGCCGGCTGGCAGAGGGCTGGCTGCAGCTCCGGGAGCATGGACCAAAGTCTGCGTGGAGTAAGGGCGCTTGCCGCCTGCTGGCAGAGCTGAGGGGCGGGCACAAGGCCGCTGTCACTCCCCTACCCACCCAAGACACAGCGGCCTGCTCAGGACCCGGTCCTACGCGGGCACACGTGGCCTCCAGCCGGAAGGGGAGCACCGTGCACCCGAGCCGCCGCCCCACCCTGCTCAGGCAGGCAGCTCGCAGGGGGGGGGTCCGGGCAGGATGAGGACCCCCCAGGTCCAACATGGGCTGGCCAACGCCCACGGGACGAGAGCCCCAAGCTGGGCTAGGGCAGAGCTGCCCTGGAGGGGGTTCTGCCGGAGGGGCTCTGCCAGCTCCAGCATCCGGGACCCGGCCCGCCTCAGATCTGGGAGGCCCAGGAAGGGAAGGGCCACAACACGAGGCCTCCTCCAGGGCGCAGGACCGCACGACCACAGACGGAAGCCACAGGCACGACTCCTTAGCAACTTTTATTCCAAACCTGCTAATGACCGAACACAAAGCAGAAAGGGGACAAGGGGGCCACGCGAGACGCCGCCGCTTCTCTCCCAGATGGGGTGCATCCGCGGGTCCGGGGAGGCGGCGCGCCAGCTAGTGCTGCCGGGACCGCAAGGGCTTTTTGTTCGGCTTGGAGGTCCCAGCCTCCTGCTCCTTGTTGGGGTTGAAGACTTCTGTACATGGAAGAGGCCGGAACATACCGTGAGCGGCAGGGCAGGCATCCCCAGTCCTCCCCGCTAACCCTGCACCTCAGCCAGGGAGGGGGTGTCGGCTGGCGGGAACCGCCTTCACCTTCTGTCTCCACACAGCTGCCAGGGGGAGGGGGGTGTCTAGACCAGACCCTCATGAGCCGGGGGGGGGGGGGGGCTTCCACTGGGTTCTGAGAGCCGCTGGAAGTGTGTGCGAGCACAGGCCTCTTACTGCGGGAGCGGCTTCCGCCTGAGGGCTGGGGCCCGCTGATGGACCCACGTGTGCACAGCCCTCATCTGGGCGCCCATGCCCAGGGGTCCCCCGCAGCCCCACCCCCGAGCACCTGAGGGACAAGAACCTGGGATCTCGTGGGGCCAGTAGTCGTTGCAGTGGGGGCAGCGCGGCTCTGGACTGGACCGGAAGTACTTGGCCACGCAAGGCAGGTGCATCCTGATGCCACAGGTCTCACAGCTCTGCCCCTGAAACCATAAGGCGAGGCTCAGGGGCCCCGCGCACCCCCACGCGCACAAGCCTGCGGCGGGCAGGACCAGGATGGCCTCCGGGCCCCAGACAGATGGTGACCCCACAGCCCTTGGCTCTGGGGCTCCTAGGAATTCTCACTAGAGAAGCCGTGCCAGGAGCGCAGCTGGAAGACCGCAAGCCTGTGGGCCCTGCCGCCCTCGCACCTACAGCTTCCTGGGTGTGGACCCGAGGCTTTAAGGAAACCCGTGCGGGCGCCTGGCAGCTCAGTGGGTTAGGCGTCCGACTCTTGGTTTCAGCTCAGGTCATGATCTCACATTCGTGGGTTTGAGCCCTGCATCGGGCTCTGCGCTGACACTGTACAGTGTGCTTGGGATTCTTTCCTCTCTCCCTCTCTATCCTGCATCTCTCTCTCTCTCTCTCACAAAATAAACACTTAAAAAAAAACCTGCGTGTGCTGTTGCAGAAATTCACCTCCAGGAACACAACCCAAGGGAACGATCCCAGTGTCCGGGCACACGCACACAGAGGCTCACGGGAGCATGGCTGACGGCCGCAGAAAGGGGGAGAAGGGAGGAAGGAGCCCTAACCCTGCAGCGCCAGCCCCACCTCAGCGAACAGGGCTCGACATGGTGGGACACCGCGCGTGACACTGGACTTCTGAGAGCCTTTTTGGGAAAATAAAAAGCCCTTGAACCAGAACAGGGGGACCCGAGAGGAGAGAAGGGAAGGCGGGCACTGTCGTGGCGGTCCGGAGACCCCTCAGGTGCCCCCCCATCCGCCAGTGCCAGAGGTGGGGAGGGCAGGGGAGGCGGCTGCGCGGCGCGGGCACCTGGATGAGGAGGCTGTGGCAGATGTTGCAGATCTTCACGGCGTCGGGGTACGTCTCCCGGATGTACTGCTCCATCTCCAGGATGGCCCGGCTGTGCAGGGTGAACTCTCCCTCTTTCTGCAGGACACAACGGGGGCAGCAAGCTCTTGAGCCCCCTCCCTGCCCCAGGGGCCTGGCAAGGTCACAGGGCCAGGTGCCCCTCCATGGCCAGATCCCGTCGGCCCCTCAGCAGAGCCTCACTCATGGAGAAAGTTGGGCCAAGACCTACAAGGGACTCAAGGCGGGGTTCCCCAAACCCCTGCCTCAGCGCCTTGCTGGTGCCTCAACGGGTGTGGGTCCCAAGCCTGCAGGAAGCCCCCCAGTGGGCCGCCGTCACCTCCCTCCCACAGTGGGGACACGGAGCAGGGTGCAGGCCGAGGTGCGTTACAGCGGGGCCCGTCTGGCTCGGGTTTCCCGGCAAAGGTACTGCCTATGTGAGAAAAGCACAGAAACTTCTGTTCTGCTCCATTCAGCAGAACCAGACATGAGACTCCAGACACGTGACTGTGTAGCGTGGTCTGGTCCCAGGTGCCACAGCTCCTCTCCAACGGTTTGCCCACACGTTCCCTTTGCTCCTGACAGGCCACCGGTTCTTGGAGAGGGCTCGAGGGTGCGCCCTGAAAAGCGCAGCACTGACAATAATAACCAGGACAGTGGCCGCGGCTTCTTTGGAAGCCCAGCACCAGGCACTGGCCCCGTTGTCCCATTGCCATCCCTGGTGACACTACACCTCCCCTCCTATAGGAGAGGGGCTCCAGGTCACCTGAGCGGGACCCAGGCCCAAGCCCAATGACAGAGCAGTGCCCTGGCCCATGGTGTGCACGGCCCCACGTCTGTGGACCGAGGGCTCGAACCTGGCATGGTGCGTGACCCATGAGGGAAGGTCACAGGGGCGTTAGGGAGACAAGGGGCCTGCGAGACCCAGCTCAGCGGACAGCTGGTTCCGATATGGTTCTGAAGGCAAATCTGTTACGGGGTCTGGACAGTGAGCCAGGGGGTGGGGGCCCCTGGACACCATACCTCGATCAGCCACTTGTCCTGCACAAACTTCTGCAGCACCTGCTCAGCTTCCTTCTTCCTCATCTTCTTGCCTTTGAGCTGATCGACCAGGTTCAAAATATTTGTGGAAGATGCAAAGCCGGTTTCTGAGTCAATGATCAGGTCCAACTGGAAGAAACAGCAGGTACCACGTTCACCTATGAGATCGGCAGGGACAGTTTGAGCGGTCACAGCGGTCCAGGCAGCACAGCCACACTACTGGTCCCAGGCAGGGCTGAGCTCCAGAACGATCCTTCAGGAAGACAGTGGAACACCCATAGCCACGTTCAGTCCTTTGACTCGACGGTCACCCCGTAACATCCCCAAAGGAACGATGCTCGTGCCCCCAAAGCGGGAACCGTCCCTCCTGCCCCCACCTCCCCGAACGGATAAGGGGGAAGGACCCCAGGGCTCAGGGGCTGGCTGGCGCCAGGGAGGGCAGAGAAGCGAAGCCAGGGTGAGCTGGGACGCGGGCGCACTCGGGACACAGAGGCACTGTGGAACCCAGCCAGGGGGACTGCCAGGCACACCTCCCGGAGACTGCGCACAGCTGGGCAAGGCCCCCAGGGGACAGGCTTTCTACACACGCAGAGGCGCCTGCCGTCACAGGGCCTGGCTCTTGACCTTGGCCGCCCACTGCTGTCACAGGAGGCTCGAGAGGAACGATGCTAGGACTTGTCATCAGAGACCGGGATCGGGCAGATGCGGAGGAGACTGGATGTCTCAACTATCCTTACGGCCGGTGACTAGACTGTGCCCCGGGCTGAGGAGCGTGGCCTTGGCCAGGTGCTCAGCCAGGTGAGGGACAGCTCCGAAGCTGGGGAGGCAGAGCAGGGCCCACAGGTCGGACAGATCTGTTCCGGGGGGCGCCTGTGAGCGCACAGAGCCACACGGACAGTCGGGCGGGGACGGGGACCCAGCCTCACTGGCAGGCGCCTGGGCACCACTGCTGCCGCTATGGCGGGTCTGAACGGTACCATGAGCACCGGGCGGGCGTGCGTGCCTGTCCGCCCGCTCTGCACACCCAGACGCCAGGCGCTCCCTCAGCCGGAGCTCAGACCCAGACAAGCCCTCCTTTCCCAGGCAGCCACACGCCCTCTGAGTCCCCTCCTGGGGGGGTGAACTGCGCAGGGCCCCTGCATGCGGCCCTCCGAGCTGGCAGGTTCCCCAGAAGCCCGGCCAGGAAACCACAGGGGCTGCTGCACTCACCGCCTTTCGGAATAGATCCAGCTCATTCTCTGCAAAATCCGAGGACATTTTGGAAACGGAAGTCATGGCAAGATTCACCTAAAAAACAGGACAGCGTTAACGGTCAGGCTGTGCCCTTCGCTGGCCCATTAGCTCACCGGCCAGCTGGCAGAGCCCCTCGCCAGTCCCTGAGTTCCGGTGTGCGGGCCCTGTTGGCCACGGGGGTGGATCTGTGACCAGTGTGGCGCTCAGAATCTCAGGGGCGGGGTGGCAGCTCCCGGAGCCAGGTGCGTCTGGGGGCTGGTCTGCACGCTTCGCGGGGTTTCAGATGCCAAAGGCGCCGAGGGCCCGCAGTCCTCGCGGGTATTCGACTCCACACGCCCTTCCCCTGGAGCAGAGTCTGGGAACCCCTGGCCACAGCGCCTCTCTGGGCGGCCCGGCGGCTGGGAGCCGCATCTCCTCTGACAGTCTAAGGTGGTCAGTTCGGCCGCACCTGCACTTCCTCTTGTTCTCCATTGGGGGAGGGGGGGGGGCTCCTGGAACCTGAATGGCTCTCAGTGCCCAGCGGCCCCACAGTTTTTCTTCTCACGGCCTCTATGTCTTATTCCAAATGAGAAACCACTTTCCTCCTTTAATCCTAGTATTCCAGGCATGTGGATGACTTCTTACACTGAACAACAAACAGCACAGAGCCAAACGCATGCAGGGGGTCTCAGGCCGGGGAGGGGAGCACTGCAGTGGCAGCCCCCAGCCCTGATACCTACAGCGGCACCAGTGCCCCGGAATGGGGACTGGGTGGTGAGGCGGGGCAGGCTGTGTCCGTGCCCCCCATTCCAGGGCTGCCAGGGCAGGGGGGCTTCCACGCCCGCACTGCCCCCCAGAAGCCACAGGAGGGCGCCTGCGTGCACTCACCAGCGCATAAACGGGTCTCCCGTCGTCTTCGGTGGCCCCTTTCTTAATCTCAATATACAAGGACTCCAAGACACTGTTAATGTTGTTGATGAAGTCCTCCAGGTCCTCCACAGCCGCAGTGCCTGGAAAGGAACGAGCCGGGAGAGGGGCAGTCACCAAGAGAGTCCTGATCACTCCGCGGACCAAGCGTGAGCCGGCCAAGCCAGCAGCAGGCAAAGGCCCAGCCCTTGGGGGGGATGCCAATCTGTGCGCCTCCTTCCTCCCTGCATGTGCAGGAGGGAGGGTGCCGAGCACAAGAAGGCCCGGGCCTGCCGTCCCCTCCTCCCTACGCGGGGTCAGTGCCTGCGCGGACTCACGTGCACGGAGTTGGTCCCTATCCCTTCTTCCCTTTACCTGCCCTCCGGACAGGTACGGAACACTCCTGTGGGGGGGCCCCACGCGCAGGGTCTGGGGGCAGCGGGCACCACAGACACCGACACAAGCAGGGCACCAGCAGGAGCTCACATTGAGCACCCCCACCCCACCCCCAGCGAGAGGCTGCGCCGAGCTCCTGTCACAGCCGTCAGCCGTCCTGCCAGCTGGCTGCCTCCCCTAACTGGGTGGCCAGGCCAGGAGGCAGAAGGCGACTCGCTCGCTGCTCCAGCCCCTGCTCCACGCTGCCCAGTCCCCCGCCTGGGCCACCAGCCTGCAGAGAAGGGGTGCGGACGGAGCCCAGCGCCGCAGGGGCTGCAGTGAATGCAGGGAAGAGGTCCAGGGTCCACACGGCTGCAGGGGAGGCTGGAGGCACGGCGCAGGGCCCTGCAGACCAGGGCCACGGGTCACCTTCCCCCATGGGCCATGGGGAGCCTCTCAGAGTGGGAAGCAGAGAAAGGACACGGTCAGCTTTGTGTCTTGGCATTACCCTTCTATGTACTATGGTCCTTCTTCTAAACAACAAGGACTTATTTTGTTTTCATTTATTAAAGTAACTTCGACAGACTTAGCAGAAGGAGGCATCATAAAAACAGACAATAGAAGCAACAATGAAACCAATGGAATGATACTGCAGGAGAAAAGGCCTGGAAGGATACCCACTAGGTCGCTGACTCAAGCCACTGCAAGACACAGTATCACCAAGACACAGATGAGGGGATCATCCCAAGGCGCTTGAACTTTACCTGTCAGACTTCCTACAGATAGATTTCCAAGCCCACAGTGCACCTAACGATTGTGAAAGTTTACAAAAATAGCAGGTCATGCTGGTGACAGTGAAGGTCAGAGCCACGTGAGCCATGTAGAGGAGACAGTTCTGCCACCGGCACGGGAGGACGCTGAGGGGCCCACAAAAGCTAAGGACAAAGACATAACATTAATATGCAAATCACAGCAGGCATCAAATCTTCCTTTTTAAGTAAACTCGGTTTACCTAAAACATCAGCAGTAATTAACAGACGATACAGGGACGCAGGACGAACTGTGGGGACAGCAGGACAAGGTGTGGCCGCAGCTGCTGGAGAGCCTGCACTGGGGACTCGAGCCTGGTCAGCATCCCGCACCTCGGTGCCTTTGCTCGCCCCTTCCTTTCTGAAATGCCCCCCTCCTCCTCACCCCTATTTCTGCCTACTCGTGACGGAAGCCAACTCAAACAGCAGCACTTTTTTCCATGAACTGTCCTCTGCAGCCCCCGGTGCACGGTGGCCTCACCTTCCTTCCTCTTCCACACCGAGCGTGGGGACCCGGAAGCCCTTTCTGCCACAAAGAATCACCCCTGGCCTGCCTCCCCCCCTCCCCCGCCCCTGCCAGGAGCCTGGCTGGGCCACCCCTCACCCACAGGGCAAGCGATGGGGCTCTTCCCGGGCAGATGCCACTCCATCCACCCAATATGACACAATGGCAAGTCCCACCTCCCTCTGAAAGTGACACTGCACATTTTCCACTGGAAAGGCCACTCCTGGGTGTCGCTGAGAAAACTGTAGTCTGTAGGCAGATCACAAACGCTACAATACGTCGGACTTTCCAGACACGCCGGGCGCGTGGAGAGGAGCTGACAGCCGCGCCGGCCTCCCCTCTCCCACCCTCCGGCGGGCTGCCCAGCCTCATTTTTCAGAAACATGAACATGTTCACTGGATTTTCACTAAACACCACCACCACCTCCACCACCCACCACTTCCTACTGCCGTGCTCACGGCAGACCAGCCACCTGCTCCACGGCTCACGTTCTCTCGTCTCTTACCCTCCCTGACCACACGGCTTCTATGTCAGGCCATGTCCATGTCCGCATCTGCTGCTGACACCATGCGGGTTTCTCGTGCCCTGGGCCATGCTACATCATCCCCTGAGAATAAACTGCTCTTGTGTTCAGTAACACCAGCCTCGGAGTTTTGTTTTAGGGGACGACAGCAAGGTCCCACACGGCCAGCCCAGTCCCGCGCCCCTCTCTGGGGGACTCCACAGGTGAGTCTCCCCCCTTCTCTCATCACCCTCTGCCTCACCTCCAGCTTCACACGCGTCTAGGACACAGCCCTCTGACCCTCACTCTACCCGCCCCACCCCCCGCCCCGACACTGCCCTGGTGTCCCCGTCACGTCCCTTCCATCCCCTCCCTGCAGGCCACCTCAAGCACTGCCTTCCCCAATCTCTTGGCCTGAGCTACAAATCTGGCCACCCCAGATTTGGCAACTACCAGAGTCACCTGGTAATTTTCAGCTGCCAACAGCCATTTTCCATCTCTAACTGGACCCTAGCTTTTTAAATTGTCTTTCCCCTCTATGTGTGATTTTGGAAGAATAATTCCAGGAACCCACAGCCAGAGAACCAGGAGGCAGGAAGGTGAGGGGGCCGGATCCGAGGTGTGGCCTCAGTACAGGAAGCAATGAAAGGAGGGCCACGGGGGCTCCAGCGCAGCCCCAGGAGGGGGGAAGCGGGCAGCGGGGAGGAGGGCTCTGGCCTAACCTAGCTGTCAACCAGCCCTGTGCGGCCCTTTCCCAATAGTCTCCCAACACGGTTCTTTTGATGTTGGCAAGAACTGGGGTCCATCGCTTGCTGCCAAGATCCCCGATGTGCGCGTCAAGTGAGGTGGTGGGGGCTGCTCCCACCGCTGCGCCTGCACTGCCTGCCCGGTGCCCGAGGCCCATGGAGCAGCTACCGTGGGCAGATCCGGGCCCGCACGCTGGCCCAACAGACGGTCGGAGGGTCCCTTGGCCCCAGGAGCCTGTGAGTCCACGGTCACAGTAAAATGCATGAGACAAAAGACCAATCACACGCTTCTGGGACAATGACCGCCAGTCTTGGTTCTGCGACTGTGATGGGCTTCAGAGAATCAACGAAGAGCGTCAGTCCTCCCTTCAGGATCCCGAGCTGCTCAGGGAGAAAGGCAGGCTCGAGCTGAGTACCCAGGCCGTCGCTGAGGGACGACCAGCTCCGAGCAGTGATGAGCAAGGCCCCGGCCCGGCCCCGCTGCCTCTTCTCGGAGAGCACGGAGACACCCGGACCAGGCTGCCCAGCACCGCGTCTGAGCCAAGCAAAGGTCTATGGGTCTGTGTCCCCCTGTCTCTCAAAGTGAATTAATAAACTTTAAAACAAGGGAGTGATGGGGGGACCAGGGCAGTCCACAGGCCGGGGCACCATCCCTCTGACAAGCCGGCTGCTTCACTCTGAGAGACTGGTTCTTCTGGTCACTTCTATACATATTATTTCCCTTTCTTATAAACTTAAATTTCAGCTTAACCAACGCACCTCGGCTTGCTAAGCAGGGTCCTGGGCTCCCAGCAGGCTACTGGAAGCCAGGGCTCACCGCACGCTTGGGCAGCGGGCGGAGCCACAAACAGTTTTGTTCCAAACTAGGCTCTATAGATAGAAAACGCTATTTTTAGGCAGAGGAAATAACAGCCTAAAATAAAAGACCCCGAGGGACCAAACCACTTGCAGGCCAACCTGCCCTGTGACAGGCCTCTCATCTGAAGGGCCGGCTGGGTGGCCCACCTGAGCACAGGGCTGAGGGCAGGGCGGAGAGCAGCCCCCAGGGCTGGGAAAGGCTGGTTGCGGAGACACGGGGCGGGGGTCACATCTCAGCCTGTGACTTCACATCCACTGCCGGGGGAGAAATGGCCCCCTGGCCAGTTGGGTACGTGGGACAGGGGCGGAACCAACAAGAGCACTTCCAAAGTCTGGTTAGTTAACTGCCGCGAGGAGCAGGGAGCAGGGAGGGAAGGAGGCGTCTTTCATGTGGCAGATACACGAGAGAAGTCCTTCTCCGTGTCTGTGCATCGGTTCACTCTGGGCCCCGTCCCATGCCCTCGTGGTCTCGGCGGAGCCTCACGAACAAGCTCCGAGGGGGGCCGGGACTCGGGTCTGGGGACAGCAGGGGTCACAGAGCCTAAGGGCTCGCCTGAGGTCACAGGACCCGTAAGTGACACGGTGCAGACTTGAAACCCGATGTCTGGCCTTTAGTTCGGTAAGGTGACAAGTGGCCTGAGCACTCATGAAAACAAGGACAGTTCTGCTTAGATGCACAAAGATGTCTGAGAATCACTTCAAAGTAACACGAGTTAAGGAGGTAGGAGGTAAGTGGATAAAACAAAATTAGTCACGAGTCGCCCCTGGAGGGGCGATGGACGGGCGTCACCGTATTCTCCTCCTTTTCTGTCTGACTCTTCCCATCTAAGGGCAAAGACACATCTCGGTACTCGACAACACAGCTTGATGCCTGCGCCCACGGGGTCTGAACCAGAAGAGAGAAGGGCGGCGGTGCCCGACCAGGGAGAGCCGCTTAGCGCTCTGACACGACGGAGTGAAGGGCTTTTAGCAACAACGGTTTGTACATCTGTTCCCAAGTACACAGAGACCTTTTTTTAAAAATATCAGAGATTATTTGAGTTAGAAAGGCTGCCCATGGGGCCTTCCTTCAAATGACAGCACAGAAAGCTTGTTTTCTACCATGGGGCACCGCTCCTGCGACCCAGGCACAGGCACCAAGTGCTCTCAGACCCACAACACCATGGAAGGGTGGCAGGGCCGAGCGCCCATCTCCGCATGCACCACAGAGCCAGCTGCAGGCCAGCCCCGTGCCCGAGCTGCACTGGCAGGTGCTGAGGTCGGCGACAGGACGGTGCCCCGAGTTACAGCCTGACTCACCCGGACAGCTCAGCCGCTTTCAGCAGAACTTCCTGCTGATACCGTTCGTGTGCCTGTACCCTCATCTCAGTCCTTGAAAACGAAGGGGGTGGCCCTGCTGCTCCCGCCAGGGATCCCCCGGGAGCAGTGAGGGGGCTCTGCGGGGCCTGGCCGCCCCGCCGCAGAAAGCTACCTCCCTGGGTCTCAGCCAAGCCCAGCTCACTGCCCCTCACCGAGCCAGAGGCCCGCAGCCACCAGGCAGGACACGGACGTGCACAAGGGCGGACGCGGCGGGTGACGTGGGGAACGTGCATCCCGTCAAGAGAAGCGGACTGCCTCTGCGCCCACCACAGACCCACGCTTTGGACTTTTACGAGACACCTCTCTATTAGCGTGCGTTTGCCTTTTAACATGATAATTAATTTTTAAAACATGGCAGGGCAAGCACACCGTAGCCATCGGCTAGATACCACTGACAGTCACTGTGTTCAAATTCCGACGTGGGCTGGGACCCCGCCATCAAGAGACACGGTGACTAACAAGGCCACTGCGTGCCCCGAGCCACCAGAGAAGAGGCTGTGGGCTGGGCTGTGAAGACCTCAAGGGAAGAGACTGCGTCATACACATTCTCCTGAGACACAAGCACGGGCCGCCCTCGGGCCGCCCGCAGGCCTCTCGTGGGCTTGGCTCCAAACACCTTTATCATCGGGATAAAGTCAAATGCACTTTCTGGGTTCCCAGGGCATGGAAAAGGCACAGTTACGCTGCGCTGGAATCTATCACACACACAATGGCATTATGTCTGATAAAACAATGTACGTGCCTTCATTTAAAATACATTGTTGCTAAACATGCTAGCCATCATCAGAGCTTTCCAGTGAGCTGTCACCGATCACAGATCACTGGAACCAGCATAACAATATCGAGAAGGTCTGAAACGCTGCCCCATAAGCCACGGGCAGGTAACGTGTAAGAGCAGGACTCTGGCCCACAGTCTGCAGCAACCGGCCCAGAGAGGCCCCCACCCACAAGACCCAGCTGGCCCAGGACGACCCCGTGGTAACTGGCTTAGGACGACCAGGACTCGCTTTAACTGACAGCTGCCTTAAGCGTTTGCTCCTGCTTCCAACCAGGCCTCCGGAGCTGCGCACAGTCAGGAGCGGGCCGGGATCCAGACCCGCCTAGTCCTTCGGGAGCCGGGGAAGCGGGACGGCCGCTGTTGCTTCCTGCGTGCAGAGCCCGCTGAAACCCACGATGCCTGGCAAAGCACAGAACGCCCGCCCGCTGTGGACCTCTCTCTGTTCAAAAATTCACCCCGTTCTGTTGTAGACGTCACTCATCACGCTACCTACAGGCCTGATCCCCCTTGATCGACTGGGAAGCCAAGCGGGCTGTGGCAGTGGTAAGCTTGTTAACTGCTCATCGCGGTCAAGGGGGAACACTGAGCGAAATCATTACAAGTAGGGGAGTATTTAGTGGGAGGCTGCTTCTGATTATCACCGGGTCCTCCCAGAAAAGCACAGAACACTTACAAATACCACGGCGCACACGACATGGACACCAGAAATGTCAGCGTGGCTGTGACGCCCCACTAGCGTGAGCTGCCTAATGATGCCCAGGAGCCCCAGGACGGCACCAGGCACCAGGTCGGTGAAACCCACAGCGCCGTGTAGCTCAGCGGGAAAGAAGCAGAGCTAGGATGAAGGGAGGCACGAGGTCTGACAAAAACGGAAAATATCTGTCAAACCCCAATGTTCCTCTCACATCGTGGTCACCTATTTTTGGTACACGCGTTTTGGTTAACTGGTGTTTCGCTTGTCTGCTCAATGACATAAGGTCGAATCCTAATTTGTTTGAACCTAAAAGTTTAGATATTTTACCTGACTTGCCCTTAGGACCACAGAAAATTAAAAACCCATTATACTTAACAGACATCATGGGCATAACTGATGACAAAACACTTGGGGCAGGTACGCACACCAATCTGACAGGCGTTACGAGATAAAGGAAGGTAGAGGCCACATGAGTGTGCAGGAGCAGGCTATCTGCTTGCTCTCAAAGACCTTCCCTGCAAAACACTTCCGAACCACAGAGCCACAGAAGCAGGACAGAGCAGCTTCGCGGTGAGACCCGGCAGGCGCATCTGAATCAACGCCACCCGCCTCCGGGCACGATGCAGAGAGAACACCGGTTGGACAACATTTCTGCCAAAGAAAGATGTATAACCATAACCGAACCAGGAGGAAGCGCCAGAAAGACCCGAACTGAGGGACAGGCCACAGCTCCGCCGCCTGACACAGTGGCCACTGGGCCCGGGGTGGCCTGGCACTCGCACTGTGCCTCGTCCGAATTAAAGTTGATGTCCTACGTGTAAAACACATCCTGGACTTCAAAGACGTGCTATTAAAGAATGTAAAATATCTCATTAATATTTTATAGTCATTACATGTTGAAATGCCTTTTGGGATATTAAGTGCACCCGTTTCTACCTTATTTTGACGTGGCCACCAGAAAACTTTAATTACAGATGTGGCTCATGTTAAATTTCTATCAGCTCTGTTCTACTAAATAATGAACCTGGGACGCCTGGGTGGCGTAGCTGGTTCAGCATCCGACTTTGGCAGAGGTCATGACTTCACAGTCTGTGGGTTCGAGCCCCAGGTCGGGCTCTGTGCTGATAGCTAGGAGCCTGGAACCTGCTTCGGATTCTGTGTCTCCCTCTCTCTCTCTGCCCCTCTGCCATTTGTGCTCTGTCTCTGTCTCTCTCAAAAGTAAATCAACATTAAAAAGATAAATAAATAATTAACATGTAATGTTCCACAAACAATGTCAAGGTCATAAAAGTCAAGGAAAGACTGAGGAATGATTCTCAACTGGAGGCATCTCAAGAGACAACCAAATGCAGCACGTGGTCCTGCGGCGGGCCCTTTGCTGCAAAAGAGAGTCCTGAGACACCAGAAAACGCCAGTGGGGTCCGTGGATGGATGAGAGGGTTGGGTAGCATCAACATTAAGGTCCTGATGAATGGTCACCCTCTGACGACTTAGGAGAATGTCCTGGCTAGGGGGAAACGTTCCCTGAGAATTTAGTGGCGATGACGGAGCTTCGATTGGTAACTCTCACATGATTCAGGGGGGAAATGGTTCCTTGGACTGTTCTTACAGTGTTAAGGTAAGTTTGGAATTATTTCAAAATAAAAATAAAATCAAAATAAAAGCAAGTCTAAAAAGCAATGCTAGGAGCTGAGGGCAGGGGAGGCCATCAGCGAACATGCCACTGACACATGGGGTGGCCCTTGGCAATGGCAGGGCCGGAGCGCACCAGCCGTTTATTCCCTCACCAGTGTATTTTAAAGAGAAGTTTTTAGTTCTGAAGTCCAATTGATCAACTTGTTCTCTTAGGGGTCATACCTTCGTGTTATATCCAAGATATCTTTGCCTGACCCAGGTTCACAAAGGTTTTCTTCTACAAGCCTTACTGTTTTCGGTTTTACGTTGAGGTCTATGTTTCATTTTGAGCTAATTTTTGTATGTGGTGCAAAGCATGGCTCGAGAGTCATTAAAATATGGGGTATCCAATTATTCCAGCATCATTTTTTGAAGACAATCTCCACCGAACAGCCTTTACATTTCTGTCAAAACTTAGCTGTCCATCCACATGTGGGTTTCTTTCCAGACTCTCTGTTCTATGACTTTATCTTTAAGCCAATACCACACTGTCTTGACGGGGGGAGCCATATAGTATGCCCTAAGATCCGGTAATTACTCTTAATTAACTTTAATTAATCAGTGGTAACCCTCCAAGTTTGATTGCCTTTTTCAAAATTGCTTTGGCTTTTCTAGGTCTTTTGCATTTCCACATGAATTTCAGAATCAGTCTGTGAATTTCTATAAAAAGTACTGCTGGGATTTGATTGGGGTTGAGTTGAACCTACAGATAAACTTGCGGAGAAAAGATACTGAACAATACTGAGTTTCCCAGCCCACGAGCACGGAACACCTCTCCGTGTAGATCTTCTCTGACTTTTCTCAGCAAGATTTCATTCATTTTAGTGTACAGGGCTTATGAACCATTGTCACATTTATTTCTAAGTATTTCTTTTTTTTTCAATTTACAGAACAGGCTTAGAGCAGATTTTACTTTTTAAAATCTCAATTTCTGGTGATTCACAGCAAGCATATAGGAATACAACACAGTTTTGGATGCTGATCTTGTATCCTGCCACTTTACCAAACCTATGTATCAGTTCTAGTGGCTTTTCTGAAGATCCATCAGATTTTCTACCTAGACGATCATGTCTTTCAATAAACAGTTTTACTTCTTCCCTCCAATCTGAACGCCTTTTCTTTTTTCTTGCCTGAGTGCACTTGCTACCACAGAGACTTAGAACAGACATTCTTGTCTTGCTCTGATATTAGGGTAAGGTACTCAGTCTTTGCAGTGAGGTATGTATGACGTCAGCTGTAGGCTAACACAGAACCCCTTTATGAGGTTAACAAACCTTCCTTCTTTTCCTACTTTGCTGAGGGATTTGGTCAAGAATATGCGTTGGATTTTTAAACTCTTTGCGGAGTGTTGAATCCTCTCTCCTGCTCTAAGCCTGTTCTGTAAATCTGCTTCTCCCCTGATCCTTAGGGTCTCTTTAGCTTCCTGTAAGAAACTTCTGGTGCATCATGCCAAGGTAGATATCAGACTTTGTCAAATTCATTTTCTGCACTACTGAGATGATCACGTGGCTTTTCTTTTTTAGTTTGTAAATACCGTAACCTACATGCACTGATTTTCAGATATTAAACCAACCCTGCATTCTTGGGCTAACCCCCACTTTGGTCATATTGTACCATCCTTTCTATACATTGCTGGATTAGATTTGCTACAACTGTGCTTAAAATTTTAGCATGTATATTCATGAAGGATCTTGGTCTTCGATTTCTCTCCTTGCAATGTCTTTGTCTGGTTTTGGTATCAGGATAACTTGGGTCTTGAAAAAGGAACTGGGAAGTGTTCCGTGGTCTTCAGCTCTCTGGAGGAGAGTGGGCGGAATGGGGAGCACGCCTCCAACACTTGGTGGAACTCACCGGGGAGGCCCCTGTGCCCAGTACGGGCTCTGCCCTCCCCCAGCCCTGTGGACATCAGGCACTGCTTCTCTCCTTATTCATTTTCTTTTTTTAAAATGTTTATTTATTTTGAGACAGAGATAGAGAGAGGAGCAGAGAGAGAGGGAAACAGAGAACCCCAAGCAGGCTCCATGCTATCAGCACAGAGCCTGACACAGGCCTCGATTTCACGAAATGTGAGCTGAAACCAAACCAAGAGTTGGCTGCTTAACTGACTGAGCCCCCCAGGTGCCCCTCTCTTAACCCGTCCAACCGCCTAGCCTCGGGCTGCTCCCTGGGGGTCTCAGCTCTCAGCCAACTCCGCAGCCCCCCAGCTCTCTCTGCGCACCCCCCTGCTGCTCTGACCTGCAAACACATTTGTCTTCCTGAACTCCCACCCCCCATCCCCCCAATTCAGCCAGTCTGTTGAGTTCTACCCGCGGTTCCCCTGTGCCACGGCCTGAAAACTCGCCCAGGGCAGTGAACTGAGGTAACAGAGGCGCTCATTCCCTCCTCGCCTGCCGTGTAAGAAAGATACTTGGCTGTCATCCCTGGCTCCCGGCACAGAACTCCTAAAACCCTTGGAGTTTCCTGAGTGACCGGGGGACACAGGGTTTTGTTCTGATGGGGCAACTCTTGGCAGGTTCCTACAGAGCTTCAGGATGGGAGCCGGCTGCTGGGACGACCAAGCCTTGATTAGAAGCTTGGAACTCTCGGCCTCGTCCCGACTGCAGAGCGCAGAGGGACCGGACAGGGAGTTAATCACCGATCACACCTATGTAATAAAAGCTCCAGGAAAACCCTCAAGGGACGGCTTTTGGAGATCCATGTCAAGGTGCTGGGAGAGTGGAGCACCCAGAAAGGGCATGGAAATGCCGTGCCCCCCGTCCCCCCACACCCTGCCCTACGCACCTCTCCCATTTGGCTGTTCCTGAGCCGCATCCTTTACCCTAGGCCAGCAAACCTAAGTCAAGTGTTCTCCTGAGTTCTGTGAGCCACTCTAGCAAATGACTGAGCCTGAGGAGGGGGCATAGGATCCCAGCTTTCTAACCGGTCCGTCAGAGGTATAGGTGGCCCAGGCTGGAGGCTGGCATCTGAAATGGGGGCAGCCTTGTGGGGCGGAAGCCTGTAACTGTGAGATGTGGCCCTAACTCCATGTAAACAGCGTCAGGACTGAGCTGACCAGCATCTCTGGCGTCCAGCTGCAGAAGACAACACACACGTGGTGTCAGGAGCGGGGAAACAACCTTCGCCGCCTGTCTCTCAAGGCATCACTGTCCCTCACTGACTAAAGTCCAGTCTGTCCATTTTTTAACTGTTTCAGACAGGAAAGTAATAAATCGGTCCCCGTTACTCTATCTCGGTCAAAAGCGGAAATCCTCAAATGCACGTCATCTTAACCCTCACCCCCAGGCTTCCTGTACCTACTCCCATCAAGGGAAGCTTATCCTGGAATCGCGATTCTGCATCTGCGTGACTCATGAAACCCAAGGCAAAAGCAAAGGCTGTGTGTCTCTGTCACCGGTCCCTAGCGCGGGGCCCTGGCCCCCAGGTGACCACGGCGAGCAGTGCTGCGTGACCTCAGGCACGTCCTCAAGCGCCGGCTCACAACCCAACGTGCCCTCTTGGAGCACGCGGGTCCCCGGTGCCACTCAGAGAGTCCACACACAGGCCTCGGGCCGGCGCGCCAGAACAGAATCTGACCTCTCACCAGCCGACAGAACGGGGGAATTTGTTCCTCCCGCTGGTGACGGGAAGAAGGCCCCGACCAGAGCCCAGATCGGGAAGTGTTCTCGATAAGCTGGACAAAAATCCTTGGGAAACTGCGACCAGAGTTAACTCGCAGACTCAATTACTCTTCTGTCTCACGATGGTCTTAGAAGCTAAATGTTTTTCCAGTTGGTGAAAGGGGACTTTCCTGGGCATCTCTTCAAAAGACAGACGATGATGTTGGGTCCTGTAAGCACTTGCTTAATTTGAATACTTTGTTTCCATCATTCCTTGCTTTAAAATCTCTAAAATAACAACAGTACTGGAAAAAAAAAAACTTTTCTTTCTTTTTTTTCTTTTAAAGAAGGGTAGGGGGAATCAAACCACAGTCCCATCCCAATGACCCAGCCGTAACTGGATCCTGACCCACAGATAGGGCGCATAAAGCATGGAGAATAAGTTAATTCCTAGATATATTGTACAGGACTTTCCTGAGTTAGGTCATAACAGCTTTAAAGGTCAAACAAAGGCAAAAACACTTTCATTCTTAGTCCTAAGGCACCGTGTGGCTCCTTGCAGTGAGCTACGAAACTTCCCCATGAGCATGAAAGCCCACATTTAGGACTTACGTGAGAAACCGAAGGCAAGCAGAAGTGAACTGTCATGTAGTCAAAAAATGAAGAAAAACATTCGTACGCCCTTCACTGGCGCATACCAACGGGTGGGAGGTTAGAATCCTGTCGTGTTTTTTAAGAGCCAGGACAGCTGGCTTGGTGGGTTAAGTCTCCTTCTCCATACGGGAGGCCCTCATCAAAGCCCTCTGCTCGCCCCGGGGCAGGCCACTGGAGCAGACGGGTGCTCACCAGTAGGACGGCGCTCCGGCCCAGCACTGATGATATGCTTTCCCTGCCGCAGGTCCTCCAGGCGTCCACCCTGGCCCCAGAACTGAGTACAAAAGAAACCCCATTCCGGTGGTGCTTCCTGGTCTGTCAGCCTACATACCAGAAGAACACAGACCACGGCACGCCCCCACACACCCCTGCCTGCCGGGGTATCCCGAGGTATGTCCGGGGTAGGTCAGCAAAGTCTGGATGCATGGCACTGGACCAAGGGAAACAGGCCTCCTCGCTGTGGGCCCCCTGTGAGCCCTTCATTCGTCCGTGCACCCTGGCAGGCTCCCAGAGCCCCCAGCCGGACCTGCCTCTCCCCCAGCACACACCCTCTCGTCTTCCTCCTGCTCGTCACGGAAGAGCGTCTGTCTCTGTGCCCTCCGTCTCGCCCTTCCTGCCCCCATCCACCCTTCACCTCTGTCCATCTGGCTGCTTCTGCTATGCCATGGGCGCCCGTCTCTACATGCGGCCGCTCTTCCCTGAAACCCGCACACCCGCCCTCACCCTCCTGGCTGGCTTCCCTCTACGTGCTTTCCGCGCTTCTCTTGAAAATTAGAAACACAGACAGAAAGACAAAAGCAGAGAATACAGATAAATACCTGTATTCCTGTCCATCGTTATTAGACTACACAACGGATGCCACGTTTGCTCCGAGGCTTTTTTTCTTTAATAAAAGATTAAAATAGGGTAAGACCAAAGCGCCCTCTGATGTCTCCCCAAAGGCAAGCACCTCACAAGTGTGCCACACTATCCTTCCGGCACATGCTTACGTCTTTACGCGTGTTCGCGAACAACAAGGATCCCTGAGTTCTATGGAAAGCTTCACGTGGTGACACCATGCAGCGAGTAAAATCCATCCGCCTCCTCTCTGGCGCAACAAGGTCTCCCCACGCTGACACTCAACTCAACTCAACCAGAGCTGCCGATGCGCATCCTACTGGCCGCCAGCGCCTGTTCCATGGCTCCCTCCCGTCACTCCCAGTGCTCTGCTGGCTCACCTGACCCCCCGCTCCTGGGGGCCACCAAGGACAGGCCCAAGGGCCCCAGGCCGGCACAGGGTCCAGCCGTGTCCAAGGTTGCGCTCTCCCCCGCTGTGCGGGCTGCCCTCCCACCAGCCAAGGCCAAGCGGGCACCTTCCCCGGGGCCAGGAACTCTCTGTGCATCTTGCCTCTTAATCCTCTGGACCCTCTGCCCGCTGCCATGGTGTCCAGGATGATTCATTATCCTCATTTTAGAGATGAAGAAAGTCACGCTGGAGGAGACGCTCGTGTGAACCAGGGCGGGACAGTGCCAAGTTCCTACCGACCGCGCCGCACGTCGGACTTGCTTACGAGAAAGTCAAAGACGCGGTGAGAAACGGGGGCTGGCGTGAGACGGGGGGAGGCCCGGAGGCCCAGGTGAGGGGTGCCGCCTGGCGGGTGGCGAGGTCTCACACCCGGCCGCCGCGGGGTCCAGGGATGGTACTCACAGTCATGGACGTTGTAGCAGTGCTTCTGCAGGCGCCGCACAGCCTGCTCCTCCAGCACCCCGTGCGTCATCAGCAGCTGGAGGAAGCGTCGGTGGACGTCGGTCATGACGCCCGCTCTCCTTGTGCCGCCCTGCGAGCATCGAGGCGCTAAGAAAAGAACCAAATGACACCACGTCACCTGAGCGCTCCGAAAGCCCAGTTCTGGGGGGTCCCAACTCACCCACGTCCACAACTATCCCTCTGTGACAGCCTTCAGACCCCCAGTTCATCTCGCCCAATGGCACGGAGGTGGAAAGGCATTGAGTCAGGGCCCAGCAAACGAGCCCTGGGTGGGCAGCAGGTAGGGGGTCTGGGGACACCAGCGTGTCCGGACGCCGCCCACCCTACCCCCCGAGCTGGGTGAAAGGGGGCCTGTTTCGGTTTCTGATCCATAAAGTGAGCCCAATATTAGGAACGTCCTTGGGAGAATTACTCGATTCGAGGGGTGAACGTGTATGAAAGCCTGGTGACAGGCTGGGCACCGCCTGGGTGGCGGCTGGCTTTACTGCCCGACACCTCTGGTTCCGAAACCCGGTCTGGCCATTCCCAAGACCTGTGGCCTTGGACAAAGGGTGCCGAGGCCCAGTTTCCTCCAGACACAATGGGAACAGCGTGCGCCGCCTCAAGAGCCCCTAGCGGACACCTAACCCATGCTGATTTCCTCCTCGTCTCCCAAACCGCTAATGAAACAACTGCCGCTGCGGGGTGTTTTTTGCAATCTGTGGGGTGTTTTTGCAATCTCTTGCTCTCTACTGAAACATCGTCTTTCCACAAACCACAGAGATCAGGGCTGATAAAAGGATCACACGAGTCCTGATCAAAAAGGCTGCTCATGCCACGGAGCGGTGGCACAGTGCGGAGGCAAAGAGCGTGGGTTTACAAGCAGGCACGTGGGGTGGAGACCAGCGTCTGCCACACATGCTCCTAAGAGTCATCTAACCCGGGCATGAAAAACACACATGCCTGGGTCCCTTTGCCGGAGGTCGTGGCTGCAGCGGGGGCTGGGAATTCTGAGGTTTTAAGATCCACTTCAGGCAGCGCCTTGACTGCACAAGAAACTGGCCATTACTTTAGGCAAACACAGCACAAAAACACTATTAGCTAACAAGCTTCATTTCCCTAAGCCTCAGTCTTTTCCTCCATAAGATGGGGATAATAAACTCTCTTTAGGGCGCCTAGGCGGCTCAGTCGGTTAAGCATCCGACTTCAGTTCACGTCACAGTTTGTGAGTTTGAACCCCACGTCGGGCTCTGTGCTGTCAGTTTGGAGACTGGAGCTGCTTCAGATTCTGCATCTCCCTCTCTGCCCCACCCCAGCTCGCACTTGATCTCTCTCTCTTTCTCAAAAAATAATCTTTTTAAGAAATGTAAGGGAAAAAAAACATAATAAAAGTGACAAACCTCTGACAAGATTTTCTAAGAGGGAGAACACTAACAAATAAACAATACTTGGAATGAAAAGGGGGAACTAATTGCAGAGACATAAACAACTTAAAATAATCTGAAGTTTTAAGTAGGCGAAGTTATAGGAAATACGTTCAAAACCAACTAAAGAATTATCTGGAAACCTAACAGGTGTTATAACCATTGAAGATACTTGTGGGAAATCTATCCTCCCACAAAGAAAATTTCGGATCCGGAGAGATTGATCAAGAAGTCCTACCAAACATGGTAGAAGCAAGTGATTTCAAATGTCACAAAACTATCCCAGACCCCAAAAAAGAGCAAACCCTCCCCAAATCATCTGATACGGCTGACATTCATTGGGCATTAACATCTCACAGACACCTCAAACGAAAGGAAAATGTATCTTTCAGAAACCTGGCTGCCATGATCCTAAGCAAAACGATAATCAATCTGAACCAGCAACATAAAAAGGATAATATATGGTGACCAAGTTGAATTTATCCGGGCAGCAGTTTAACATTTGAAAACCAATCAAATGGGGCGCCTGGGTGGCTCAGTCAGTTAAGCATCCGACTTCGGCTCAGGTCATGATCTCAAGGTTCGTGGGTTCGAGCCCCAGGTCAGGCTCTGTGCTGACAGCTCAGAGCCTGGAGCCTGTCTTCAGATTCTGTGGGTGTGTGTGTGTCTCTCTCTGACCCTCCTCTGCTCACGCTGTCTCTCTCTGTCTCTCAAAAATAAATAAAATCTTTAAAAAATCTTTTAAAAAATCAATCAAATGTTGTAAGTCAATAATGTCTCAATAAAGCTGGAAAAATCAGTCCACGCCGCCGTATGACCGGCATGCAGAAGACAAAGACTGCCGTCACCTGAACAGACTCAGACGATACGACTGATAAAATTAAACCGTCACTCGAACTAAAAACTCTCAACAAACTTGGAATTGAAGGAAACGTCCTTTATCTACTAAAGCGATCGACAAAACCCCACAGGCAACATCGTACTTAGAGATGAACTGTTGAGCGCAACCCCTTTCAAATCCAAATTGAGCCCATGCCAACGGAACCCGTGCGATTCCAATCAAAATCCCAAGAGGCTGCGTGTGTCTGTTGAAGGATTTGACGAGGTAATTCCAAAATTTGCAGGGAAGACGTAGAGGCAAAACGGCACACCACTCTGGGAGACGGCAAAGGCAGGAGGACTTGCCCCTCCTCTCACCAGTTTATGAAGCTCAGTAGAATAATGAAAGACAACGGTACGTGGACCAGAGAAGACCAGGGGGCCAGAGCAGGGGACTCAGACGCAGACACGCACACAGATACGGGTACTCGACACGCTGGAGAAAGGCAAGTCCAGATCAAAGCAAGCTTCTCCATAGAAGGTACCAGAACAGATTACCCTTATGTGAAAAACCAGAGAGCCCAACTCTCACCTCAGACTATGCAAAAAATCTTTTTGAGGGTCAAGATTGTGGGAAAGAAAACGCTATAGAACTTTTGGACAACAATAGAGGGGGACATCTTTCTTTTTTTAAAGATTTTATTTTATTTATTTTTTAATGTTTGTATCTTTATTTTGAGAGCGAGCGAGCAGGGGAGAGGCAGAGAGGGAGAAGGAGAGAGAGAAAATCCCAAACTGGCTCAGCAGGATCGACAGGGGGCTCAATCCCATGGACCGAGAGATCATGACAGGAGCTGAAATCAAGAGTCGCACGCTCAACTGACTGAGCCACCCAGGCATCCCAGAGAACATCGTTTGGAGCCAAAGGCAAGGAAGAATTTCTTTAAAAGGTACGAAAAGTCTAAACCCTAAAGGAATATACTGATAAATTCTATTTCATTAAAATTTTAAGAACCTCTGTTCACCAAAAATAGTAGAGAGTGGGGGAGAGAGACGGAGAGAAGAAAAGATACAAACTGGAAAGTATCTGAGACATGGTGAAGCCACAAAAGATTCATACTCAAAACACACAGAGAATTCCTACAAATCCGTAAGAGGAAGTCAACTGCAAGCGAAAAAGAAGCAACAGGAACGTTCAAAAGAGGATGCACAAACCATCAATAAATACATTAAAAGATGCTCGATCTCAATGTCATCTGGCAAATGAGCACTCAAACCACGGTGATGAATCACCTGATAGGCAATAATTTTCAGAATAGCTGAGGCTTGTGGAGAGTAAACTCTTATAAACCACTTCAGACGACTCAATATTACTGGCAAATCTGGGTATCCCCAGAAATCCATTATTAGGTACGTAACTTACAGAAATGTTCCACATCTGCCCCAGGAAATATGTTTATAAAGGCACCCTGGGCAGCAAAACACTGGCAACCTCATAAGCGGCGATCAGTTGAATAATGCCTCCACTTATAACCGAGTGTTGGAATTCAAAATAGCAATGAAAGCGAAGTAGAGCTACTCACTCAACATGGGCACATCTCACATATGTGATATGTGATGTCATATTACATGCAAAAATAAAGTCACACCAATACAGATGAGGGTCCTCTGTAAAATTCGAAACCTGGCAAACCATACGTGGCAGTCATGGGCGAACTAGTAACAACCAGAAAGAAAAACAAAGGCATGGGTAACAATACAGGGAGCTGGTCCTGTTTGGTGGCGGGAAGAAAGAATTCAACCCGGGCTTTACGGTACATGTTCTAACTCTGATGGTGGGTATAGGGGTGTTTTCTTTTTATTCTTCAAATTTACAGCAGCAACCATTTTTATAGATATGTTATGTACCATAAATTGTAAACATTGTTTTTATTTTTGAGAGAGAAAAAGACAGAGAGTGAGCGGGGGAGGGGCAGAGAGAGAATCTGAAGCAGGCTCCAGGCACAGAGCAGCCAGCACAGAGCCCAATGCAGGGCTCGAACCCACGAACCGTGAGATCATGCCCTAAGCCCAGTCCCGGACATGTTACTTATCTTTAAAAATGATGTTAATATGTTACATAACACCCAAAATAAATGTTAAGAAGATGAGGAAACGGAGACTGAGGGCACAGGGGACTGGTATCCAGGTGGCAAAATGAAAGCAGAGCTCAGGAACTGTCTAGGTGAGCGAGAACACAGGAGCCCACAATGAAATCAGGGCCGCTTTACCTACAGTTCTCAAATCTAAAGAGGTCCTAAAACCCAAATCTTTTAAATCTGGAAACCTCACCTAAGGTGGGACTCTTTCTGGGGGTTCTTTACCTCCTTTGACGTCAATATGCACATACCTCGCTGCGAAAATATTAGTGTATTTGATTACAAGGGGCTGCCCCAGACCCCCATTGAAGGTGTGACTTAACAACGAATATAGGCATTATATGCCTTTCGAAAATCGGAGAAACTTGGGATTCTGACCACGCCTGGCCTCCGGGCTTTAAGACACGAAGCCGTGGCCTTGTACGAAGGATTTCGAAGACAAGCACAGAAGGCGGCGAGATAACGGAGGGCGGTCCACGAAGGCCATATTTCCCATATTCAGTTCAGACAGAATTCTGTATTTTGCTTTTTTTCCCCACCTAATATTAGGAGCAAAACGTTTTTTCCACCTAGTACTACGATTTAACACTCTGTGTGTCGGGGGCCCTAGGTTCCAGCCTACTTTGCCTTCCTGCCCCTCTCTGGGCCTCAGTTTCCTCATCAGGAAGTGGCGCCCCAAGCCCCGGGCCCCCAACGCCACACTCCGGTACGGACACGGGCCGACCCCGGGGCCTGACCCCCACCTTCCGTCCTCCGTCTCCTCTCTGCACGGCCCTCTTCCATCCCTGGCAGCCTCGCGGCCCCGCGCCCGAATTACCCACCGCGACACACCGGCGCAGCCCCCAGTGCCGGCGGCCGAGGCAGAAAGGCGGCCTCGGCTCCTCCCGCAGGGCGGGGCGAACGCGGGATCTGCGCTCCCATTGGTGGATATCGCCTATTCGCCCCTCCCACCTGGTGACGCATTTCCTGCTTTCCCGCCGCACCGTTGCCATGGTGCCGAGGAGGCCCTCCCACAGATGCAGAGTTCTGCTCTTCTCGCGCCTCTCTCCACGCTTGATGCAGCGGGGCTCCGGGTTGCCTCCCTCCGCCTGCAGGCGCACAGTGGCACCCCGCGACCGAGGAGTCAGAAGGATAGGCATGCAGCGGATCCTCCCCCGAAAAGCCATGGCTCCGCAGACACAAGTCAGTACCCTGCCCCGGGCCTCAGTTTCCCCATCTGTACAACCGACACTGTGGCCTCGGGGTCCGCAATGAGGGCTCTGTTGTCACACCGCTTGAGCTAGAATCCTGCCTCTGCCACTTACTTGTTGCCAGACCTTGGGCAAGTCGCTGAGCTGCACTGAGCCTCGGTTTCTTCTTTCTGTTAAATGGGGATGATAGTCCCCATGAAATAGTGCGTTCATGAGGTTTTGAAAGAAATCACGCACACTGGCAGTGCTGATTTAATGTTAGCTACTGCCTTAACTTGGGATTTGCTGGGAGAAGCAAGTGAAGTTATTAAGAGAAGTGAGCGGACTCTGCCAGGCGAGGGCACTCCTTTTACAAAGGCTTGCATCCCAGTTCCCAGACTGCAGTCTAGCAGGGAATCAGGTAACTAATTACAGAACCGCAGAGTGCAAGCATCTGTCTCGGTGATGATAGCTTCAAATCCCTACTGACCGGTCACCACTCCTGTGATCGTGGACAATTTCTCACCCTCTCTGGACCTCAGTTTCCCTGTCTGCTGAGTAAGAAAAGCAGTAACGTGTGCTAGTTAAGAGCTGGATTGGAGTGGCAGAGGGGAGGACGCCTGGGGGGCTGTCAGTTAAACATCAGTCTCTTGATTTTCACTCAGGTTGTGATATCAAGCCCCCTCCGTATCCAGTTCTGCGATAACAGCATGGGGTCTGCTGGGATTCTTTCTCCCTCCCTCCCTCCCTCTCTCTCTCTCTCTCTCTCTCTCTCTCTCTCAAAATTAATAAATAAAAAGAAAAACAAAGAGTTTGAGATGGAGAGCTGGACTGTCTGGATTTGGATTCTGGTTCTTCAGTTCAGTATCTCGAAAACCCAGGACAAAATACAGAAGCTCTCCATCCAGTTTGCTCATCTATAAAGCAGGGATAATAATGCATGTTGTTGATATAGGATGGCTGTGAAGAGAGGAGTTAATACGTGCAAACCAATTAAAGTATCTGGTGCACAGTAAGGTCTCAGTATGAGTTACCTTTACTAATAAAATATAAAATGCCTCAGGGGCAGCCAAAGAAGAGAACAGCTCTAAGGAGGCCATCTATATTTTGTTTACCCTGCATAGTTTTGTAAAACTTTGGATTCATTACCAATATTTAAAGCTGAAACGTTTCACATAAAACCGTAGGGTATCTGACCGCTCTTGAAAAATGGGGGCAAGAAAGGAGGTAGAAGGAGAAGAAAGGAATTCAAGACCAAGTGGTATCAGAGGCAAACAGGTGGTAGAGAGTATTGAGTAGTAAGGTGTGGTCTCAGTTGTCAGTGCTCTGGAGAGATCAAGAAAGATGTGCCACATAGGGGCGCCGGGGTGGCTCTGTTGGTTAAGCATCTGACTTTGACTCAGGTCATGGTCTTATGGTTTGTGAATTTGAGCCCCTTTTGGGCTCTCCACTGTTAGTGCAAAGCCCACTTCTGATCCTCTCTGCCCCTCCCTTGCTCATTCTCACTCTCTCTCTTACTCACACTCACACACACACACACACACACACACACATTTAAAAAAAAGAAGAAGAGGGCACCTCGGTGGCTCAGTTGGTTAAGTGGCCGACATTGGCTCAGGTCATGATCTCGTGGTTTGTTCGAGCCCCACTTCGGGTTCTGTGCTGTCAGCTCAGAGCCTGGAGCCTGGTTCAGATTCTGTGTCTCCTTCTCTCTCTGCCCCTTCCCTGCTCATGCTCTGTCTCTCAAAAATAAATAAACATTAAAAAATTGTTTACTTAAAAAAATAAATAAATAGAAAAAGAAGAAGAAAGATGTGTTACCCATTTAGAAGGTCATGGCCAATAAAAACCCATAGAAACAGAAGGAAGCTAGATTGGCCTCCAAGACAAGTGAGGGCATGAAAGCTGAAGACAAGGGGATGCTGACTACTTCTAGAAAGTGTGGTTTGGGAAGAGGAGACATGAAGAGAAGCAGAGGGAATAACCAAGAGAATAAAAAACAGAGGCGACGGGAGAGGATGGGGTCAAGGGCGTATGGTGACAGGTTTTTCTTTTACCCTAGAAAGGAAGAGAGACATTTTCGAAACAGGAGGAAGGGAAATGTACTTTGTTTGCTACACAAAGTAGCAAACTATCATTCCTCTAAACAAAGGCGCTGAGAGAAGCTTGGGGATTTGAGGGGAATCAAAGGCGCAGAACAGATGCTAAGGGAAAACAAAAGTGAGATCCCAGTGCAGGTTGAAACCATTATCAATGCGTAGGGAGGCTAGCCACTCCTGATCCCCCTCAATCTCCCATCCCCCTGCCAGGATCCCCAGAGCAGAAGCTCTGTGTAGACTCATCATGGGGTGGGTTTTGGCTGGACAAATACAGCTGACCCTGGGAGTCATGTGGGCGGGACGGTCTTTGAAGTCATCCCCCAGGGTATGCATAGGCAGATGTAGAGGGGGAGAAAGTGCTGAGAAATGAACATGGAGGGATACAGCAACCAGAGAGGTCTCCGTGAGGTGGACTGGGCTCCCTAGAAGCAAGTAGTAAGGATTGGAGTTCCAGAAGAGTGACCCCCCCACCCCCACCAGGTGACCGTCCTGTCTCAGCCTGACTCTACCCTCCAAAGCTCAGAAAGTACTGTTAGGATCTTCGATGCGCCAGACATTGGGCTGTTTGCTGCAGGACAACTCTGCCCGTTCGAATATTCTTCTGAAAGTTGGCCCTGAAAGGTCCAGGGGCTACATGGACATAAATTTCTTGTCCACAAGGCAGGTGGCCAAGGAACCTGGCTCAAGAGGAAGCCTAGGGCCAAATCCTAGGCTAACAGGGTCGGTCTTCTACCTGCAGACCACAAAAGCTATCGGGGAGGAAATGATGAGAAGGTTTGTATTTTAGAAAAAGAACATCAGCACATCTGTTCTTTTCAAACATACTTGGAACATTTACAGAAATTGACTGTATACCGGCCGCAGAGGAAGCCTCAATAAATTCCAAAGAATCTATAGACCACATTCGCAAACCACAATGAAGTAAAATGAAGAATCAACAGAAAGACAGCCAGAAAGAACCCCATACCACTTACAGACCTTAAATTACTTACTGAAATGGCTTCTGAGGACAGGGTCCTGAAGACAAGAGGGTCTATTTTTTATCAGGTGCATCTGTTGTTACTTACGATAAAGACAATTACACATGATAAGCATTAAGCTAAGTGATAATTATATTACTTTTCATACCTTAGTGTATGTTGAAAGATTTTATAAAAATTTTAAGAGAAAAAGAACATACATTTGGAAACTGAAAAATACATACGTATTAAAAAGAAAACCAATATGGAAATTACAAAATATTTAGAAATGAATGACAAAAAGAAGCCTCGCATAGTGAAACTTGTGAGATCCAACTAAAACAACAGTTACAGGGAGATTTATAGCTTTAAGTGTACTTAGGGTAAAACAAGAAAAAATTTAAGATTTGCATTTGAGAGGTAGGTAAATAACCAAATAACCCAGAGAGAACAGAAAAAAGGAAATCATGTAAAGCCAAAGGCAGAGATGAATAAAACAAAAAAGAAAATAAAGTGGATTATAGAAACCAAATTTTATTAGTCCATTGAAGACTAACAAAATAGACAAACTTCTGGTAAGATTTATGAAAAAAAAGGGGGGGGCACCTGGGTAGCTCAGTCGGTTAAGCATCCGACTTCGGCTCAAGTCATGATCTCATGGTCTGTGGGTTTGAGCCCCGCATCGGGTTCTGTGCTTACAGCTCAGAGCCTGTACCTGCTTTGGATTCGGTGTCTCGCTCTCTCTCTCTGCCCCTCCCCTGCTCATTCTCTCTCTCTCTCTCTCTCTCTCTGTCTTTCAAAAAGAAATAAACATTTAAAAATTGTTAAAGATTTATCAAAAAAATGATAACACAAAATATTATACATAGCAAAAGAGATATACCGGATAGAGTATAAAAACTTTAGAAAGTGTAAGAGGAAACTGTGGACAACTTTATGCCAGTACATTTGAAAATCTAGATAAAAGGGGGAATTTTTTTAAATTTTATGTTTTATTTATTTTAGAGAGAGAGAGAGAGAGAGAGAGAGAGAGCGTGAGCAGGGGAGGGACAGAGAGAGAGGGAGATGCAGAATCTGAAGATAGGCTCCGGCTCTGAGCTAGCTGTCAGCACAGAGAAAAGGGGGAATTTTTGGCAAAAATACAAATTACAAAACTTGGCCCCAGAAGAGAACTAGACCAATAATCATCACTGAAACTGAAAAGCAGTGGATGTGCTCCAACTTCGAAAATGCCCAGGCTGAGACAGTTTGACTAGAGTGATACACACATACAAATGCAAAATGCAAGCCAAACTATATTATGCAAATAGCACCAGAAAAGGAACAAGACAGAGACGTCTACCCAAGAATTCTATGAGGCTAAATCTAATCTAGATACTGAAACAAGAACAGTAGAGTTCAGGAAAATGTCGGGTCCAACGTATATTATAAGCAAGGATGCAAAAATCGAGTCTCTCAGTGTCTCACAAGACTGTCTCTTAACGATGAGAGACGTTGAGCATCTTTTCATGTGTCTGTTGACCCTCTGTATGTCTGCTTTGGAAAAATGTCTATTCAGGTCTTCTGCCCGTTTTTAATTGGATTATTTGGATTTTTTTGGTTTTGAGTTGTATAAGTTCTTCATGTATTTTGGATACTAATTGGGGAAATATAAATCAAAACTACCAGATACCATCTTACACCTGTGACAATGGCTAAAATTAAAAAGATAAGAAAAAACAAATGTTGGTGAGGCTGTGGAGAAAAAGGAACCTCCGTGCATGATTGGTGGGAAGGTACATTGCTGCAGCCACTGTGGAAAACAGCATGAAGAGTCCTCAAAAAATTAAAAATGGAACTACCATATGATCCAATAATTCCATTACTGCGTATTTCCCCAAAGAAAGCAAAATGCTAATTCAAAAAGATACATGCACCCCTATGTTTATTGCAGCATTATTTACAGTAGCCAAGATATGGAAACAATCTAACTATTCATCGATAGACACATAGATATAGAAGATGTGGTGTATATGTATATACAAATATGAATATCATTGCAGCCGTACAAAAAGGAGGAGATCTTGTCATTTACAAAAACATGGATAGACCTAGAGGCTATTTATGCCAAATGATAGGCATCTGACTGAGGACAAATACCATATGATTTCACTCTTATCGAGAATCTAAAAAAAAACCAAAACAAATAAATAAGCAAACAAATGAAAAGCAGAACCAGACCTATAAATAGAGAGAATAAACAGATGGTTGGCAGAGGGAAGGGGGTGGGGAAGGGGCAACATGGAGGAAGGGAAGCGGGGGATACAGGCTTCCGGTTCCTGAATGAGTGCGTCATGGCATAAAAGGCATAGGGAATATGGTCAGTGCTATTCTGATAACACGCATAGCAACAGGTGGCAGCGACACTTACGAATTCAGCGTAACGCACAGAGGTGTTAAATCACGATGCTGCACACCTGAAGCGAATGTAACATCGTGTGTCAACTACTCCAATTGGAAAAAATGTTTGTAATTAGACCATCTCTTCCGGAAGAGGAGATTCAAATGGCTAAAAAAAAAAAAAGTGTGGAAGGATGCCGACCTTCCTATCAGTTGAAAATACAAACAACAAAATGATACCGACTCCCCCCCACCCCCCCCCCACCCCAAGAGGGACAAAATGTGACCTAGGGAGAGGGAAGGGAAGCCGGCATCTCTATGCATATCTGGCAGGGTTGTAAATCTTATAGTCGCCCAGGAGAGCAACCTGGTCTGGCAACTCCACTTCCAGGAACTGAACTGGAGAAAATCTCCCTTGTGATCTTGAGAGGTTTGCCCCAGCATAGAAGAAACGATGCAAACATCCTAACTAGCCCGTAACGAGGAAATGAAAAATCAGAATATTCGTGTAGGATAGAAGATAAAATAAAATAGGATCTAAAAATAAAATAAAAACAATTTCTAATAGGAAGAGTGAACACACGAGGAAGAACAAAAGACGTGTTTTTGGTTTTTCTAGAAGTACATGGCCATCGATGGAAAGGGGGAGGGGCAAGATCACGTTTCACCACTGGGGTCCCGGTCAGACCCTTTCCACTTCCCTGTGATGATCCTCTTTCACATCTATCGACTCACATGTTTTTTGGATTCATTACACTCTAGGTTGGATCCAGTGGAGGTGATGGGTAGGAGTCAGTGGCGCAGAAGGAGAAAGTGATTTCCCTCTAGTCACCGTTCATCTTAGAGGGATGGTGGCAGGTCCCCACATGTCAATTTTAAAAACAATCCCTGTTCGAAGTCCAAGAAGACTCAGACACAGGATTGAGAAATACACCCACTCCCAGAGGCAGTGTAGACTGCTCTATCTTTCTAAGGGACAATTTGGCTGTGCTGACCCAGAGCGCATACATATCATGATCTCTGACCATGTAATTCCACTTCTGGGAATCCTCCTGAGGAACTAATCAGAGATGCACCCAAAGGTTAATGGACAAAAACAAAAAGTGCATCAGACCCTTAATTTTATCAGGGAAGAATGACAAGAATTAGAATGTCTCCAAATAGTGAAAGAGAGGAATGGCCGGAATAAATAAAATTTCTGCAGAATATTATGTAGTCCAAAAAACATGTTTGCAAAACATAGTTGAGGTCAGAAAAAAAATAAGCCATAATGCGGAATATTTTAAGAGAGACAGAAAACTAGAAGCATATATACTAAAATATTACCAATGGCTATCCCTGACTGGGAGGATTATACGTAATTTTTTTTCTTATCGCTTCCTTATATTTTCCAACTTATTTCCAAAAGATTTTTTATTTTATAATCATAAGAAATGCTATTTTTCAAAACAAGTGGAGTCTGTGATCATAAATATTTGGGGGTGTCTAATAAGATTGATCCTTTGGGTGCCTGGGTGGCTCAGTTGGCTAAGCATTCGACTTCAGCTCAGGTCATGATCTCGTGGTTCGAGGGTTCGAGACCCGCGTCGGGCTCTGTGCTGAGAGCTCAGAGCCTGGAGCTTGTTTCAGATTCTGTGTCTCCCTCTCTCTCTGACCCTCCCCTGCTCTCTCGCTCACATGCTCTCTCTCTCTCTCTCTCTCTCAAAAATAAATAAAACATTTAAAAAGTTTGCAAAGAAAAAGATTGGTCCTATGTACAATCAGGAGATAGTTAAAGCCATGTCTATGCAGCGTCTGAGCATTGTTTTGTGTGAGGGTGTTTCCCCAGAACTAGATTATCCCTTCAAGCCTGGACATCCTAAAACCTTTTCCTATTTTCTGTTTTAATAGTTGCAAAATATAGACTTATCTGCTCCCATAAGCAAACAGTGACTTTTCTTGATAAGTACAGACTGTCTCTGAGGACAATGACTACATCTAGGCTTTTTTGCTTTTCCGTGAAATATCCCAAGGCTAACGCTGCCTGTTAATTGTCACAAATGAAAAGCAGGAGCTTTTCATAATATTTACACTTCCTTCCCCCTGTCAAGCCACCAGCAGTCCTAATCTCTTCTCATAATGACTTCTCTTAATGCTCCTTAGCCTGAGCAGACAAATGGCCAGTCTTGCTGGAAAAGTGGCCATAAATTACTAACTAAATAAATTAAGCTAAATATGAGTAAAGTGAGCACGTTTTGGTATGTAGAATTTCTTACCCTTAGTTTTCCTTCTTGGGACTCTGCTTTGCCTGTTTCTTCTTGCTTAACTATATTCTCTCTCTTTTTTTTCTTTTAATACTTATTTATTTTTGGAAGCGTGTGAGCAGGGGAGGGGCATAGAGAGGGGACAGAGGACCTGAAGCCGGCTCTGTGCTGACAGGCTGACAGCAGTGAGTCTGAAGTGGGGCTCGAACTCAGGCGAGACCACGACCTGAAATGAAGTCGGATGCCCAACCGACTGAACCCCCCAGGCGCCCCGTTCTCAACTGCTTTCTAAAGAGACCATGAGACTACCACAGAAGTCTCCAGATAAGATGCACGGTCATAGTGATCTCCTAACCGACTTACAAAGAAAGCATAGCAATGGTTGAATTCAGGGCAAGCCGATCAAAACCCCAAATCCACTGTGGTCCCAAATAGGCCTTTTCAGAGCTCTGGAACTGCAGGGACCATCGGCATCGCCCAGGGGCCTCCCCGCACTGGCTCCTCCGAGGGTGGCCGGTGAACTCAGAGCATGGATGTCGCAGCGGGGCTTGACAGCCCTCTACCAAGATGAGTCTGAGGGGCTGCCCCAACCTACTGGAGCAGAATCTGTTTCAGCAAGATCCGCAGTGTGTAAATTTGAGAAGTGCTGAGTGCAAACACACTCCCATCTATTCATGCATCTCAGGTCCCATGCTCTTGAAGCTTACTCCAACAAAAGTAATATCCCCCCTTCCCTCTCTCTCTCCCTTTCTCTCTCTCTCATTGGAAGCAGTTTGTAAATTGTTTTTGCTTTACACGCATTTCTTTTAAAAGGAAGAAGCAAAAGCAGGGGCCCCTGGGTGGCTCAGTCCGTTAAGCCTCCGACCCTTGATTTCAGCACAGGTCATGATCTCACGGGTTTGTGAGTTTGAGCCCCCGAGTCGGGCTCTGCACTGACAAAGTGGAGCCTGCGTGGGATTCTCTCTCTCTGCCCCTACCCTGCTCACACTCGCTCTCTCTCAAAATAAATACATTTTTAAAAAATCTTAAAAGTCATAAAAAGGACAAAAGCAGAGAATTCCCTCTGCGGTTCTTCATTGGTTCAACAGCTTCCTGGGGCATTCTTACTTTTTTTTTTTTTTCTGATTTGAACATTATGAATTCCTTTGGGAATGACAGAAAAATAGCTCCAGATTTTGGCTTCTTCCTCTTGCCTACAATATGATGTTAAACTGTTAAACATCAAGCTTGGGGGTGGGGGTGGGGACATAAAACTAAAAGCCCTAAAAAAGTGTCTATCATGAAATTAGAGCTCAGTGAATATTGTTATTCTGATGTTTCGAAAATATTTTATGTTAAAAAAAAACCCAAAAAAGTGGTGGCGCCTGGGTGGCTCAGTCGGTTAAGCATCTGACTTCAGCTCAGGTCACGATCTCACAGTTTGTGGGTTCGAGCCCCCAGTCGGGATCTGTGCTGACAGCTCAGAGCCTGGAGCCTGCTTCGGATTCTGTGTCTCCCCTTCTTTCTGCCCCTCCCCTGCTCACGCTCTGTCTCTCTCTGTTTCTCAATAATAAATAAATGTTAAAAAAACAAAATTGAAAAAAAGTATTTTACTCTTTGGCTTTAATAAAGGTTTTTTTTGAAGTATGACAACCAGTTATAATGTGAGGTTATATATATATACTTAATATGTCATATAGATGGATATGATATATGTAATATGATATATAGAGATTTACATGACATATGATATACAAAATGATATAGCATATATGACTGAGATACCATATGAAATACATGCGTAGCACTCTCATAAAATAGGAGGGTGATCATATTTTCAAATCTCTTACTTAAAATTCACTTGCAAGACTATAAGTAAACAAAATAAAATGCATTTGCACCCTCACTAACTAAAACCTGTATCGTCAGTTACTCCTCACAACCCCAGTGCAGCTCTTTCTGCTCCTGGGTCCTGTCCCTGTGCTATAATAAAAGTACCTTTTGGCATCACAAGAAAAAAAAGAAAACACCTCAGTTGCAAATGGTTTTGGAAACCAAGGTTGAAAAGAAAACACCTAGGTGACTCACCAGAATTTTCATTTTCATTTAATTTTTGTGTTCATCCTAATGAATGATCGAGAGCCTTGGAAGGTGTCCAGCAATGTGGTAAGATGCAGAGATTAGTCTTAGTCCTTGTTGTCAGGTTGATTAAAAAAATAAGATAGATATATGTTAGTCAGTATAGTCAAAGGAGAAACTGCTGAATGCTCTTAGAATTTCTCAGTTATGTTACTCTACGTGCCAAAAATGCACTCTGGGTAGCTTAAGCAAAAAGTATATATATACATATATATATATATATATTTTTTTTAAAGTTTCCCGTAGGGACGCCTGGGTGGCTCAGTTGGTTGAGCATTTGACTTCGGCTCAGGTCATGATCTCACGGTTTGTGGGTTCGAGCCCCGAGTCAGGCTCTGTGCTGATAGTTCGGAGCCTGGAGCCTGCTTCGGATTCTGTGTCTCCCTCTCTCTCTGACCCTTCTCTGCTCACACTGTCTCTGTCTCAAAAATAAATAAAACACTAGAAAAAAAGAAATTTCTTGGAAGGATATTGGGCATATATTTATTATCCGGGATAGTCAAGGTTATGGTGCTGTAACGAACATCCCCCACTTGTTTCTAGGGCATGCCACGTACCCCGTGGGTGGCAACGCAGATGAACGGAGGCTCCCCGATCTTGTAGCCACACAGGCCCTAAACGTGAGGCCTCCTTGGCGGACACGCGGGGGTCTCTAGAGACTGGAAGTTGGCACAGGGGCTTTTTACTGCCTCAGCCTGAAAGTGACATCTGTCATTTCTACTCTATTGTCATCAGTCAGACCCGGTCACGTGGTCTGCCCTAACTGCAGGGAGCTGGGGAACCTAAGGGGACAAATGGAATAACTGGTAAGCTCCTGGTCTCTGCCAAAGTTCAAGGAAAAGCTGAAGAATCAGTACTTGCACGGAACAGGGATCCGAGCAGCCCGGGAGGCATGGCCAGCAAGAGGAGCGGTCAGCACACCACCCATTTACAGTTCTTCCGTCACCCATCTCTGGATTTTTCTCTGGAGGGACAGAACAGCTGATCAGCCTGGGGAAGGATTTATGTTCCACCCAGGACAAGGTAAGTGGACAAGTTGATGGACGGGTCCATGAAAAGGGATCGTGCATCCAAATAAAATCAGTGAGCTGTCGCAACAGAAAGGGAGGTGAATGCTGACGGGCCACAATACCCAACTATCCGGGCTTGACATAATAGAGGTTTTCCGGAAGAGGTGGCATTCAAGATGAGCCTCGAAGGAAGGGATACGTTTGATGAGAAGGAAGGGCAATCCCGGCCAAGGGCAACATAAACAAAGTGTGGGTGCAGGGGGTTGGGGGTCCTCTGCAAGAAAGAGAAAATGAGTTGAGTGTGATCGGAAGAAGTGATTTCCAGTTACTTTTCCACCCCGACTGACCCGGCTGATCTTTGATCCACTTGGACACGAGTGGGAGGAGGCCGGTGGGATGGTCTGAGCTCCATCACGCATTGGAATCCTTGGTCTCCTGTGTTGGCTAAGATTCTCGGCTCCCCTCTACACGACCTCCCCTGTGCTGAGCTGGTACCTCCTCGCAGCCTGGGGTCTCGGCCAGGTTGAAGGACCACTGGGAGCGCAAAGTGGGGTCTGCTAGGTCGTCTTGGTGCAGACCGTCAGCGCCTCAGATCCTTTGCTAGGGTCTAAGAGTTAAGCTTTCTCACAGGACCAGTGCAGATTCAGAGCAGGAGAGGGCTGCACAAGGTCATGACTGCTGGGAGAGAGGACTGACGCGCACCCCGTCTCCACTAAGGATGTCCTGAGCTTAAGCGTCCCGCCGCCAAGCTCCAGCATGAGGGGTGCGGCGGGGGAGCAGGTGGTGTTGGAGAAGAGACAGATGTGGGGGGCTGGCTCGTAGCATCTGACGCTTTTCTGCCAGCCTACAGAGCTGAAACTTCTAAACACAAATGAAAATGACGGTAGTGGGGGAGGGGCATGGTCTTTCTCTTCTTGGGCCTCTTTCCTGATTTGACCCGTATGTCTTATTGGCCAGGATGGGATCACATGGCCACCCCCTCACTGCAAACGAGCCTGGAAAAGTGAGAATCTGTTCAGGAGCAATGGGATTGCTTGTGATTCCTTCTGTAGGTGTGTGGGCCATTACAGGCTGAATGAAGTTGGGGGAGGAAGGGGCACAATGGTATTGGGGAGGCAACATACTGACAATACAAAGCAGGGAAGGATGTCGCTTTAGGTCATATGAGAGGGAGTTAGGGCCTGGACCAGGGCGGAGGCAGTGGGGAGAGGGAAATGGGTCAGACGTGAATATAGATACACAAAGTGCAGTAGACAGATCGTGGAGGTTCATGTTGGTCTTTCATGAAAGTCCAGAGGAAAGAGAAAGAGAGAGACATGGGGGGGAGGGGAGGTCAAAGATGGGGACACTGTTTCCAGCTTGCTTAATTGAATGGTGATGGCATTGACCGAGGCTGAGAACACAGAGAAGTGAGGTTGGAGAAAGATAATGACTTTGGTCTTGGGCATTTGGGGTTGGAGAGATCTTAGAGATATCTAGGGGGAAATGCCCACAAGACGTGGGAGGATGGATAGGGCCAGATGAAGAGACGGGTGGTTGTGAGCCTGGAGCTGGAGAGCGGTGCGCCCTTACCCATGGTTTCGGTGACTCACAGTCAAACGCAGTCTGGAGGCAGACAATCCTCCTGGTATCATCAGAAGGTCAAGAGTGACCTTGCACAATGTCACAGTGCCTAATCGTGCCCCTCACGTCATCTCATCACAGAGACATTTTGTCATCTCCCATCCTCACAGGATCATAAACTGGAGGGGCGCCTGGGTGGCTCAGTCGGTTGAGCATCCGGCTTCAGCTCAGGTCATGATCTCACGGTTCGTGGGTTCAAGCCCCACGTCAGGCTCTGTGCTGACAGCTAGCTCAGAGCCTGGAGATTGCTTCAGATTCTGTGTCTCCCTCTCTCTCTGACCCTCCCCTGCTTGCACTGTCTCTCTCTCAAAAATAAATAAAAAGCATTAAAAAAAAATGTATGCAAAACCTTGCTATCAAATTATGTCTCTGCTTCTGCAAGGTCCAAAAAAATGCATACATCTAAGTACTCGCAGAGGCTCCTTCTGGGAAGAGGGATGGGCAGAGGGGAGGGAGGCCAGGGGGAAATGTCCACTGACATTGTATACTTAAGCATCGGTGAAGCTTTGATAATGGGCACGTATCCAATGGAGGAAAAGTATGGTTTTAAATGAGGGGCGCCTGGGTGGTGCAGTCAGTTACGTGTCCGACCCTTGGTTTCAGTTCACGTCACGATCTCGCGGTTTGTGGGTTCCACCCCGCATCGGGCTCTGCGCCCACAGGGCGGAGCCTGCTTGGGATTCTCTCTCTCCCTCTCTTTCTGCTCCTCTCCTGCTCTCTATCTTTCTCTCAAACTAAATAAGTAAACTTTAGAAAAATATATTAAAAAATTAATGTGCTGAACAAGAAGGTGAACACTAGAGGACGGAACCCCGGAGAAAAAGAATGAGTGGCTGCAGAGGCGGAGGAAGCCGACATGAGAGTCTGACAAAGACGGGCTTTGTGTTTAGAGAAACCTCATGGCTGACCCAGGAAGGCCCGGTCATGTGCAGATGAAACACGGTCGTGTATCAGCGATGGGGTTCAGCGTGGGCCCCGCCCTGAAATATGCCACTTTGGCATATTGATTGTTTTGAATTCAAGTTCCTGAAGAGCCAGCCAGTGTCAGAAGGACACTCTGAGTCTCCTCTGTCCCCCTAAAGGCAGGACTAAGGTCCCCCATGTGGAGTGGCCTTCCGGCTGCACGTGGAAGAAGCCATCCCTATCCCCAGAGATGGCCATTCAGGGCCCAGAAGGCCGTAGAAACCACCCTTGTGACTTTGTTGATTTGCTGCCCTGAGCCCGAACTGCTTTCTGTTATCAGTTCTTCAGAAATGCATTGTTTCTTTGCCTAAAAATTACAAAAAGCTGCCTGCTTTGGTTGCTTCTTTGTGTCTTAGATTTTTACGAGCCCCCATGCATTATGAAATTAAATTTGTTTTTCTCTCTTGTCTCACGTCAATGTAATGATGGGGCCCGGCCAAGGAATCTGGACGCGGAGAAGGGAAAAGATTGTCCTTCCCTGTGCACACGGCAGTGTGAGCACAGGAGCGAACACGGGAGCTCAAGAGGGCAGAGAAATGATATTTCTTGGCCACGGGAGGCGAGGCGCATCCTGAGACTGTCTCATCCCACCGCCCCTCTCTTGCGCTTGGCTTTGACCCCCAAGCCGAGAGGCCTTAGGTAGCATGTGAACTCGTACGGGGTGCACGCTGGCAATTCCTGCGACATCCTGCGCCACCCTGGGACCGGTAGTTATTGTGGTAACGCTGTGCTGTGCCTTTGTCTTTCCCACGAAATTTTCTCTAGCCACAAAATTAACCAGAAACAAGAGAAGCATAACCCCCGCCCCTCCTTTTCTCGGCAGCAGAGACACAGAGCCTCCGATGCAAGGGAACGAGTGGCATACCACAAGTAAGCTAGAAATGCGGTAGGCGCCTGTTTCTCTGACAGCCAACGGCAGACTGACCCAACGTTCCGATTCCGATTAGGGACAAGATGCCCCGGGTTGAAGGAACGGGGCCGTGCGCTAAGACCAAGCAAACACAAAGCTCGAGGAATTTGCATTATTCTTTTGGGAGTGATTCCTCTCCCCTCGCTTTGGTATATTTATTTGCTCTGTGTTTACTGGGTTTCCTATGAACACACTGCAGAACTACCCATAAGGCCAACACACACACTAGTGGGCCAAGGAGCACTGCCCAACTATGACCTCAGTTGGCACCAGCTCTTGTGGTCATATGAACCTGGATGGCGAGTGGGGGCAGGACAGTGGAAGATCCTCAGTGAAAACCCACTTACCGGGGCCTCCGAAGTCCAGGATTTCCATCCTGGCACTGCCACTTGCTTCCCACGGTCACTGAGCATGCATTCCTGTAATTACGTGTGCGACAGAATAGCTTCAGCCGCTCACACCGGAATACCCCTCTAAAAGTGGCTTTTATAATGAGGACATTTCAGATCTCCTTTGCCAGAGTGTTCTAAGGTAGGAGGTTCCAGGGCTGGGGTGGCAATACTGTCCTAAAGACACCTGACTCTTCCATGTTTTCTGCACTGACGTCTTCGACATGTCGATTTTTCCTTTTAGCTCTGCCCTTGTGGTCACAAGATGGCTGCCACGGCTCCAAGAATCACCTCTCTCCATGTTTTCCTGTCTTGATTAGAGGGGAGACTCTCTTCCAGAAGCCCCTTACACACTTCCATTCCAGTCCTGTTGGCCAAGAGTGGGTTGCGTAACTACGTGTCAGGCCCTGTTGTAAGCCATCAACATGCTTTACTTTGGTTTTGTCCCAACTACACCACTACAAGATTGGTATTATTGCTGCCCCCATTTTATAAGCAAGGACGTTATACCTCAGAGACGTTTGGAAAGCTTGCCGTTGTCACAATTAGAAAGCCCACGCTTGGCCTTTTTAGCAGTCAAAGTCAACGAGCCAAAGTCAACTTGACTTCCAAAGGCTCACAGTTCAGAGTCTGGGCTGGGGAATAAATCACTGTGATGTGGTGAGGTAAGTGCTGGTCCATGTATAACAGGGCGTGAGTTAGTAAGAAAACGTCTGTCACCAGCATCCCTTGCCCCCTTCCTCAGGCAAGCCGGGCCACACTGTGTTTCCAGTGAAATCTCCCAGGGAGGAATGGACACAAGTATTGGAGGGATGAGGTGGAGAGAAGCAAGGGGCCTCGGGAGGGGGAGAGTTCCCCAAACCCAGGGCAGGGAGTGGGTGGGACGATTTTGGGGGTTATGTGACAATGCCGTGCTGCCTTGCAGTGCCCAGAGAGGGGACAGGACCCCAGAGGGACTGCAGGATATGAGAAGGAGCAGGCCCAAGCTGGGCAGGAGCCGTGAGGACACCCAGGGGCAGGCAGAATCAGACAACGCCCCTCAGGGGGTGCCTCTTGCAGATTAGAGCCCAGAGGACTCTCCATAAACATTTACATTGCGTATGACACCTCCACCCTTTGGATCACCCTGGAAGCAGGGAGAGGCTCCAGCAGTCACTGAGGATCATTTATTATACTCTGGGGCACAAGCGCTTGGCATCAGGCTTAGTTTTATTTGGAACGGCAAATTCCCGTGGAATTTCCTACATCCAGAGAGAAAGCCAGTCTGACTTTACAGCTGCATGCAGATAGGTGGAAACGCAGAAAAAAGGAATCACTGCCACTCTGCTAAGGAAAAAGAATCCAGGTAATTCTGCACCGATGAGGCGCAGCTTAAGCGGGGTACTGAAGGATGTATAGGAATTCACCAGGGGGACAAGAGAGGGACAGGCTCTATGCAAAGAAAGAAGTATCAAGACCTTGTTCGCCCTCAGAACTCAGCACCCTGAACATTGGGTAAAAGGCACAGAGATCAAGAGATGGGGCTCGGTAAAGACGCTGGGAAATTATCTCAAGCTTCAAGACCATCGGTAGGTAAAGTTTTTCAAGTGAGTCTGATTGAGAGGTTTCCAAACTTGCACTTTCAAGTAGCAGACTATTTTCTTATTCCTGAGCCCTTTACACAAGTTGAAATTAAATGTAACTCCAGTATATATATATCAAATGCAATAGGGATCCATTTCTCCCTGACTGCAGTTGTCTTGAATGCAGGGAAATAGGGTTGTACTAACACCTTAAATAAGCCCGCCCCAGTGACGAGGCCGGAAAGGAAGCTGTTCTCTTCATTATGAGGGGAGAATTCTCTTCCATCCACAGTTGTGAGAAAATCCAATTTCTGATTTAGTCTGGATGGTTGAGGCAAGCTTCCGTTTTTATCCACACAGGTGATCACTTGCAGAATGCTGACTGCCCTATGCTGTCAGCCTGAGCTGACCACCGGATGCAGGACACCGGATCCTTTTCCTGGTCCAGCCTCCCTGGGGACGCTAGGCAACGGTTTCTCTCTGAGCTGGGCATGCTCTCCAGCTGCTCCTCGGGACCTCCAGCTGCTCCTGGTCCAAGAGTGGGGAGCCTGCCCAGCTCAGCCCACGTCTGGGCGCCTCAATCTCCCCAGCCTCTCTCAGGTTCAAGTTCAAGTGCCTTAGCCAGGTCTAAAGCGCTGTTTTCCAAACTGAGGGTCATGGCCCCTCAATGGCTTATGAAATCAATGTGGTGGGCCATGACCTGTAATGCTCTACTTATTATATTTATTATTTATTATTATTTAAGATTTGGAGGGTGAAATGACTCACTGATTTTGTCTATTTAATGAATTCCTTGTTAGTTTGTATGAGTCATGGGTACATTTCTTTACTTTTATCAACCACCAACATCTTTTTGATGTTTTTTGCCAAATATCTGGTTAGGAGTATGTTCAAATGTGCCAAAGAGTTGTAGGAATTGTACAGGGCACACCTATATTTCCATGATCCAGAGTCTACATTAATTTATATTTTTAATTTTTTTGAGATGAAAGTATAATTCTTAAAATTTTTTTAATGTTTTATTTATTTTTGATATAGAGAGAGACAGAGCATGAGAGGGGGAGGGGCAGAGAGAAAGGAGACACAGAATTGGAAGCAGGCTCCAGGCTCTGAACTGTCAGCACAGAGCCTGACGTGGGGCTCGAATCCACGATCATGAGATCATGACCTGAGCCGAAGTCGGAGGCTTAACCGACTGAGCCACCCAGCCGCCCCGAGATGAAAGTAATTTACATATAGCGAGATTCCCCTATTTTAGAGTACAGTTCTACAAGTTTTGACAAATACAGTGGAATAGCCACCACCCCAGGCATGATTCAGAGATCCTCTTTCTCCGAATCCTCACCTACATCTACCGTTTCCTGAGTTGTTAATTTTAGCCACTCTGACAGGTGTGAGGTGATATCTCAGTGTGGTTTTGATTTGTGTTTCCCTGATGATGAGTGATGTTGAGCATTTTTTCATGTGTCAGTTAGCCATCTGGATGCCCTCTTTGGAGAAGTGTCTGTTTGTGTCTTATGGCCATTTTTTCACTAGATTATTTTCTTTTGGGTGTTGAGTTTGCTAAATTCTTTATAGCTTTGGGATACTAACCCTTTATCTGATATGCCATTTGCAAATATCTTCTCCCATTCCATCAACTGCCTTTTAGTTTTTCTGATTGTTTCCTTTGCTGTGCAGAAGCTTTTTATTTTGATGAGGTCCCAGTGTTCATTTTTGCTTTTGTTTCCCTTGCCTCTGGAGACATGTTGAGTAAGAAGTTGCTGCGGCCAAGGTCACAGAGGTTTTTGCCTGCTTTCTCCTCTAGGATTGTGATGGCTTTCTGTCTTACATTCAGGTCTTTCATCCATTTTGAGTTTATCATTGTGTATGGTGTCAGAAAGTGGTCCAGGTGCCTTTTTTTTTGCATGAGGCTGTCCAGTTTTCCCAGCACCATCTGCTGAAGATGCTGTCTTTACTCCATTGCATATTCTTTCCTGCTTGGTCAAAGATTAGTTAGCCATACATTTATGGGTCCATCTCTGGGTTCTCTGTTCTGTTCCATTGATCTGAGTGTCTATTTATTTTTTAAAAATATAATTTGTTGTCAAGTTAGCTAACATAGTGTATACAGTGTGCTCTGGGCTTCAGGGGTAAATTCCTGTGATTTATCGCTTACATACAACACCCAGTGCTCATCCCAACAAGTGCCCCCCTCGATGCCCATCACCCATTTTCCTCTCTCCCCTCCACCCCACCATCAACCCTCAGTTTGTTCTCTGTATTGAAGAGTCTCATGGTTTCCCTCCCTCTCTGTTTGAAACGATTTTTTCCAGAATCGTTCCTTTAATCCACAAAATTCTCGCCCTTCCCTTTGCAGTGACCCTTTTTTCCACCCCCTGGCTCCTGGAAACCTCTGGTGTATTCTCTCCCTATAGCTTGTCATAGAAAGAGAGTCATACAGTATGCAACATTTTGAGTCTGGCTCTTTCATAACACCTAGCACATTAGAGATTTTTCTGTAGTGTTGTGCGTACTGAAGGATTGTTCCTTTTTGCTGCTGAGCAGTATTCCGTCATGTACTGAAGTTTATTTATCCATTCTCCACCAGCTGAGGTACTTCTGGGTTGTTTCTTTCTTTTCTTTTCTTCTTTTCTTTTTTTTTTTTTTGCAATTACAAATAAAGCCACTGTAAACATTTGCATACAGATTTTTCTATGTACGTATGTATGTATTCAATGAGTAAGCAAGCGAATAGGGGAGGGGCAGAGAGAGAGGGAGAGAAAATCCCAAGCAGCCTCCGCACCATCAATGCAGAGCCCGACGTGGGGCTCGAACCCACGAACCACGAGATCATGACCTAAGCTGAAGTCAAGAGTCAGACGCTTAACCAGGTGAGCCACCCAGGTGCCCCTGCAGACAGGTTTTCCTGCAAATGTGTCTTCATTTCTCGAGAGTAAATACCTAGGAGTAGAACAGTAGGTCATATTGCGAAAGAAGTTCTCCTTTATAAGAACCTGTTTTCTATAATAGTTTCTCTAAGAACTATTTTCTAAATGACCGTCATTTTGCATTTCCACCAGCAGTGTATGAGAGTTCCAGTTGTTTCCGCTCTCACAACTACTTGGCACTGTCAGAACATCAAAAATTGTAGGCCATCCTAATGTCTGGTGAGCTATCTCATTGTGGTTTTAATTTGTAATTCCCAAATTACAAAATCATGTGCTTATTTGCCATATGTTCATATTTATTGGTGAAATGCCTGCTCAAGTCTTTTGCCCATTTAAAAATGTTTAGTTGTTTTCTTATTGAGTTTTGAGAGCTCTTTATATATTATGGATATAAGTCCTTTCTTAGATATATAATTGGCAAATACCTTCTCCCATTCTGTGACAGATCTTATTTTCTTGGCAGTGTCTTTTGAAGAGCAAAGTGTTTCATCTGGGTGAAGTGCAACTTATCCAATGTTTCATTTACATCTATGTTAATAATTGTTTAAGTTTATTTTTATCTATTTTGAGAAAGAGAGAGAGAGAGACAGCAGGGAACAGGCAGAAAGGGAGGGAGACAGAATCCCAAGCAGGCTCCCTGATGTCAGCCCAGAGCCCAAGGTGAGGCTCTAACTCACAAACTGTGAGATCATGACCTGAGTCGAAATCAATAGTCAGACACTTAACTGACTGAGACCCCCAGGGGCCCCTAGGTTAACATTTTTGAGCAGCTTTATTGAGATGCGATACATAAATCATACAATTCATTCATTAAAAGTGTACAACTCAGTTGCTTGGGTATCCTCCCAGATTTGCCCAACCTTCACCACGATCAATTTTAGAACATCTTCCTCCTCCCAAAGAAATCCTGCACCCCTTAATCACCCATCTCCTACCCCACCCTTCCTCTCTCCAGCCCTGGCAACACTAATCTGCTTTCTATCACTCTGAATTTGCCTACTGTGGACATTTCCTACAAATAGAACACATAACACGTGACCCTTTGCAACCGGCTTCTTTCACGTAGCATCACATTTTTAAGGTTCATCCGTGCTGTGGCCGGTACCAATACTTCATTCCTTATCATTCCTCAATCACACTCTCTTGAATGGATACACCATGTTTTCTTTATCCACGGTCAGCTGATGAACATCTGGATCATTTCTACCCTTTGGCTATTACACACAGAGCTGTTATGAACATTTGTGTACCAGTTTGCATATGGACACAAGTTTTAACTTCTCTTGGTGAGGAACTGCCGCGTCATAAACCGCCAGCCTGCTCTCCAGAGGGAAACCGTACCCTCGTACGTCTCCACCAGCTGCACACAGATTGGCAATTTCTCCGCGTCCTCACCAACCCTCACTATTGTCTGTCTTTTTGATAACAGTCATGCTGGTGGGTTCCAAGCGGTACCTCATGGTGGTTTTGATTTGTTATCTCCTGGATGAAGTTGAGTATTTTTTCATGTGCTTGCTGGCCACTTGTGTATCTTTTTCAGAGAACTGTCTGTTCAGATCCTTTACCATTTTGAAGTTGAGTCATCCGTATTGTTATTACTGAAGTGTAATTGTTGCTTACACGTTCTAGAGACAAGTCTTTCATCAGATACGGGATTAGCAAAAATGTTCTTTGATTCTGTGGATTGTCTTTCCACTTTCTGGATGGCGTCCTCTAAACCACAAAAGCTTTGCAATTTGACGTATCAAGTTTCCTCATTTTTTTTGATTGTACTTTTTTGTGTCATAGCTAAGAAACCATTGCCTAACCCAAGGGTCGGAAGATGTACACCCTATGTCTTCTCCTGAGAGTTTTATATCTTGTGTTTAGGTTCTTGATCCATTTTGAATTAATTTTTGTATATGAAGTGAGGTAGGGATCCAGCTTCATTCTTTTGCAGGTGGATGTCCAGTTATGCCGGCATCATGAATTTAAAAGGCTAGTCTTTCTTCATTGAGATGTCTTGACACGCGTTAGCATCTTACTGTGTTTTATCACACATCTGTCCAAATTTACGTTGCTCAATCCATTTCAAAATGGCAAGCGGCACACACCACAGTACTTCCTCCTAACCCTCTGGCAATGCATCTCATCAACTACAGGTCAATTTTTGTCCACGGTTTTTCTTCTTTTTTGATGTAAAATTTACATACAATGGAGCGCACACATCTGAAGTGTACCATTTGGTGAGTTTTGACAAATGCATTCACCTGTGCAATGCAAATCCTTTATCAAGATATAGAACATCAACACCACCCAAGAAAGTTCTCTCTCATGCATTTATTTTTGTGTATTTGTTTTTGACAAATTCATGTGCCCATGTAACCACCACCCCAATCGAGATATAGAAATTTTCCATCTCTTGAGAAAGTTCTCTTTCACTTTGTTGCAGTGAATCTTGCTCCCACCCAGACCACACCCTCGGGCAACCACTGATTCCATTCCTACCACTGTAGATTCCTCTCGCCTGTTCACAGAACTTTACAGGAATGAAATCATATGATGCGGACTCTTTTGTGATCAGCTTAGTTCTCCCCTGACCGACATTTTAAAAAAACACAATAGAACAAAACAGAAAATACCAGAATGAATGGCGTGCTGCAGGGTGAAATAGTGCTTTGCTGATCTTTGCTTCAGATACACACACACACACACACACACACACACACACACACAGAGTGTAAAGGTGTGTGTGGTGATACAGGGCCCAGATAGATATGCATATCTTACCGTGGGGGGATCAAAAAGATTTAAAAGCCACTCTTCTCCTGATCAGAACTGTTTCTTTTCTTCCCCCTTGCCTTCCCAGATCTCCTATCAATTACCCTGGTGACTGGTCTCACCTTCATTCATAGTTTTGCAAAGTTTCTTCCCCTTGGGTCACTCTCCCCACCTCGTCCCACTGTCCTCAAACTGGATGACTCCCACTCATCCACCAGGTGACGGCTTGGTTTACCCCCCGCTAGAAACTTTTCTCTGCGTGCTTCCCTCTCTCAGAACGGGTATCGTGTGGTACCCTAATTACCTGGTGGCTCCTTCCCTCAGCTGACCACAGGCTCCCTGGGGACGGGGCCACGTCTCATTCACCTTTGCAATCCTTAGCAACTAGGACGTGATGACACATAATCGGCATCAATAAATGTTCATTGAATGAACGAATGAATAAACCACAGGGTTGGGTCACCAGAGGGTTTTTTTTGTTTATTTTTTTAACATTGAGAGAGAGAGACAGAGCACAAGCAGGGGAGGGGCAGAGAGAGAGGGAGACACAGAATCCGAAGCAGGCTCCAGGCTCTGAGCTGTCAGCACAGAGCCAGACACGGGGCTTGAACCCACAAACCATGGGATCATGACCTGAGCTGAAGTCTGAAGCTTAACCAGCTGAGCCACCCAGGCGCCCCTGGGGCAACAGAGGTTTAAATAAACCATCCTGATTCTTTCCCACCAACCCTCCCATTCCTGCTTTTTTAAAAATGTCCTGTGTATGTCTGATTTCTTAACCATCATGTTTTTATAACCTTCTTCAATCACCCAGAGACCTCAGCCTTTCAATTTTCCTCTCTGCACCCTGGTGCTAATCCTTTCATCTCTGTTACTTCCTCCCAGATGGCCTGAGGCAACAACCTTCATTAGAGGATGACATCATATCCTTATCTTTGTGGCCTTTTGCCCCCCTACCCTCCCCCATCTGGCCAAAGTTATATTACTTCTGTGGCTCTGGATGTGCATGGAGGTGTGTGTGGTGTGGGTCACGTGCACTGGAGAGATGCCCACCAAAGTGTTACCAGGGGCTACCTCTGAGATTTCAGGGGATTTTCACTCGATTCTTTAAGCTTTTCTATATGGCTTCAACCTTCTAATTTAATTGAGAATTGCATCCATTGCATACTGCTTTAGTAATGCTACCCAAAGTCTTCAGGGGCCTGCAACAGTCAGCATTTATTGCCCAGGGTGCAATGGTTGGCCAGGTACAGGTGCTGGTTTTGGCTGGGCTCTTTCATGTCTGGGCACCGCTGGCTGTTGGTTGATCTAGACTGGCCGAGGCCAGACAGATGAAGCAACTCTACTCCACATTATCTCTTATTCCATGCGTGTGGGCCCAGCCTTGAGGCTTCCTTGTGGCAAGGGCAGAAATGCAAATCAAGCAAATCAAGCTTCTGCACCCCCACTATCACATTTGCTAACATCCTATTGGCCAGAACAAGTCATAGGATGGAGCTCAGAGTCCAAGTCAGAGGCATCAAGATTTCCTTGCTATGGTTGAGCACCCAGTAAAGCACTACAAGAGTTAAAACCATAAATCTGATAGACTGGCTAGAGAACATACCTAAAGTGCAGGTAGGGTTAGATCTTGCTGGCTTCAGGCCTGGCTGGATCCAGGAGCTCCAACAGAAACACTTAACATCTGGATGTAATTTCCCTCTCTCTCCATCTCTTGACTTCCTTCTGTGGGTTTCCATGCATAGAAAGGACATCACCTGGTGGTTATTTGATGATACCCAAAGGCAATGAAGTTCAAATCCACACCTTCTGCACTCCCATCCGGTGGCAAAAGGGTGTGTGTGCTCTTGTCCCAGGGCCCGCCAAAGCCTTGATGTTCACCCTGATTGGACACGAGCTGAGGGCACTCATGTCCCCTGACCAAGCTCTGTGACCTCAAGGCCAGGGACACCAGGTCCACAGAGTGACCCAAGTCTGGACCACACGTTCCCAGCCTAGGCTGGCCACGGAGCCCTGTGCATGTGTGTAGATGGAAAGTTGAGGATGGGCAGATCCCCAGAGGCAAAGCAGGCTGCTGCCTTGTGGCATAGTCCCTACGTCTTCCCTCCATTAGCTGAAGGGGCAGCTCTGTGTCAGCCAGCAGGTGGTGGTCCTGCCGAAGGTGGGGGCAGCTCTGGGGAAACAGAAAACCTCACAGGAGAGCACCCAGTATGGAGTCCCACTGACCCAAGGCTTCCATGTTCTTTCATTGTCTGGGGCTCATCTGCCCCACTCTTCATGCGTGCATGCATTCACTCACTCACTCACTCACCGGGCCCTCTGTGGGGGCCCTGGACACAAGACAGCTGTTCGCAGCTGTATCCCAGGGCCTGGCACATAGCAGGTGCCCATTAAACACTGGTTCAAGAAATTAACGGACAAGACAAAGTTAGCCTCAAAACGCTCACTGTCTAATAGAGAAAACAAACTAGTTGTAACATGCCCTGAGGCTAACGAGGAGGGAGCCCCTGCCTGGGGCTCAAGAATCCTCCACTGAGGAAGCATCAGGCCTTTAAGGAAGAGGATGCTTTCCCAGCCCGAGAGGAGAAAGCACACAATGAGCCCAGGAGCTGCGTAAACAGTGGTGCAGAGCTGACGGGGGAAGAGAGTTCTATTATTAATCTCTCATTAGGGGCTGGAAATTTTGTATCTGCCTTTACGCTCTTGGAAAGGATTAGAATTTATGCACCATGAAATAGGAGGACTCTGCCTCTTGCTCTTCCCTCCGCTGGGCCCCAGCTCTCACTTGGATGATTGTCACAGCTGGTCCCCAGCTGTGTCTCCGTCCGCACGGACTTACCATCCACACAGCTGCCACACAGAGAGATTATCCTAAAAGCCAAGGTTGGGATTGGAATTGGTTTGGGGTGCCTTGGTTTGGAATTCTTCAGTGCTCCACATCACTCAAGCCTAGTGTCGAAGATCTTTTGTAATATGGCCCGAGCTGCACAGCTCACCCCACCACAGTACTCCCCAGGGTGTGCTTGAATGCGTTTGGTGCCTTAGATGCCCGGCTGCCCTTCTGCCTCCGTCAGGATGCCCCTCTTCCTTCAACTGCACGTCTCTCGTCTTCAGAGATGCCCTGAGGACCTCTTCCAGAGACCCCACTCCCTCCTTAGTGCTCTTCACGCTGTTTACACAGTTCCATCTCCGACCACAGTCTGGTCACGTCCGAATAGACTACTGCTTCTTGAGTCACCATTGCTAAGAGCTAACAACCAACCTCAAGGGAAAAGAAACAAGGAGTAAGGCCGGGTAGGTCCCCGCCCTTCGGGGAGCCCACGGTCTGCTGGGAGGGTCTTCCAGGACCTGTGGTCAAATCGCTCTCTTTGGTGAAAAGCCCATCTCCTTTTACCCAGTGGTTCTAAAGTGGGGGCCAAGCGAATCCCCATCCCTCAACAAGAGGGCATTTGGCCATATATGGAGACATTATGATGGTCACGGCCAGGAGGATCTTTCCAGAATCTAGTGAGTAGAGGCCAAAGATGCTACTAAACATTCTGCGAGGCACAGGACAGCCTCCCACGGCAAGCGGCTATCGGCTCAACGTGTCCACAGAGCAGAGACTGAGAACCTCTGGTTTCAGCCTTAAGCAATGGGGAGCGAGGCAGGGATCCTTAACTAAGAGAGAGAGAGAGAGATTCAACTTTTTGAACTCCGACGGCTGGGTCAGTGGTGGCCTGACGAAGACAGTCATTCAGGACTTTTCCCCTTTCCTGCAGGAAATCAGCGAGGCAAGGAAGCAGGAGTCCAGTGTTCCTCAGCCCCGTGTACGGTCCTCCCGATGACAGATCATAACCACTGCAACAAGCAAAGTGGGTGTGTGACATCTGTCAGGCTCCTGGGAGACGCTTCTCTCTTCTGGGGAAGTGGGTGCGGGCACAGCGCTAACGAGCTGTGAGATCTTGAGCGAGTTACTGACCTTCTCTGGGCCTATTTTCTGATCTGTAGAAAGGGGACTAAAGACAGCACCTAACTCCTTGAGCTTCTGGAATTGGTAACCGACAGGCAGAAAGTGCCACACTACTACCTAAGATCTTCTGTAATATGTAATTATACATGTAATATATAGTATCTTTTTTTTTTTTTTAGAAAGGAAGGGAGTGTGCGCCAGTGGGGGACGAGGGGCAGAGGGAGGGGGAGAGAGAATCCGACATGGGGCTCGATCCCACACCCCTGGGACCAGGACCTGAGTCAAAATCAAGAGTCAGACGCTCAACCAGCTGAGCCAGCCAGGCGCCCCTGTAAGTATGGGCTCTTAGCGCCATCCTGTCATTATCCCCACCGTCATCACCGATATCCTCCTCGTCACCATCATCGACGTTACCATCACCCCCACTTACCACCACCTGTACGATCACCATCATCATCTCCGCCAACATCGACGTCAATATCCCCCCATACCTGTCATCCCCAACCCTGTCATCACTGTCTTCTTTTAGAGAAAGCCCGTTTATGGAGACCGCCTTACAGGGGCATAATTTGATGTCATTTATCCCAAGGATGACAGCAAAAAGGATCAACTCTCGGCTCTTTGGACACAGTCTCCTGCTATGTCCACAGAACTTGGCTCAGGGTTGCTGGCTACCCCTCCGTCCTCACCCGCCAAGACCAGGGAAGCCATGCCAGCTCAGAGCTTCCAGATGCTTCTCCCTCTTGAAACAATCCCAGTGGGTCTGCCCTGTAAAACTGCAACAAACAAAACAGAACCCCCACCCCAAAATAACCCAAGCAACGAAAGCACAAACAGACGTTTAAAGTTTCTCTGAGTAATGGGGTGGGCGCCTGAGTGGCTCAGTCGGTTGGGCGTCCAACTCTGGCTCAGGTCATGATCCCATGGTTCGTGAGTTCGAGCCCCGCGTTGGACTCTGTGCTGACAGCTCAGAGCCTGCAGCTGTTTTGGATTCTGTGTCTCCTTCTCTTTGCCGCTTCTCCTACCCTGCTCACCCTCTGTCTCAAAAATAAATAAACATTAAAAAAAATTAAAGTTCCTCCTAGTCGACGGAGCCTGGAGGTTGGCCACAGCTGGTGTAGTTCAGCTGCTCAAAGATGTCAGTGAATTATTTCTTATCTTACAAGAATTCCAGACACTGGCCATTGTGGGAGTCCAACTTGTTGATACATGTCAGAGCTCCCATACCTTCTTGACCTTCTCTGACAGGGAGGAGATGCTCCGTGGTCGCCGCAGAAAGCCCACTGCCATCAGGAATGCTAACATCTTGTCAGAGGCTTCCACCCCACAGACTCCTGCTTGTGTTTCATGGGCAGAACTGGGTCCCTCAGCCGCCCCCAGGACAAAGGAGGCTGCGAAAGCTGGATGAGGACCGCCACGACCGACCGACCGACCGGCCGAATCAGGCGGAGTTCACCGCTGCACCCAGACAGAGCCTGGGTCCTGTGGGCAGGAGCGTGCGGGGCCGGCTGTCACGGCCCTGTGGCAGCTCAAGGCCCTATGGCTGTGCACAAACCATCCCCATGTTTAGTGGCATTGATTTTGCCCATGAATCTGTCATCTGGCAGGGCTCCCGGGGGACAGCTTGTGTCTCTGCTCTGCTCGGCGACAGGTGAAAATAAGGGCAACATTTACGGTGCGTGCGTGTGAGTTTTGCAGTGTTGCCGGAGTTGGGTGAGGTAAGCTCATCTCTGTCCGCCTTGGTAGCAGCTGGAACGGTTCTAGAATCATAGGGTCACATCTGGACCCGAGCTGGAAGGCTCCCTGGGTTTCTCTCTGCATCTCTATGCCGACTGTCCTTACGCTCCCTCCAGTGTAGTGGGACTTTCCTCGTGTCAGCTGGGGGATCCTGAGGGGTGAGTTACGAGGGAGAGAGGGAGGGGGAGAGACAGAGAGATGGAGGGAAGGAGAGGGGGCAGGAGGGAGAGAAAGAGTGAGAGCATTCCTAGTGGAGGCTGTGTCTCCTTTTGAAACCTAACTTAGAAGTTACTGCATCGTTCCTATCACGTCCTGTTCATTAGAAGAGACCCACTGAGGCCAGGTCACAGAGCAGGACAGGGGAACTAGACTCCATCTTGTCAGCGGATTGCTTCTAGAAGAATCAGAGTGCGGTTTGGTTGGCAAAGGAAATCATTCCTCATTTTATTTTAATTTGACTTTAATGTTTTTAAGGTTTATTTTTGAGGGAGAGAGACACAGCAGGAGTGGGGGAGGGTCAGAGAGAGGGAGACACAGAATCCCAAGCAGGCTCCAGGCTCTGAGCCATCAGCACAGAGCCCGATGCTGGGCTTGGACTCGTGAACTGTGAGATCATGACGCTCAACTGACTGACTGAACCACCTAGCTGCTCCAGTAATTCCCCGTTTTAGGGGCAGAGCAACCCTGTGGCAGGTACTCTCCAGCCACCTAGGTCCAGTCACAGCCTTGCCGCCTCCTGATCTCTGACCTCCAGCACAAGCAGTTCTTTGCCTGGGGGCTTGTCTCTGCCCCCCACCCTCGAGGTCCTAGTCCTACTTCCACCCCATGGGGCTCTGAGCCAATGGCCAAGGGGAGGAGGTGTATAAATACCCCAGCTCCCCCCCAACCCTGGTGAGATGTCTTCCCAGCGCACCTTCTCCACCTCCTTCCAGGTTCTGTAGCACAGCTGAGTCTCAGGTGGCCACAGGGACTTGGTGACGCAGACTGTTCACTCTCTCCCTTCCCAGTTGTGCTGCCCATCCCTCTCTGGGGGTGTCCTGGGATCGACGTGAATCCTGGTCTCAGCGTCCGCTTCCCAGGAAAACCAAGGACGGCAACTAGGTTTACAGCTTGGAGGCGGGACTCGGGAGTTTCAGCTCCGCCACAGAAAGCCCTTGGAGGTCACCCTCACGACAAGAGAGAAGTTGAACAAACCGAAGACAGAGGACTTTTTTGAAGACCTATCGGGGAATGGAGGTCACGGGGAAACCTGGAGAGACAAGGGGAAGGCAGAGAGTGACAGCTAAGACGATCAGCTTACCAATGCTGATCACCGCAGCCGATAACTGGGCACCACACTTAAACGATAATGTTGACCGACTGCAGGAGGTCGAGTGTGCAGTAGCCTAGGAGATGACCACGGGAGGGGGGCCCAGTCTTCGAAGGACCCTGTGCTTTCATAGATTTTGCCTCGAGGAGCCTGCCACATTCTCAGTTAAGATCAGACAGAAATCCCCTCCTGTTGTGGGGCATGGAGAGGGAGAAGGAAGCATTCTGAAATATGCAGAAAGCATTCTCTGTAACAAAGGGCTGCCCACGGGCAGGCTTCTCTACCAGAGCCCAGTCTGAGCTGAGAAAAGGAAAATTAAGTCAACTCCAGCCCCATCTAGCCTTCCCTAAGGCATCCATCCCTTAGGCTGCTCTCTTCTAAGCCCTCTCTCTCCTAAGGCAAGGGGGGAAAAAAAAGCCCAAGAAATGTTTCTGAAGGTCAGACCGGGAACACTGAGATTCAGATCTCTCCTAATAGCCGGCTTCCTCTCCGACACCCTGCTGTCACACCAACAGGGATCTGGTGTAACAACAGCGGAGACAACCGAGAACTGAAAGACAGTGATTTTATTTACTAAGGAGTTCTTAGGGAAACCCAAAGGCCACAGAGGGCTAAAAAAAAAAAAAAAAGCAAACTAGAGAAAACAAAAGCCTCTTCTACCTACAGCTATAGCAAATACCAAACACAGCCAGCTTCTAGCCAGATTAACAAAAAACCTCCCATTAGCAACCTAATTATCTCAGATCCCTATTATGCAATATATCGAGTCTGGCTTGCGACAGAAATTTATAAGATACGCTGAAAGGCAAGGAGAAAACACAGTCTGAAAAGACGAAGCAGTTATCAGAGGCAAAGGCAGATATGGTACTGATTCGAGACTTATCAGACAGAGAATTAAAAGTAACTGCAAAGGAGTATGTTAAAGGACCTCGTGGAGAAGCAGACAACGTGTCAGCCCAGAAAAGGACACGCTAAGAAAGACTCAGAAAGGAACGTTGGGAGAAAAATAGGCTACACAGATATGAGTTCGGTTCTTGGTGGACACGTGAGTTGACTGGACACAGCCCAGTGAGCTTGACATTTTGTCAACAGACACTTCCCAAACTGAAGTGCAGAGAGAGAAAGAATGAAAAAACGAGGGGCGAAGAAAATATCCAAGAACCATGGGGCAACTGAAAAGGCGCTGCATATGCCTAATGGGGAAACCAGAAGGGGAAGAAAATGAGAACCGAACAGAAGGAATATTTGAAGTATTTAAGTGATAATGGCTGAGAATTTTCTAAATTAATGACAAAGACTAAAATAACAGATCCAGGAAGCTTAAAGAATACCAAGCAAGATAAATATCAAAGGACCTGTACCAGGCATACCATATTCAAACTGCAGAAAACCAAAGACAAAGAATCTTAAAAGGAGCAGGGGGGGGGGGGGGAATCCCTTATCTATAAAGAAACAGACTTTTTGTCAAAACCAGGCTAGCAAGAGGAGAGTGGGGTGAAATATTCAAAGTACTGAAAGAAAAAAAAAACCACCAGGGCACCTGGGTGGCTCAGTTAGTTACTCCCACTCGTAACTGTCGCTCATGATCTCATGGTTCATGGATTGGGCCCTGGAGTCGGGCTCAGTGCTGACAGTGTGGACCCTGCCTGGGATTCCCTCTCTCCCCGCTCTCTGCCCCTCCCCCACCCACGTGCATCCGGTTACTCTCTCACTCTCTCTCTCTCAAACTAAATAAATAAACAAACATTAAAAAAAAAAAAGATAAAAACCACCAACCTAGAATTTAGCATCTAGTGAAATTACCGCTCAAAGGGGAAGGAAAGACTTTCTCAAGCAAACAAAAGCTAAGGAAATTTGTTGCCAATAGACCTGCCTTCCAAGAATTGTTCATTCTTGGAGAGAATTGTTCATTCTCTTTGGAGAGAAAGAAAATAATGTTAGAAACTCAGTAACTGGAAACGAGTTCATAAAGAAGAGTGTCAGAGAAAAAATAAACTAAGGAAAATAAAAAATAAATTGTACAAGAAAACCCTGAATTGATACGGATAAGTGAAATGAATGACAAAAATGCTATAGGGAATGGGAGGGGGGAATTGGGAAAACTTTGTAGTACTTATAACAGAGTGTTGTTTGTAAGTGAGTTTAGATTAAGTTGTAAATACATATTGCAAATTCTATGACAATCAGTAAACTTAAAAAAAAAGGAGGATAATTGATAGGTTGAGAGAGGAGAGAAAATTTAATTATATAAATTGCTCAGTGAAGACCAGAAAAAGCAGGAAAAGAGCATGTTTTTTAAGAAACAAAAAATAAGTGCAATGGACACAAAGTAGTTACCAACGTGGTAGACACTAGCCCAATTATACTGATAAATACATCCACTAAAATACAGGCTGCAGAGTGGAATAAAAAGTAAGACTCAATTGTATTTTATCTATAAGAAACCGTTTTTTAATGTTTTATTTATTTTTGAGAGAGAGCGACATAGTACAAGTGAGGGAGGGGCAGAGAGACAGGGAGACACAGAATCCAAAGCAGGCTCTTGGCTCCGAGCTGTCAGCACAGAGCCCAGGGCAGGGCTCGAATCCACCAACTCTGAGATCATCACCCGAGCTGAAGTCAAACGCTTAACCAACTGAGCCACCCAGAAGCCCATACGAGAAACCCATTTAATCGTATACATGCACTTAGATGAAAACTAATGGGATAAAGAAAGTTATATCACTGCTAACGTTAATCAAAAGAAAGCTGGAGTAGCCATATTAACTTCAGACAAAGCAGACGTCAGAACAAGGATTAGAAGCAGGGATTAAAGAGGTAATTATAAAATGATAAAAGGGTCCATTCTCCAAGAAGACATAACAACCCTTAATGCATATGCACCTAACAACAGAGTGTCAAAATCCATAAGGCAAAAACTGATAGAACGGCAAGGAGAAACAGACAAATCCACTATTATTTGGGTAATAATATCATTGGACATTAATAATATTGGAAGTTGGAGGCTTCAACACCTTTCTTTTAGTGACTGACAGATACATTAAGCAAAAATCAGTAAGTATATAGCTAAATGGAACAGCACTATCAAAGGATCTAATTGACATGCACAGAATATAACAACAGAAGTTTATACTTTCTTCTAAGCTCACATGGAACATTCAGCAAGACAGACCACAGTTTAGACTGTAAAATAACTTTAACAAATTTAAAAGAATAGAAATCATATAAAATATCTACTTAGTCTACAACGAAATTAAACTAGAAATCAATAAGAGGGAGCTAGAAAATCCCAAAATATTTGGAGAAGAAAAGGCACTTCTAAATAACACATAGATCAAAGAAGACATCACAGAAGAAATTTTTTAAGTATTTTTTTAAGTTTATTTATTTTGAGAGAGAGAGAGAGAACAATCATAAGTGGTGAAGGGCAGAGAGAGAGAGAAAGAGAGAGAGAGAAAATCCCAAGAAGGCTCCTCACTGTCACTATAGAGCCCACTGAAGGGCTCAATCTCATGATTGAGATCATCCCCTGAGTTGAAATCAAGAATCGGACACTTAACCAACTGAGCCACCCAGGTGCCCCTGAGATATTTTTAAATAAATGAAAATAAAAACAAGACTTGTCAAAATTTGTGAGGTGTGGTGAAAGAAGTGCTTTGAATGAAATCTATAGCATTGAATGCAGATACTAAATTAAGAAATTATTTCTTAGTTAGAAATTAAGAAAACTCGGGGAGCCTGGGTGGCTCAGTCAGTTGAAGATCTGACTCTTGATTTCAGATCAGATCATGGTCCCAGGATTGTGGGATCAAGTCCGCGCTTAGTGTTTCTTAAGATTTTCTCTCTCTCTCTTTCTTCTCGCTCTCTGTCTCTCCCTCTGCCCTTCTCCCGCATACCCATCACGTTCTCTCTAAATGAATGAATGAGTGAATGAATGAAAGAAAGAAAGAAAGAAAGAAAACTCTAAAATCAGTAACCTAAGAGATGAAAAATAAGCATGTTAAAAAGATGCTCCACATAATACATCCTTAGGACAACTGCAAATTAAAGTAACAATGCTATGGGGCACCTGCGTGGCTCAGTCAGGAAAGCATCCAACTGCAGCTCAGGTCATGATTTCGTGGTTTGTGAGTTCAAGCCCTGTGTTGGGTTCTGTGCTGATAGCTCAGAGCCTGAAGCCTGCTTCAGATTCTGTGTCTCCCTCTCTCTGCCTCTCTCCTGCTCACACTGTCTCTCTCTCTTTTTCTCAAAAATAAATACACATTAAAAAAACATTTTTTAATGATATGCAACTACATCTCTACCAGACAAGCTAGGATCCAAAAACACTGACCACACCAAATGCTGGCAAGAATGCAAAGCCGCAGGACGTCTAGTTCATGGCTATAACCATACAAACTGGGAGGGACATTTTGGAAGAGTGTTTCAAAGTTTCTTCCAAAGCGAAACATTCTCTAACCATTTGATCCAGCAATTGCACTCCTCAGTATTTACCCAAAGGAGCTGAAAACACATCCACACAAAACTTGTACACAAGTGCTTTTAGCAGCTTTAATCCTTTTTTTTTTTTTTTGATGTTTATTTATTTTTGAAGGAAAGACAGAGCGTGAGCAGGGGAGGAGCAGAGAGAGCGGGAGACACAGAATCCAAAGTAGGTTCCAGGCTCCGAGCTGTCAGCACAGAGCCCGACACAAGGCTCAAACTCACAAACCAGGAGATCATGACCTGAGCTGAAGTCGGACACTTAACCGACTGAGCCAACCGGGTGCCCCTAGCAACTTTATTCGTAACTGTCCAAGACCGAAAGCAACCGAGGGGTCCGGCAACAGGTGAATGAATAAATGTGGTACGTCTTGGCGATGGAATAGTATTCAGTGCTTAAAGATAAAGAAAGAAAAAGAAGAAAGAAAAAGAGAAGAAAAAAAACCTATCAAAGCCACAAAAAGACACGGAAGAATCCTAAACGCATATTGCTAAGTGAAAGAAGCCAGTCGTAAGAGGCCATATGCCCCTGGAACCACTTGCATCACATTCTGGAAAAGAAAAAACTGTAGGAACAGTAAACAGATCAGTGGGTTCCAAAGTTCATGTTGTTATCGATTTGTGGACACAAGCCATTATGCATCTGTCCAAACCCAATCTTGCCAACGGGAGTGAATGAGAATGTAAACCACAGACTTTGGCTAAGAATAATAATGCGTAAATAGGGGTCACTAACCGGAGCAAACACACCACATGAAGGCAAGACGTTAGTAATGCGGGAAATCGTGCTCACGGGAGCGAGGGACAAGGGGACTGTCGGTGCTATCCGTTTTTCTGTCAGTCTACACCTGTTGTTACACATGTGTATTAATCTTTATTCCTCCTTTAAAGCCTGAGAGATGGGCTTACAACAAGTGTGTTACTATATCCCATGAGCTGAATTTGTGTGGAAGCCACACTTGGGAACCCCCTGGGTGAAGGGACTGGCTTTTGCTTCTCTGGGGGGTCTCCAGGCTCCCCGCGTGGCCTGACACAGAGCAGCCCCTGATAAAGGCTGCGCAGCACGGGCAGGTGAATTTGAATAACGAAACCGTATTCAAAATGACTAACTTCACATTTATTGCCCCTGGGGCCTCAGGACAATTCCCTGTTCTCTTTAACTCCTATTTTGACATCATTTCAGACTTACAGACAGGTGGCAAGAATGATGCAAAGAAGTCCCGTGTTCCCCTCCCCCGATTTCTTGAGTGTTCCTGCAGGACCACGCCACACGTGGTCTGATCTTCCCTGTCGTGTCTTTCCAGTGTTCCCCGCCCCTCTCCATTCACAAGGAAGCAAACACGCTGAGGGGAAGGCCCCATCCTGAACTTCGTTCTGATAGGAACAATGATTAACATTCACTGAGCACCTACTATGTGCAGGGCATTGTTGCAAGCACTTTATGAGCATTCGGGCATTTCGCCTCACCTGGCCCTAGGAAGCAGCCCATCAGGACCCCCGCGGGCAGATGTGGAAACAGAGGCACAGTGACAGTGGCCCCGCTGCCCAAAGTCCCACGGTCAGTAAGTAGCGGACTTGGTCTGTGGACGCAGGTGGGTTGGTGGCAATTTTGAAGAGTGAGGTTGACTTAAAAGCGCAGGAAACCAATTTGGGAGTCCCCGAGGAAAACTGACTGAGCCACCCCGGTGTCCCTTCCTTATGACTTTCTTAATAACATTTTCTTTGCTCTAGCTTACTTTCTTATTTTTTTTTATTAAAAGCTTTTAAAAAATGCCTATTTATTTGGAGAGAGAGAGTGGAGGAAGGGCAGAGAGGGGGGAGAGAGAGACACAGAGAGAGAGAGAGAGAGAGAGACAGGGAGAGAGAGAGAGAATCCCAAGCAGGCTCCACCCTGTCAGCACAGAGCCTGATGCAGGGCTCGAACCCAGGAACCATAAGATCATGACCTGAACTGAAATAAGGAGTCGGACGCTTAAACGGCTGAGCCCCCCAGGCGCCCCTCTAGCTTACTTTATTCTAAAAATACAGTACATAATACTGCACAACACGCAAACTACAGTTTCATCAACTGTGTTATCTGTAAGGCTTTGGCCAACAGGAGGTTATTAAGAGTTATGTTTGTGGGGAGTCAAAAATTATACGTGGATTTTCCACTGCTGCAGCGTCTGCGCCCCTAACCTTCCATGTCATTCAAGCATCAGCTATATGTGCGTTTGAGTCCTTGTGCGTGGGTGTGAAGGCTTGTGCCCGTGTGAGTGTGCACCACTGTGAACATGTGGGGTGTGTGGATGAGTCTAAGTCATTGTGAACACGCGGCGGGGTGGGGGATGAGGGCACATGGATGGGTATGAATGTGTGCAGGCGTGAGAGGATGTGAGCGTCCATGCGTGTGAACGGATGCGTGTGAACGCGCTGGGAGAATGTGAGGGGGTGGGTGTGAGGGTGGGAGGGACTGTGCGTGCACGCTTTTCTAGGCAGGACCAAACCTTGGTCAGTGACGCAATGCCTATGGCTGGCCCCCTGTTGGTTTTCGCAGACTTCATGCCAAATGCAGAATTCCCGGGCGCCTGGGTGGCTCAGTGGGGTAAGCGGCCGGCTCTTGATTTTGGCTCAGGTTGTGATCTTATGGTTCGTGAGATCAAGTCCCGTGTCGGGCTCAGCGCAGAGCCTGCTTGGGATTCTCTCTCTCCGCCCCTCCCCTGCTCATGCTCTGTTTCTCTCTCTCAAAATAAACGAATAAAAACTTAAAAAAAGAAATGCAGAATTCCCCTCTGACCTGTTGGAATTCACAGCTTCTCTGGCCAAGCTTCCCGGCCCTTCTGAGGCCTCGCTCCCTGTCTGCCCGGACTGCCCCCATTCAGTGTTCATTATACCCTAACTGCTGGCGTTTATCACCTGTTGGGGGCTCCCCCGTCTGACCCCGGGGCTAGGAAAGCAGGGGATGGCTCTATATTTCTCACTGCTTCCTGCCCCCAGCCCCGGAGCTGGCACACAGAGGCATTAACACACAGATGCTAAATTATTGCAGCTAAATTATTTTCTCGCCCCTAGGTATTTGCTCACCCCACCCCCTCTGCCTGAATGCCTTTCCCTTTTCCCTCCCTGTTCTGCACTGACCTTTGGAGGGACCGTCAGAGGCCACGTCCTCCGGGAAGCCATCTTTGACCCCCCCAGCTTGTCTACTGTCATACTTGAGTTAGAAGGTCTCAGAAAGCAAGATCCTTACTTATTTCATGTCTGCATATGTGTGTCATCAGCACCTGTCATGGGGTAGGCACACAGCAGGGCCAAGAAATACTAAGTGCATGAAAAATAATGAAAGAGAATTGGAGCACTGTGTCCCCTCCCCTAGGAAGCCAACCCTTACTCACCCTCCAGCACAGCCAAGCTGTTGGGCTGCCCTTGGCTGTGAGGAGTCTGCCTCTACTCTAAGACCAGGAGCTCCTTGAGGCTAAGATGGGGTCCAGTTGCCCTCTGGGTCCGCAGCACTTCGCAGCCTGTGTCTGCACCTCCTCTCACCTCACCTCCTCCCATTCTCCCTTCCTCAAGGCTCTCCGGCCAAGGCCAAGCTAGCCTTCAGACAGTTCCTCCGACCTGCCACCCCAGGGCCCTTGCACTTGCTGTTTTTGCTCCGTGAACTAGTCTTCCCCCATATTCTCTTCGGGATCAGCTCAAATGTGTCTTCATCAGGGACACCTTTCAACCACCCACTCCACTGGCCTAATAGATCCCTCTCTGCTTTATTTTCTTCTTGGGACCTCTTGTTCCCTGAAATACTTTATTCTCGAAGCATTCTTCCCTTCTGTTTAGCTCCATTGGGGCTTTTATGGTGTCCAGTGGTTAGTGGTCTATGGAGCCTGGGCTCAAATCCCACACCTGCTGCATGATTCCCAGCAAGTTGCCCCTCGGTGCCTCTGTTTCCCCATCTGTGACATGAGTGATAGTAATAAAGCTCCTTCGGAGGGTCGCTGGGAGGGTTAGATAAATTACTACATGCAGTGCTTTACAACAGAGCCTGTCAGATCTTACCGGCTATTGACAGAAGGGTTGTTTCACTGTCTACATTCTTCTGGCGCCCGGCATATGGTAGGCGCTCAGTAAACGTCCGTTGGAGCAACAAACGTACAGGGGCACGTCGCAGAAGTTGGGCAGTTGGGA